>ML784100.1:358822-447008 GCA_009831015.1 Picea engelmannii | reverse complement strand
AGGACGACGTTCCTTTTAAGGGGGAGGGGATTGTAACACCCATGTTTCCCCCAGCTTGTAATTAATCATTAATTATGATTACCATGCTAAGGCATGTGAATGTTGTAAATGTATTGTTGTTTAGATTGCCAATGAATAACTATGGGGGTGAAGCATTGAATTACTGGCCATGAAATCACTAGAGGAAAGAATGGGAAAACTATAAGAGAGGGTTCATTATGTCAAATGACCCCGAATTTCCCCTTGTGGGGAATGATAAAACCCTCTGGATCCCAAGGACAAGAATCGGTTAATGAAGGAAGGACTGGTGGTTAAATACTCAACCACCCCCATGAATGGAAGCATGGTGTGACTAAAGAATGTTAGACCGAAGTACTGCAGGGTTTGGCAGATGGATGACCCAAGTTTCCTTTTGACGGAAGTATTATGATAGGTCGAGACCCATCCTAGGAAAAGATATAAAGAAAATAGAGATAAGAGAAGACACAAAAAAGAGAGTAAGAGCGTGTGAGGCTCTGCAAAGAGCAGGAGAGACACTAGACAAGAGCGCATGCACATACGGGAACGTGCGAACCGGGTATGAAGAAGGAAAGAGAAATGCCGTGATTTTGATGTTGAGGAAGCATCTGATAAAAATTGCAAATTTGTTGTGAAATAGAGAGGATCTCTGAGAAACGACATAAATTTTCTTAGTGATATCATGGCTTGGCATGGGGGTCACCAGAGCGCTAAAAATTAATGCCTTTAAGCCTATGGTTAGGTGGAAAGGCGAACACCCATAGTCATTTGGTTGGTTGCAACTGTAATAGATAAGTACTATGTTTACCCTGCACACTCGAATTGAAATGCATGATCAAATGTCTATGTCTGTGACTAAGATTTGTAGTGTTTGATTCATAATGAAGATGTTTAATGTTCTTCTATAAATTGTTTCCTTCAAATGGTTATAAGATGACCAGTGTGGCCTCTGGGCTGGTTGGGAAATCCTCAAGGTATTCTTCCCAGAGATCAACTTCACAGTACTAGAGTCGGGGCAGACTCCACGGGACTGCTAAAGTCCTGTTGATCCTTCAAAGGTGCCTTTCCCTGTGTTAGAACCTAAGTTCTGTGAGTGGAGGGTGATTCCTTCAAACCAGTAGCCTAAGAGACTATAGGCTCGTACCCATGACCTTAACCAAATATCAACTAAGAGTCGAGCTTATAGCCCGAGACTCATTAGAGGGTCCATATGACCAAGGTCTGAGGACCTTGTTCTAGATGAAAGGAGCTAAGACTTTTTGGCTTCAGAACTTTGGGAGTACGGAGCTCCAGGGTGTTGCGACCTTAACTAAATCATGGCTAAGAGGTATGATTGTAGCCTTTGGGGCTTGATAAAGCTCCATATAAATAAGGCCTAGGAACCTTGGGATGAGTTTTGAGGGATCTAAGTGTTCAGGACTCCAGGATCCTGCAGCCCTAGGGAATTAAGTATTGCAAAGACCAAATTGCGTTGAAGACGACCTGTCAAGTTGGTGGCTTGACGGTGGATCGAGAGATGGCGGTCATTTACCTGTTACCGTGGGACTCATCCACACATTAAACCTCAATCCACTTACCGGTCATGAAGTGACATGGGCGATAGATCTAAGGACACTTGGGAATTTCACTAATCGTTAGATCTACGTTGAGGTCAGTTCGACATTGACCACTTCGGGAGACCAAAGGTGTTGCACCTCCAAAACTCTTGAATGCCAAATTTACGAAGTAGCATGGATCATCGATATTCGGATCCTTCAGAATCCTCCTCAGTTGTCGATCTGGGGACTCCGTTGAGAACCCCTCTCAACCATCCATCAAACAGGATGCGTTTCCAATGATCAAGTACATCCGAGAGGTTTTGAACTAATGGTGAATGTGCACTTCATCGGAGCGTCGAAGGATGGAGTCCATCCCAGTCGTCCATCGTTAAGGACATGTGTTGCTATATCCTGAAGCCGAGAGACTTGGCACTCTAGAGGAACTTCGTTGAGAGTCTTCAAAGTGTGAATACTCCTGAAGTCATGAACGACAGAGTAAATATCAGTCCAGAGACATGGCACTCCGTGAAATTTGAGGTGTGGTGTGTCAATAATCTCCAAAGTCATGAATTGATGAGAGCCATCGATCTAAAGGAGCTTCAGGATGACTCGTGACCGTTGGATCTACCCCATGGTCAATTTGGCTTGACCTACTCCGGGAGTACGAAGAGGATTACAACATGAAACCCCCAAACATCGAAGTTGCAAAGCAATGAAGGCTGTAGATCCCGAGGTCTATGTGGACGCATCTTGACCGTGAGATCAGAGGGTTTGGAAGGCTATTAGCCCGAGGCAACAGGGCGTGCTAATGTCACCTAGGGTGATGTGGACCCATGATTAACGTGCAATGTGTCACCAAGATATGGGCGTTTTTCACACCTCTTATTCCTATTAGAGAATGACACGTGTCACCCCCAATGAGGACATGTGTCACCTTTGTCCCTCTCCGCATGTCAGTCTCTAGTTCGTTCCCACCTGGCCAACGTGGTTGGTGATGCGACTGAGACATTGGGAGTTTAGAGGATTTGGGGTGTAGTATAGTGGAGGGACGTTTAACGTCGATCGTTGAACGTCGAAAAAGGAACATCCAACACCGAGCGTCGAACTTCGATGTTCAATGTAGAACATCGAACGTCGATCGTCGAATGACCAAGGCCACATGGATATATTTTGGGACTTTGGGGAGTATGCGTGCGATAAGAAAAGCGACTTTCAGTGCCGAACGCTGAAGACCCCAATTGATAAGCCCAAATAACTTCTGGAGGCCATATCTTGCGAACCAGAGGTCAAATCAGAGCCCAATAACAGTCGTTGGAAAGATACGGGTGAGTATAAGAGGATGAAGAACTCAAAGGGATGATTTGAGATGATTAGAGTAAGAAACATTTTGATTCCCCATCCCTAGAAAGGGTATTTAGGGGTCGGGTGTGTTACAAATTCCAAACAATCATGATCCATTATCTAAATTCAACTCATGATCCTCACCTAAATTCCCTATGCATTAAATGTGAAACTTTATATGAAGCAATGACTAGTGTACCTCATGTGTATTGGATACAGGGTATTCACTTAGTGAACATGTAACATAACACCTGCATTCGCGGGATATTAAAGAATACCCCTAATTTCACTATATATTGATAAATAAATCCAAAAATCCTTTTGTTGAACCCCCCTCCCAATACATATTTCCAATAAAATAAATCCCTATTTTTACTAGATACCCCTCTTTATACCCCCCGATACCCACATCCCCCATCCTAATACCTACAATATATTGACTCTATTTTTTACAATTTAAAAACCCCCTTTATGAATGAACGTGATAAGATATTGGTCAACAAGGTGAATCCCCCATGGTGTTGGACCACCATCATCAAATGAACCATGTTGATTAAGTGAAATGAGTTGACTTGAGCATTGATGATGGGGGAGCCATCTAAGGGGTTGTTGTCTATGGATAATGATGATGATAATATTTAGGATCACTATCTTCATTGTGGACCATGAGAAATGATCTCCTATAGTTTCCCTAGGTGAGAGGGGGGATAACATATGGCTTCAACATGGGGACATTTGCGCATCGTAGAGCACATGAGAACCTTAACATCTTTGTTACTCCAAGACCTGCAACATGCATTACTCTAAAAATCCTACTACATTCTAACGTAAAACTATTAGTGACAAAAGACAAGGGGATGTTATCCACCTTGTTGTGGAAATATAAAACCAATGCGAGAAATATATTTTTTTTCCATTTTCATCAATATATCATTTTTTTTATAACATGTATATGCTAAGCTAATATGGATGCATAAACAATCAATAATAAATAACTAAGATAAATAAATAAACAAAATACTCAATTGAGATGCAAGCACACAACATGGCCTAACATTATCCTACCTAATGCTACAAGACAACCAAAGTACTAGGTATAATCATACAACCATTGAATCCATTCTAGCTTCTTATCAAAATAAAAAATTCTACCTTTGTGCTTAGTTATGAACCAAAGAAAATATAGTCTAAGGTGAAGTTATGGAAGACCTTAGGTGAAGACGCATAATCTAGTTGTAGTAGGTGAAGGTTGGCCAAGCCACTGCGACCGAGGTAAGGCAATGTTGCATGATCATATGTTCTGAAATGACTTGGGAAAACTAAGTCACAATGAAAAAATTATGGATGGACTGCAAGTCCCTGATAGGTGGTATTAGAACAAGTTTTGAGTTCTCGGACTCGACTTCATGACAACTTGGGTCCTCCATCGAACTAGTGAGGAACTTGCAATAAGGAATTAGGCTTTGGGGATAAGTTCCAAGGCACTCGAGTAAGTGACCATGACTAGTTCACATGTGAAAGATATTTGACATGGAATGGATTGAAGACTAAAAGTGAAAACTTGTGCCTTGGCGTAGAAGGCAACCAAGTCAGGTTTGTGTGTAACATCCTTATTGGCTTAGGTGAGTTGTAGGCTTGAGGCGACAAGGTGGATTTGAACTGTTTATGCAACCAATTTTTCCATCATTCAATAGATATACATTTTATTTGTTTCTTTCATTTTCAAAATGTCACGATGGTTGGTTCCTTGAAGGGGAAGTTGGGCGACTTGGAGGAAGTCCAAGTGCACCCCACTTTGATGACTAAGCCATGGAATTCAAAGATGACATTGGACATTTTGGTCACCTTGATGGTAGGCCTGGGAGGACTTGCTGACGGAATATTGGAGTAGTAGGGTACTTGGATGAGTCCCTTGGTGGACACAGGGAAAACTTGTGGTGTAGTTATTGGAAGTGGCCTTGGTAGCTGTCTACCTCCTTCCTTTTATGAATTGAAGACTTGGATGACCCATTTCCATGGGGCAAGAAGTAGAGCCTAAGGGCACTGGGAGGTGTTGAGTTTGGTGAATGGGGATGAAGACATGGAGGAGTTGTTTGTGTAGGCTATCCTCTCCTCTGCAATGATCACTAGTTGGGAAATATGTTGTCTAAGACGCAGGCACTAGTGCATGAGTGCCTTAGAATAATTGTTGAGTTGTGAAGGTAGCTTAACAACCTTGAGGAAGAAGAGAAGTTTTTTCTTAAGTAATCGTGATGACGGTGCCAAAGTATGGAACACTTGCTTGGTGAGGCAATGTAGTTCTATTCTATGGAATGGATGGAGACAACGAAGGAGTTGATTAAGAAAATGTTGATAGTCAACCTATATGAGGCAACCATGAATGCAAACTGAGTGACTTGGACGTTTCTCTCCCACCTTTTGTATGGTATTTAGGTTGAGGTAGAGAGATACTTAGGAATCTTGCAGATGATTACTAGATGACCCAGAGATTGAAAGTATCATTGGTTGGAAGTGACCGAAGTATTGGTGTTGATTTGTCTCTCTTTGGCAAGAGGTTTGGAAAAATTTCAGCTGGCTCATTTGAATTAGGATGCTTTGGATAGATTGTTGAGGCACTTGAGGACAATGGTAGTGGTGACCATTTTTCACACCTTTGTTTGGAGGTTGAATTGTGGAAGGTGGCTTGAACGTTGGAGGTGAGTTGAGGAATTTACTTCGGTCCACAGGAATTGTACAATAAAATTGAATTGTGACACAAAAAGATCATTTGAGCATGAGGACGTGCATTTCTCATGACTTGGAAAAATATTTGGATCAACCACCTAAATATTGCAAGACATGGAGGTTTATGTACATGACAATTTGGTTGAAGTAATGTTGCAACAATATGTTTGGATGTACAAGACTTGGACGGGTTAGATGAAGGTTGTGCCACAGTTGTAGTGGATAGTTGTAGCATTGTAGGATTGGATTGCATCTGCAACAATGGAACGAAAAAGTGAATAGAGGCATTGTTGACAGAATTGGACATAAGGCATTTGTCCATGTAGTGAACAAAGTGTGGTTGCATGATAGTTCTGTCATGAATAATGTGGAGCAGTTGGGTACATTGATTTAGTAGAATTCTAGAAATTTGGAGCTTCTAGCAGCCATTGACACAAAATCTTGGGTTTCCAACAATCTTTGATTATAAATGGATGCATGGATAGACTTGAGGATAGGAGGTTCTTGGGATGTTTCTAAGGATGACAAAAAATTTTAGTTGGGGGGGATGTAAGGCCCTCACCTAGAGTGGCATTGGGTACCTCCACCAAATTGATGCAGATGACCATGTTGGATAGACAAATCAATGGAGATGTATTGGCCCGTCATCAAGGCACACTCCAGATAGTTTCCTTGTCCCATAGATAAGGCACATTTTCGGGTTGCTTTGGCAAGGGAGACTTCAGACAAATGTCTTAGCCCATTATAAAGACAATGTAGACAAACTGCAGAGAATTGGGTGCTCATGTGGACAAACAAATATGGAGACTTGGGTGCTCCTTTGGACAAACATGGTGCATGTGGAGACTCGAGTGCTCCAATGAATTGATAGGGAATGTTGTAGAGACTTGGGCACTCCCATGAACAGATAAGGTGCACATCAGAGACTCGGGTGCTCTTGTGGATAGATAAGGTACACTAAGAACAAGACTTGGGTGCTCTTGTGAACAAATACTGTGTGTTATGGATGGAGCCAAGTTGGACACACCAAGGAGTGGGGCATACTTGGATAGAGGCTTGAGGATTTGGAGTGCCAATACTTATATGCATCGACAAAGTGAGCCCATGTACCATATTGATAGGCCTGCCATTTACAGATCAACAATTATAGTTAAGTTGGTAACTATGTTGTTGGTCATGTTGATTAGGTTGATCTATAAACTAGTTGTAGTTTGGAAGTTTCCTAAAATATTTGTTTTATTCTTGTAAACACTTAATTGATGTTCCTAAAACTATAAAGTTATTTTATAGATGTTTAAGAAAATTTCAATTTGGATTCTATCATTGCCTCTAATCATAAATATAGATTTCTAATTTACTTTTGAAAATCTTTTTGGAAGATTCATCATTTCAGTTTGAATTTTCCACTTCTTTCCATCCCCAAACTAATGAACAAACTTGTGTGGTACTAAATCAAACCTTATTCCATACTTGTCATTTCTAGATTAAAAAAATACACAGTGAGATTTAGGCATTTGCACGATATTCAAAACAACTATAATTGAGATACTTGTGTATTTACACACCATTTTCCTTTTGAGATATGTTACATATTTCAACCTCTTTCTCCATATAATAGTTTGACGTGTAGCTTCCACTTCTCATGCCCAAAGGAGCAAGATCAAGCCACATATTTTATCTAGTATTGTTGAAATGTATGAAAAACCTAAGACAAGGCTAAATGAGACATGGTACAACTATTGATTATTGATTGGCATTCAATTCCTCTTTATTCAAAGTTAAAGTTAGTGATACATTATGAGTACATTTAAACAAGTAAATATTTTAGAATACAAAACATTATAAGCTCAAGCCAAGCCAATTAAGTAAACTTGGTTTTGGCACATTTCATTTGGATTTACAATATCTATTAAATTTCAATGATATGGTCAATGTCAATTAACTAAAATTATAAAAACCTCCAAATATAAATGAAGGCATTCTGATTAGCACTAGAAATTATTCCAAATTTTCAAGCTCTCTTGGAGGAAGATAATGTTAATTCAATAATTACACTAAATAGGCAAACAAATACATACTTGGTTTACATAAAGAGAGCTATATTTACTCACACAAGTGATTAAATCAAACTACTTTTCAATAACAATTTTCTTCAATTACATTTCGTGGAAATTATAAAAACACACCATTTACATTTTAAAAATTGATTTTCTACTTAGCATTTCAAAAGAACTTTTCATATTTTAAAAAAATAAATACCATAATATTTAAAAATATTATATTAAATATTTTAAAAAATACTATTATTGAATAAAAATATTATATTATAAAATAAAATAATAATTATTATTATTTTAAAAATTATGTGTAATGTATTATTTATGGYAGTAGTCTAAAAGTTTTATTTTTTGGCTSTTTTCAGTTTCAGTTTGATTTTGTCGAAATTAGGTGATGAATGGTTTGATTTGCAGATTTTAGTGGCTAAGTTTGTATAATACAWGTGTTCCAAGGGTTTTTCAACACACTGAATCTATTTATGCATTCAGAAATGCAATTTAAATAACATAAAATAACCATTTTGTCCAAATTTACATCCCCGGATTCCTACCAAAAAACCCAAAAAGTAGAACTTTTAGCCAACTCCCTATTTATCACTTTCTGCACATAAATACTTAAAATTACAGGTAGATTGTTTTTCCATCCAAAATGAAAAAAATAAATACTTAAAACACCATAAAAAATGTATAATTTTATAACTCTTTTTTTAGTAGTATTTTTTAATTTTATAGATGTCTTTTTCCAAAGAATCGACAGATATAAATTTATAGGAATCACTTTTTCCAAGACATTTTTTTTTTCCACGAGAAAAATACGCTTTATATTCAAAAGGATATAAAAATATACAAATCTGTCTTTGCGAAAGAAACGAATACAAGAGGGAACTATGCAAGTGGAAACATGCAGTCCATACAAAACAAATATGTTCCTTTGCAATACCGAGCCCGTCTTTCGGATCCATGGGAAAGCAGCAATAAAAACAAAAGGTGGCAGAATCAAAGATTGATCATGATGGCAGGTCCTTCATTGCCTTCCTCCCACCTTGAATAACAAATGTGTCCCGATAGGAAGAACAAAGCTTTTTTGGAAAGGGTATCTGCCTCGCTGTTTTCCTCTCTATAGATGTGAGAGAAAGAGAGCTTTCTAATCAGATGGGTGGCTTCACGAGTTCTCTCCTTCCAGCTTTCAAGGGCCACCACATGGAAGTCTGCACGCCCGCTCAGCCAATCAATGATAATTTTGGAGTCACCAAGGAGTAAAAGCTCATCGATATGCAGGCGACTTGCCAGAATGAGAGAGGCCCACGCTCCCAAAAGTTCTGCCTTCATGTTGGAATCGTGCCCACAGTTTAGAGTCCAGCGGAAGCACGAATGAGAGTTTAGAGTGATTTTCCCTCCCACCCCACAAAGTGAGCCACCTTGTTGTGTCGCTCCGTCAAACTAGGCAACGGCCCTATCGCGAGGAACTTTAAAAATAATCCCGCTGGGAGGTGGAGCCGATGACTGATTTCTATGCAAAGTCGTCTCAGCAAGAATTAAATTAGCCACCCTGTGTATCGAAGGAGACTTCTCATCAAACAGGGCAGCGTTTCTGGCCTTCCAGATCTGCCAGCAGAGAAAGACTAGCAACAGAGTAAGGTTCTTTAAGTCACCCATCCAGTTTTGAAAGCAAAATGGTACGTTGGGGCCTGTCCACGTCGAGGTGAGCAAAAGCGCTGGCGATATGAGTTGCCACACCGATCGGAAGAAAGAGCATTCGATGAAAACGTGGGAGATAGTCTCGATGTGTAATTTACACAAGATGCAGCGGCTAGGCCCCTCCCATCCACGGGTTTGAAGGTTCGACCACACAAGAAGCTTGTGTTCGATTAGCAGGCAAGCGAATAGTTTCAGCTTGATTGGACAGTCACCCTTCCAAATCTTTCGGCGCCATCGATCATTAGTGTTAGACCAAAACTTTTCAGCTAATGCTCGATATACATTTTTTGCGGTGAGTGTGCCAGAACGATCCCCTCCCGTCCACAAGAGGGTATCCGACCGCTCTTGAATTTGGATGCCCGCGTTCGTTAACAAACGAGTGAAGCCTTCCCATTCACAAAATAGATCGGATTCCAACTAGAGATCCGAGCTGCTGAGCCATTTTTCGCCCAAATGTCCCCCACTGGACGATGACCTGAATTGATGAAGGAAGAAAAGGCTCTTACTATGAAGGTGTGCCAGAAGTTGTGGGGAAAGCATGGCTTGTCTGCCCAATCCCAATAAACTGTCTCTGCCTACTTCAATCAAATAGCCATTTCCAGGGTTCCACGAAAGCCATTGAAGAATGATCGGAAGGGACTTTGAAAGATGTTTCCAGGTTTGAGAGCTGCTGGTGGGTCGCTCCGAGGTAGATCTGATCCAGATATGAACCGGTAAAAGAGGGAAGTATTTAGCTTTGATAACCTTACTCCAGAGGCCGGGTTTCATTAGAATTCGCCAGAATGTGTTGGCTGAGAGCGCCCTATAGAAGAAGGGAAAATTTCTAAGACCCCAGCCACCCATCAACTTAGGTTTTGAAATTGCATCCCATCTGCAGAGGTGATAACTAGAGTTCTTCTTGCTGCCAGTCCAGAGGAAGGAAAAGATAAGTTGGCGAAGAGTCCTCAGAACAGAAGCCGAGATGTGAGCTAACACCATTTGAGTTTTACAGAAACAATCACTTAAATATAAGAGTCCAACACTTTCCAATTTCTTACCAAATTGTGAGCAAATATCCCCTGAATTTTTATAATTTAGTAAAATCTTTAACCTATAACCTACGGCTATGGTATTTATTTATTTTTGTTTGCGAACATATATATATTACATCCATTTGAAAAACTCGCTCGTTTCGATTATCTCAAATTTAGTGCTTTGAAAACATCAACGCTAGGGCATATCGAAAAGCGAACGCACGTATGTTTATTTATATAAAAGTTAGAAGATACAGAGCCGTCGGTTCCATGTTGCTTGTTTGAATCTTACGCACCTTGGCGAATTAAATTAAAAATTGAAATCAATACCTACTCAACGAATCCGACTTTCCACAAAATCTAACACCAGAATCTCCTTCAATGCTCCACACTTGTATGCTGAAATCCATCCAATATCAGATGACGCCATTAATATCAGAAACGAAGGTCAAAATTGTACCAAATCCAACGTGCTATAGCTATCGCACAGTACCATTTGTCAACATAAATTATCGTTTTCAATGAAGTATCTGATGGAGGTTGTTGAAGCTCCAATTTCCTCCCACACGCCATTCAAGTCTCTCAAACATTTTTCTAATGGAGATCACCAACTTTCATATATTCCCAATTCCATGAAAAACAGTATACCATCTAAAAATCACTGGCTCGTTATAAATAATAATAACATGAAGAGGGATGAACAGTCATTTGATCTTTAAACTATTCAGATGTATATTCTCAAAGTTACTTCAGATCTGGCCAATTCTATTTAAAAATACAGATTCTTACGTCACCTCTTCGATCCATTTGGTCAAAAAACTACAGCCCTTCAATGTACAGGATTGAATGCATTAATAAATTTCGCATCCGCTTCGTATAAATCACAGCGCCATATAATATTCAAAGCTTTTCAAACGAGTAGGTGAGTGGAGCAGAGTTGGTGTAACGTACTCCAAGTTATAGAAACCTGTTTATAGTGAATCTCTGTAGCCTGAAATCTATTAAAGCGTTAGTTTCGGACTGTATGAGATATATTCACAATTTATTATAGAGATATATTTGTCTGCGTATTCTTAGTTTTTATGTGGAGATGGATGATCGTAGGGTTGATTTATTCCAGGATGCAATTGTTTTCTGTGGGCTAATGGCTTTTGTGACAGGTTGGTTTTGTGGGTGGTCGTTTGGCAAAATGGGTATAGTTTATTGCGTGGGCATGGCTTTCATTACCTTGGTCAGTGTTCCAGACTGGGCTTTCTTCAGGCGATCTCCTGCTCTGTGGTTCACTCCACTTACAATGGCTGATAGAAAGGATATTATAGTTAATACTGAGGAGATTGTGGCTTCAAAGAAACTCAGTTGAGCAGGTAATGGATTTCAGAGTACGGATGCATTAATATTGAAGAATTAGCAGATTAAGGATCCAGTGCATGCCCTATAGTACTTCCGACCACTGAGCTGAAATGTTACTGATGATTATGTATATGTCTATCCTCAGCAGGCATTNGCAGGTAATGGATTTCAGAGTACGGATGCATTAATATTGAAGAATTAGCAGATTAAGGATCCAGTGCATGCCCTATAGTACTTCCGACCACTGAGCTGAAATGTTACTGATGATTATGTATATGTCTATCCTCAGCAGGCATTATTTAGCAGGAAATGCATGGACGTGCGTATTGATCTAGTTTCTGTTTCTTTCATTTTAAAGCATATTTTGTAAACAATATGGCTGGCAAGATGCATGATGATGCCCATAGTTATATTTCCCAACAAATATTGTGTTGCAGTGCCAATAATATTGTGCACTCATTGCTACTATAATAGTATTAGTGTTAATTTGGATAGATATTGAAATTTATGTAAAGGGAGAGAAAGTACTGTTTTGTGTATGAGTTAATATGTTATATTTTTTTGGTGTGGGTTTGATACCGTCTATTAGTGGTAATTTGGATAGATATTGAATTTTTTGTAAAAGGGGAGACAGTGGATTGAAAGTCTTATTAGTGTTAATTTGGATAGATTTTGAAATTTATGTAAAGGGGGAGACAGTGCATGATAAACTGTTTTGTGTATGAGTTCATATGTTATCTTTTTTGGTGTGGATTTGGCACTGTCTATTAATGTTAATTTGAATAGATATTGAAATTTATGTAAAGGGGAGACAGTGCAAGATGAAACTGTTTTGTGTATGAGTTTATATGTTATTTTTCTTGGTGTGGGTTTGGCACTGCCTATTAATGTTAATTTGGATAGATATTGAAATTTTTGTGAAGAGGAGATAATGGATTGAAATTCTTGTTAGTGTTAATTTGGATAGAAACTGTTTTGTGTATGAGTTCATATGTTATCTTTCTTGGTGTGGGTTTGGCACGGCCTATTAGTGTTAATTTGGATAGATATTGAATTTTTGTAAAGGCGAGACAGTGGATTGAAATTCCTATTAGTGTTAATTTGGATAGATATTGAAATTTATGTAAAGGGGAGACAGTGTACTGAACTTCATGTAAAGGAAGAGACAGTGCAAGATGGATCTGTTTTGTGTATGAGTTCATATGTAATTTTTCTTGGTGTCTGTTTGGCACTGCCTATTGGTGTTAATTTGGATAAATATTGAAATTTGAGCAAGATGCATCTGTTTTGTATATTAGTTATTATGTTTTCTTTCTTAATGTGGGTGAGTTTTGTGATAGTTTGAGCCTTGTCTCAGTCCACCTTAATACTTTTATTGAAGTTGAAAATGTTTGCAATTTGAATTTAACTTTGCAAAGATAAATTGATCATTATAAAATTCTTCCTTTTAAATTTAAGGAAATTTTGAATCTTAACATAACTCCCACTTTGAGAATATACTAGACCACTTTAAGAATATATTGGGACACAACAGAATATACAATTCAAGTTCATTTATCACCATGTGACTAGGGACATGAGTTTTCCAAGATAATATTTAATTAAATACTTTTTCTACCAAAGATGAAAATTGCATAAAACTTTTTTAATAAGTTTAAAACTTTTTTAACATTGTTAGTATTTTTTTAGATTATCAAAATGAATAACTTTCTAAATTATGAAATATAAGCAACGTTATCTTTTTTGAAATTTAATTCCTACTTTCCACGACAATAAAATATATGTCAATCATTTCAAACAAAATAATAAATAAATATACAATTCAATTTATCACTACTTATATAAATTTTATATCTCAAGTTTAACATTAAAGTTAGAATGACTTATTTTATAGCTATTTACATTATTGTAAATGATAAAAGGATTTCAATTATTCAATTTTAAATTTTCTTATTATTATTTAAATAAAAGTTAATTATAAATTAATTTTGTAATTTTGTAATTGTTTTTAATATAAAAAAATGGAAAATTAAATCATCCTCACCACCCTATCATTGAATACTAAGTTATACCTTATATGCAGTTGCTTCACAAAAACTTTTGTTCATAATATTCAAAACTTTTCCAAACTTCTCCATGCTCCATACCTTTCCAAGAATTTGACAATTTATTTAACACTTAAGCAAATATCTTTTTGAAATCAAAGATTGATAATTCCAACCTTTCCTTGGGAGTACAACACACACTCCATTCTACTCAATTGGGCCGTGATTGAGCCTCTCTTCATTTTCATTTAGACTAAATAAAGTCGCATAGAAGCTTCTCAATTCTGGTATAAGTAGGTGTCCAATGATCGTTACAATTTAGGAATAATAAATATACATGGTTGTAGCAAGGACTTTAAGGTAGATTTCATATTAGGTTCACAATGAGAGTGGTGATGTAAGGTATTTAGTGTATTGTTTTTTAGTTTTACCAATGATGGAGAGGTTTGGAATGAAAATGATATCTCTAAAAACTTGAAAGTCGTAATAAAGTTAAATCTAGACTCGTCCTATATTTACTAGTGATTCAATTTATTTATTAGTGATTCAATTAAGAAATTACACTTAAGGAATTACATTTAAGTGGTAGCATAAAGTCTACTTCCATTGAATACTATGATAGAGGCCAAACAAAAGGTATATAGTAACTTGCACAAGAAGTCAAATTCTATTCAAAGATAAGAAATAATCATTGTTGAAATGCCTATTTATTAATTATAAGTTTTCTTGTTGAAAAAATGAATTCTTCAAATCTTCTCCATTATCGCACTTCTATGCAACAATAATCAAGTGCCTGAACTTCCATCACATAGTACTAGTGGGCATCATTTGTAAATAGACATGAAGAGTTCAATTTCTTGGTACTTAACTCTATTCATAAAAAGGCATGCCAAGGCATCAATAGATAGAGATTCAACACCATAAATGAAAGAAAAACTAAATCTAAGGATGCATCAACATAAATAGGATGAATGACCATCCCATTCAATTATATTCCTTTTGAAAATTTATATTTAGAAACAACATATTGAAATTAATGGACAATTCCATACCATACATTCCCAAAGTGCAATGATAGTGTATAAAATGCATTGGCCTTTAATAACACATGTTTGCTCCAATCAAATTATCACTTTAAGCATTTTGGTAAATAATTTATTTTACAAAAGAAACAAAGTGAAACAAGACAGACTCGCTACTCATTGTGGAAGTGAGCTCCTAACTCAAGCCAACCCATAAGGAAGTAAGGGACTCATTGTGGAAGTGAGATCCTAACTCAAGCCAACCCATAAGGAAGTAAGGGAAAATTTGGAAGAATACTTTAAATACAAAAATACATTGAGTTGGTTGATTATTGACTTTTTGTTTAAAACATTGCTTCATTGGTTTTAGATCATATGAAAAAAAAAAAAAAAAGATTAATCCAACATTGAAAGACTACTTAAGCAAAGCCTTTCCCTTTTACCTCCTTGACTTTAAGGATCCTTTTTGAAATATATACAACAATAAATTTCAAGAGTAGTTTAAATAATAAGCAACAAATCCTTTTGTGATATTCAATGGACAAGATTTGAACCACACATATATTAGAAATAAGGGGTTGATTCAATCTCAAATTATAAAGCACTAAGTCTAGTTCAAGAAGTAATATTCAAAATCAATGGGTTGATTCAATCTGAAATTCTAAAGCACTAGGTCTAATTCAACGAGTAATATTAAAAATCAATGGGATTTAATCCACCATAAGAGTAAATAAGGGTTACATTCATTTATCAATGGAGGGGGTTTCCTTCCGTACTCAAGATCCCCATCTTTGACTCATAGTATTCTACTATTGAAATTAAAACTAAAATGAAAATTGCATAATCTAAGTATGAAATTGGTGAAATAAAAGAATTTTTTTTCTAATTGTAAATTGAAAGTAGAGAAAAATAACATGTAAAATAAATAAGAAATCTTCACTTAAAAATGATAGTGCATTTGGGTCAAATTACGACGGTGTGTTCGACGTAATTGCCACTTTATATTGTCGGAAGAACGACAAACATCAGACTCCCTCAAACGTCGTTTCACAGGACATCACTTTTCCGACAACAGAGTTTTCGTCTGTATTGCAACATTATATGACGCCACGTGTCATCATGAATTGGATTGTCCAACCCCCATATAGACATCGTAAGACCGACGTCTAGGTTGTGGCAATACCGACGTTGTGGACGTGGCAAGAGAGATGTTTTAGACGTGGCAAGAGAGACATTTCAAAGGTGGCAAGAGCGATGTTCTGAAGGTGGCAAGAGAGATGTTTTAAAGGTGGCAAGAGAGACATTTCAGAGGTGGCAAGAAAGACGCTGTGAAGGTGGCAAGACCGACGGGATGAGGTATCAGCTCTAACGTGGCTGCTATGGGAGCGACACTCTTAGACGTGGCAAGAACGACGTCCTGGAGTTACCAGCTCTGACGTGGTTTCTATGGGAGCGACACTCTTGGATGTGGCAAGAGCGATGTCATGTAGGTGGCAAGAGCGACATCCTGGAGTTACTAGCTCCGACGTGGTTGCTATGGGAGCGACAATCTTGGAGGTGGAAAGAGAGACGTCTCGGACGTGGCAAGAGTGATGGGAAGAGAGTGAAATACGTCGCAATTGCGACAGTTTTGCATGTATTTAAAAAAAATACAATATCAATATCAAGACCTATGAAGCAAACAAACAACTCTAGGCAAGGAACTAGTGACAACTAGAGGGTCTGAAGATGTTTAATTGTTGATTTCTGCTTGGAGTAATTCTTCCTATAATTATGATCATACTCGTTGCTAATTTGAAGATTGTGAGCCCCTCCGTTAATATGTTTGCATCCCTCTTCAAGCCATCATAGAAGATTAGTATGTCATACACAAAGAGTAGATGGGTAATGGCCAACCCATTTGAGATTTTGATACCAGAGAAACGTCCTCCCACCTTTGCCTCAGTCAAAAAATGGCTTATGCTTTCTGCTACAAGTAGAAAGAGTAGGGGAGACAGCAGGCAGCCTTGTCGAATTCCCCTCTCTTCTTGAAAAAATTTTGTGGCTGAACCATTGAGTAAAATGGAAAAGGAGACCGAGTTTAAGCATGCCATTATCCAGTTGACAAAATACAGTCCAAAGCCTAGATGTATCAGAAGCATTCTAATGTATAACCAGTTCACCCTATTGAAGGCTTTGGATAGATCTAGTTTTATCACTGCTTCTCTCATCTTCTTTAGTTTGATGTTGTGCATACCTTCTTGTGCTACTCCGATCGCCTCATGAATTTGTCTACCTTCAAGAAAGCCGAACTATTCCCCCAAGATGTGTTTTTGAGAGGATTACTTTTTTAGCGTTCTCGAGCATCTACCGCTGTGAACATCCAACCCGAGAGTAAGGATTCCAAGATCTTAACCACTGCTAAGTTGTCCCCTAGAGTTTCCTGCAGTAGAATGACATCTGGCGAGCACTGTTCAACCAATCTTTGTAAGGACGATTTTTTATTGGGGTTCGCCAACCCCCGATAGTTGAAGGAGAGGATTTTCATGAGGTAACTCCATCCTGGGGTGGCTTTGCTCTAAGCACCCATTCAATCGAAGATTGTCTGCCTGAAGCTAGATCAATTCTAGCTTGATCTTGTGCCAGATATAAATGTGATTTATGACCCCTACTTTTGCCCACCGATTGTGTCTGAGGTAGAGACCCCAGTCCCCTGCCCGAGGTCATGGGAGAACCACTCTCCAAGGGATCCTCTTTGATCACCGATCTGCTCCTAAGGTGGTAATATACTCTGTTATCTTCAGAAGAGGAGTCAATAGAGGTTGAGGGAGTGTCGAGGGTAAAAGGGAGATTGGTAGGAAGCAAAGTTTCCAGGGAGGTAGGGGAGGGGATGATAGTTGTAGAGGGAGGGGCGTTTATATCTGGTGTATAAGGTAGTTCAGTGGAGGTCAAGATCCCAATCAACGAAGTAGATTCTAACTCCCCCAAGTTTAAGGAGGGTGTGACCAACAAAGGTGCGAAGATCAACGAGGAGGAGAAGGGGCAGTGTAGGGAGGCTAGACTGGCACAGGATAGAGACTAAAAAAAAAAAAGTGGGGCGAAAGAATCCAAAGTAGTATGAGAAGAAGCTAAGATTGACATACCCATTAATTTGTGTTCTCGTCGGAGGAGATGATCCAGGGAAGGTGAGGAGAGAGGACCGACAGCCAAAGGCACTTCCTGCCCCAAACCCTGATGGCACCCTCTGTCTAAACCCTGACCCGCCGATCGATTATCTCCAGTGTTCTGCAGAACCTGTCTTTTGAAGTCCCCTATGCCTTGTTCCACTTCTTTCGTGGAGGAGAGATGGAGGAGCTTGTCCCTCTTGTCATTCAGTCTTTTCCCTTGATGGATATTGGACAGTTTTCCACACCGTGCCCATAGACATGGCATCTATGACACATAAATGGGATTCCCTTGTAGTACAGGGTTTGTACAAAATCCCCAGCGACCGATTCTATGAGAAGCTCCTGATATAAACCCTTCCGCAGATTGATCAGGACCAGTATGTGAGCCACTGTCATAAGACCAGTGACTTCAAAGGACATATCCGCCTCAAGGTAACTGCCCAGAAGATTTCTAATTGCCGCAAATCGATGTCTATTCCAGTATTGCATTAGGAGGCCTGGGAGTCTAACCCAAATGGGTTCCTCATCGACCCGCTCACGCTTTGCATCAAAGGTAGGTGTCCAGCATTTGAGGAGGGTCGGGGTAGCTATGATGCTCCAAACCTTCTTAAGAACCCAATCTACATCAGTTGTGGAAGATAAAACAAAAGTGAACCACCCTCTGGTAAGTAGTCTGATATGGGGAATCTTGGAGATCTCTAGTAGCCAGTAGTTATGTACCCAACTTTTGAGATAATCCATGCCTAGTCTTTTCCCTCTGACCCTACCCACCACTACTCTTTTGGATAGATCCAAAACTTTGTCCATTGCTACGTCCTCCCCAAAGACAAGTCTCCCAACACCAGTTCTTTCCCTGGCACACCTGATAGCTTTAGCCAGTCGTTCTTCTAAGCTGTGTTGGGTGTTGTTTGAATGATCCCCCCTTTGTGTAGTAGGAGTGTGTTTCTTGTTTTTGAAGGAGATGTCTGGAGGAGAAGAAGAGTTGGCTAATCCACAAACAAGCCTGGAAGATGGCAGCAGGAGCACTTTCAGCAGAGGTTTATCCACCTCCTACACCCACACAACAACTAACAAAAACATGGAAGGGACCTGGCATAGGCTGAGCTGATCTAAAACTAAAGGAGGCCAAGCACTGTCACAAAGGAGGCTGCAATATCAGTCACAAGGAGGCCGCAAATACTGAACCAAGGAGGCCACAGACCAAGAGAGCAGTCTGCCACTTTCCTTAGGAGGAATGAATGAGTGTGTGTAAAAGTGAATGGGGAGGGGTGCATACTTATACTTTGAGGCAAGGGTTAGGGTAAAAAGAAATATAATTAAAATATGGGAAAAGCATAAATGCATATAGTTGTGGCTCATCTATATTAAATGGAGAGTCTGCAAAGATAGTTGCGTATATACACTACCTTGACAAGGACTAGTTTGGCATAGAGAAAATTATGTTTAGACATGATCTCATCATCTTTATGTAAGCACAACCCCATCAAATTTGAGGATCCCAAAAATGCGATTTAGATTTGGATTCAAAAATAAAATACTGCATACATTGATTCAGATTGATCATAGGGTCAATAAAAAATAGTTTCTCTGATGATAATAGATGTAAGTTTTGCATAATGGATAATTATTAGATCGCCATAATTATTCAAACATTTTCTACCCATTACATTTAAAAAAATATGCATTTACACTTGAAACTGAGAACAAGACGAGATATTGACACTCACTGCCAATCAATAACATTATCTTTAACCAATATTGTCCTTAACTCTATCAACACTGTACCAAAGGGGCATAAATAATCAAATCAAGTCAAGCAATGAAAGAATCAAATGTTTCTTGACTGAACAGTGTGATACCTTTGCAAAAGTGCTTTCCCTATATAGTTGTCTCATTGGCTACAAGTTTTAATAGCAGGTTGAATTCTTGTAAAGTGAGCTAAAACTTTTGAGAGGCCTTTGTAGCATTTTTCTGTTTGTTGCCCCATTGGAAACGGATGGCAATTTTTATTTTCATACAAAATATTTTCTATTTTATTCCTTTGATAATCTTTGCAATACAAAAATTCATAAAATAGCCAAGATTTTTCCGAATTACAATATGATTTGCTCATGCACTTTGTTAAGAGTAAGGTATCTGCCTGCACAACCCTCCAACAAACTCAAACATCACTGGTTTGTCATATAACTACAAATTTCCTTTCAAAACTTGATGAAGATAATAGGAATTTTATTATGCCAAAGCTCTTGCAGAACAAACTCATACCCTGTCCAAAGAATAGGTTTGACCAACATTGGCATGTAAGGGATCACCATGTGCCTTGCCTCTAAAGGCAAATAAACATTCATTGTAAGGAACAATAAAAGAGTAATGCATTTTTAAAGCTTTCTTTCTTTCTTCTCAAAGTCCTGTCAAAAGATATAAAATGAACATCTCAAGAGCTCACACTTTCTCAAACCCCTCAGTTCTATAGGCAACCATCTATAGAAAAATAAAGTTTGATATCTTGAGAAATGTTTTCCAAAAATCTATTACTACTTAATGACCACATCAAAAATTAATCTTAGACTATTTAAATAATCCCTCAATAATATGGTCAGATTTTCAGCATACCGTTCTTTCAAGTCCCCTCTTCACCAACGGATTACATTCTATAACACCAAATATCTTCAAAACCTTCCTGAGTATAATAAAAACAACAAAATATTTATGAATAGGGATTGTTATTCAAGATTAAATAACTTCCTCAACTAGACTTTACAAAAAGAAATAATAATAATCATGGTGCAAGTAAATTACAGAGTAATAAACTCAAAATTCATATAGGAAAGATTTCTTACGTGCCAATCATTACTGTCCTCAATGTGTGCTTAAATGGAGGTCTAATTTCTGGAGGTCCTTTTGCAGACTGATCAACATGAGGTTGTATGAAGGTTGCTTGTAATAGGAGCTCTATCAAATGAATTCCCACCTAAGATACACAACAGTAAACATCACAGATATTGAAATAAAAAAGAAAGACATAAATCACATGCCATCATATCTTGTAATTGAAATCCTCACCTTAGCCTGCAGAGCATTACCCCAAGATTTTGAATCATCCCTTTCTTTAACAATCTTCCTCACTATTCGTCCTTTTTGCTTTTTCATCAAATCTTTTAAATGCTTATGAATAACTTCTTGTTCCTTAGTTATTGTTTGTGCTTCCTCTACTTTGTTCTTAGTCCTTTTTTGGGGTTTTTTCTTTGTCTTTTCCAAGAAGTTATGAACCTTAACCTGAAAAAAAAAAAAAAAAGGCTCCACATTTCAATGATCAAATTGGAAACGCATGTCACAGAGAAAACCAAAACATCATATTAATCTCACACAAGCCTCATATAAACATTAGAAACATTTCATTCCTCATAGTAAGGCACAGTCATATTACATGTCATCAACTTTGAGCCAGCCATTCAGGAGTAGGATGCATCGAACCTGCCCCACAATATCGAAGAGCATCCATTGTGAACACATACATAGACGGAGCCAGAGAGCACCCTAGGAAAATCACTCAACACTGACGGAGAGGGGTTATTAACCATCTTGGAACCATCCAAGAGTAGAAACCTGCCCCACAATATGAGAAGAACAATCTGGTGAACCACCATTGCAACCGACCTGCATAGGTAGGGTGGGATCTCATCTGCTCATAGCGTGTTGGGAACAGCCACTGGAAAAAGTGGTATCCAATAAATATATGAGGCGGGCTTGTTTAGTTTCCAAGTTCAACCCAAGCATTGAAATCCGCTCATCCCATAGAGCAACAAATAAATATATGCTCAGCAGCCAACCACCTTTGCAATTGTGAACTGTAACGCAACTGGGACTCCGGATCTATAGACTCTGGAACCAGGTAAACTCAATCCCCAACAGGATATCAAACGGTAATTGTAACCAGTCTTCTATCTCAAGAGCCCTGCACAATTCTTAGCAGGCATTGAACCTACTGGACCAGTATTAGATACGTATACAAAACCCTCATCAGACATTTCCCTGTCGAATGCTCTGAAAAGGTGGAAGGTCTAGTAGAGAACGTCGGTGGAGGAAGCTTTCTGCTTTCTTATCATCTCAATAAGTCGATGCGTGAAAAAACGGGTAACATTGACAATAATATGTGGTAGGCTTTAATAGGATGTGGACAGACGATGAAAACGCGAGAGAGAACTCCCCTAAAAGAACGTCTTCGGCGTAAAAATACAAGGCATGCAACAGACACAAGATGACAGCAAAAGCAAAATTAGGGAGTGCACTAAACACTTCATAATTTCCAAGTTTTAAGAAATTTTTGATTTTACACTTGTAAAGGGACTGGGGAAGCAAAAAAATTTGATGTGCTCCTTCTCCTTATTAAAATGAATAATAGCCTAGGTCAATATTAACTTCAAATCTATCAAGTACAAAAAAGGATCAAATCCCTTTTTATGGTGCAAAAACTTGTGCAAAGGTTTGCACGTTAAAGATTTGTATGGTGCAAAAACTTGTGCAAAGGTTTGCAATTATATGACCAGCTGAAAAACACATGTATATATGACGTATCTGTGATGCATCCAACATTTCAATCAGAGCTTATACTCGACATTGAAAATGGTCACTTTAGTCTTGAACAACTAATGGTAAAATGGGTTGCTGTAGTATTTTATCATGCGCAACACCTTTGATACAAGGGTGCAAACCCTTGAATAACTTTAACCATAGGAATCCCTCCTCATGCATAATGATGGTCAGTGAATTGATGTCGGTATGGGTTGGGCCTCTACCTTTTCTTCAGGGCATACAGAGATGAACTGGTGGGCGCTTAGGGCCCCTATAGGCATGGTGATTTGAAAAGTGTCCTAGGTCACAGACTACTATAAATAAAATCATGACCATGTGAACCGCAATAATCTAATATTTATAAGTGGATGGTCTAGACCTCCAAAGGGATGTCTAATAAGCATGGAGCCAGATTTGAACCCTCAATTTTTCCTTCACAAAATTTAAAAAAATAATAATCCAGCAAATAGAGATTGTTATGAGCCCTAGTGGATGGTGCAAACCTCCCAAGGGATGCCTAATAAGCATGGAGTCAGATTTGAGCCCTGAGCTTTGCCATCTCAAAATCAAAATAAAAAATAATGCTCTAGCAAATAAAAATTCTTATGAACCCCCTTCCTCTTTGTCTATTGATGTTGTCCAACTTACCATTCCCTTGATGATTTATTGATAATAACAATCATCTTAAGTGTGTGGAAACAAATGGAGATGGGAAGACACTAATTGTGCATTGAGAAATCAATATGCTTAAGTGGCCTAACAGTAGTTAAAACCCATGCTAATCATGATGCTTTCATTTTATCATCCCCATCTGCATGCCCCTGCTAGTATGGGATATAAGGATAATTTCACAGTCATGTCAACTCAGTTTTTTTACTTTCTAGCCTTGGACTTTCATGTAATCCCTAGTGTTCAAACTTCAGTGTACCCAGCAGACCCAGCCCACTAGTCCTTGTGCTCTGTGAACCCAGCCTAAGCTTAGAACTAGTTGCATCGGTCATTAGATGTAATCATGAGAATACCCCCTTCCTCTTCGTCTATTGATGTTGTCCAACTTACCATTCCCTTGATGATTTATTGATAATAACAAGGATCTTAAGCGTGTGGAAACAAATGGAGATGGGAAGACACTAATCGTGCATTAAGAAATCAATATGCTTAAGTGGCATAACAGTAGTTAAAACCCATGCTAATCATGATGCTTCCATTTTATCATCCCCATCTGCATGCCCCTGCTAGTATGGGATATAAGGATAATCTCATGGTCATTTCAAATCAGTTTTTTGACTTTCTAGCCTTGGACTTTCATGTAATCCTTAGTGTTCAGTGTACCCAGCAGACCCAACCCACTAGTCCTTGTGCTCTGTGAACCCATCCTAAGCTTAGAACTAGCTGCATCAGTCATTATATGTAATCATGAGAATACCACCAAAGCAATTTGTAAAACAACCGCCAAACCATATTTGGCAACTTGAATAAACAACCCATTTGTACAAAGAAAGCAGAAAGGGAAAACCACAAAATACAGGTCAAATACGACAGAACCGTTGAGAATGAAGAGAATTTCAGAACAAATGATAGCAAGCACTCACAACAACAGCTAACAATATCTGAAATGATAATCAATGTTGTCCCATTAATCTGAGGGTCAAGTTTACCGAGTTTAGTTCCAGATCAAATTTGAATTATTGAGTGGAAAAAGCTCGTATTTTTCAAAAGAAACCTGAAATGGAATATGTAATCAAAATTACGTTGAAGTAATACTAAGCAAGGAATCAGATCTACTGTAGAATATCACAATTCAATCATTTTGATCCCGAAGTTAAATATGCAAAAATACCTCTATTCAAGAATAATATGCATAGTTTGTATAGACAAGACACTCAACTTAGCCTTTAAGGCACCCTTGTTCATCAATAAGATTAACATATAGAGAAACAATCATAATTAACACCTTTCGCAACCCTGTACAGTCTTCAACAACAGAAATAATGCAGTTATACCTTTTAAAAAAAACGTTGAGAATCTACATAGTCAGAGATCAACAGGTTGTATCAAGAAACAAATGTATCAAGGGTATTGATTAAAAGATGTAGTAAAACTCTTTGTGCTTCAAGTAGCGGCTAGAAGCATTTCTTGACTCCCAAAATTGATTAAAAAATGCACCTGACATGAAAGTCTCCATCAGTACTGATGTATTGGATACATTTTAGTAAAAGCGTGAGGTTGAATCATACACTCAACCCCCAGGGTAAGGTCCCCTTGCTTCATATTCTTGATTTATGTTGAATGGATGTCCATCACTACCATAGTATGGCACTCTATCCCTGTAAGAGTCATAACCTCCTGGGTAGCCTGGATTACCTTCTCCAAGGGCACCACCATGACCACGAGGTTCATGAGCATTCTCATTGTATCCAACCATTGGACCACCAACACTACATTGAAACTGACTTAGATTGTCTTATTGATATTGTTGTTGCCGCACCTGTGCTTCTCGACGTAAAAATTCTTCTCAATATTTAGCATGTTGAGCTCGCATTGCTCTTAACTTCTCCTGGTATTGAAAATTAATTTCTCTGGTGCACTGCTAATAAAGAAAACATGCAGTTTGGTCATTAAGCATCCATATGAACACAAATGAGAATGTATAAAACCATATCCCTTCATAATAGTAATTGGATATAAAACAATTTACAACATTCGTGGAGAAAAGAAATGTATAAAACCATATCCCTTCTCCTCGCAAAGCAATTTATTTCACTTAGATGAGCAAAGACTAAGATTATAACAATATAAACTCTGGAGCCTCAATTATGTTCCTTAATGGACAAATTAATTGAATAGGTACTAAAGGGTGTCCGGTTATAATTTAATTTCAAATTCTATCAATGGTTTCAATTGAAGAATCTTCTTATATCAAGAAAGAGCAAGCCAGGTAATAAATGGCAAGGTTATCAAATTTGGATGCCTAAGTTTGGCTTTTAATGCTATCATCCACAGAGTGTAGGTTACTTTGTATAAATCCAAGCATAGAAAGTCCACATTGGATAATAACATTTTGAATTATCATAACATTATAATGCCTTTAGTAAATTGGACTAATATATTAACATCAAATTAATTGGTTACATATAATTCCATTATTCCTGATATAGTGTAGGTTACTTTGTATAAATCCAATATACAGTGTTTTTATGTATGGGTTGGGCCTTGGATTTTTATAGAGTTGATGTTGCCAATTCAAACTGCCATAAATTTCAAACACCGATACTAGGAATATGAAATCAGTTATCTGCACCAAGCAAACAATTTGGCAGACCTCATAGAAGTATAATCTGACATTGATATTGGTCATCAAAACTGACTACAACAACCACTACATGGAAGGCATAAAATACTCAAATTTGAACAGTTGTATACTATAGCAAGCCAACTCAAAAGAAATTGAAAATAAACCTTTGATTGATAAGTGTTTGCAAGTGAGAAGTTTTCAGAGAAGGAAACTGCAGCTTGTCTTGGAATAGAGGATTAGTCTCAATAAGCTTTTTAAGCTCAACTAACATGATATTACTTGCTGACTTGGTATCTCCATACTTGGAAAGTTGCTCATTTTCATTGGTGTTCAACCAAACATAACAAAAAAGACAACAATAAATAAATAAAAAATAAATAATGATGAAAAATAACATCTATGTGAAAGAGATCACAACCAGATGGCAAGGATGTCACCAATCAGGGAAATCCCCTCGGATCTGTCTGCAGCAAAAATGTACTATGACAAGATGTGTAACTTTGCTAATAATGTTGAAGCACGAGATTCCTTAAGAATATCTAAGAAAGAAAAAAGAGTGTGTATGTAACCCATGGGCTTACTTGTAGCAGAGCCAAGATTATTTTCACACACAAACCCGAAATTCTCTAAAGTACGAAGCTATGTAATTTCCTTGAATAACTCTTCATTGAAAGAAGAAAACACCTTTAGGTCTTTCACTAGAATTTCCACTGCTTTTGCTCGGTCTTTCCTGAGACAATATCACATGTATGTCATAAGTATCAATCACCAATTCAAACAAGTCTGAGCATCAGACATAGAAAATACACAACAACACTCAAGATGATTGAAATTGAAGCATTTGTGGTATGGCATATATGCGTGATTTTTTTCTCAATCGATGTAACAAAAGCATCACAACCAAAAAGAAAAGTGGAAACAAATCATTGGTTACAAGGTATACACATGCTAAGATCATTGATCATGAACATGAATGTATTTTAGCATTAGAGAGCTAGAAACAAAAAAAAGGACTAATTTGGCTTTGCAACACTTGTCACAGAATTCTTGTGAGTATATAAATGTTTCAAATGATGGAATGAAACCTCACTCAATGCCAACTTGTGTCAAAGAAGTGCAATGTAACTCAAACACGTGGACTCTTTTCATTCCTTTATTAGCCACCGCCTTATAATGCATCTTTTCATCCACATGATTTTTGGCATTTTATTATTCTTAGAGTCTTTGGACAGTGGATTACGTTGTCGACATCCAACATAAAATTGAGATTTTGGATGATATCTTACAGGATAACCATGTAGGTCATTTCTGCAATACAAATTCCATCTCTGCCTCCTAGACATTTTCTGCAATACAAATTCCACTTCTATTCAATTTGCCTTCTATGATGTTTCCTTGTGCCTGTGTGTATCCATGATGACTGTACTTGTCGATCGTTCTTCTCTTATAAAAGATAACTCTCCCATATTCCTATAACCAGGATATGATAAAATGAAGAAATTTACACAGAAAATACAAGCAAACAACAATTGCAGAAAGAACAACCAAAGCTTGAATGCTTTTTTTTTTTATTCCAATGAGCTCAATTTTTTTTTGTACATTGTAAGTCACTTAGGTGAAGCACCTAGAGTCTCACTGGAAATGGATGACCAAGAGACAATTGACTTTTTATTATTTAAGTCACTTGTAGTAAATGTGACTTATTTTTTATTAACTTAAATCTATTCTAAACTTATATACAATAATATGACCATTATACCAATATTCCTATGCATATTTTTCAACTAACTTCAGGTAATCTATGCATTCATTTTCTTTGTATTGTTTTCTGTTATGTAGAATGGTCTGGCCATGACTGTTTCCTGTTCTTTGTTGTTCATTTTAATGCTTGTTTGTATGGTATAGGTTGGACCACAAACAATTATTGTAGTTGGTAGGGAGGATGATATGGAATCATCTCAAAGTAGTTTTCATGATGGTGATGAGGATGGTGATGATGTTGCAAGTTGGGAAATTGTTGATGATAATACAAGCGATGCATTTGAGGCTGATAAGGAGGTAATGTGATTTATTTTGATCAGATTGATTGATTTTTTAGGTAGTTTGTTTTAGACATATTCTCTAGTAACATATCTTGTCTATAATGAATAGATGGAACAGGTTGTGGAAGATATTTCAAACCCAATTACTACTGATGGAAATCATGATTTGGAAACTTTACCATCAGATGAAAACTTGAATGACTGTAGCAATGGTGGCTTGTCAATACCTCGAGCAGCATTTGGATTTGTTGCTAGACTTGCTACTGGTCTACTTGGATTTCGAGGTTCCAAGAGCTTATCAAATACTATGGATGCAAGTTCTCAGGAGCAAACTACTTTGCAGAATGGACTTGAACAGAACACTGATGGGGTTGAGATGAGCAATGTTGAATGTGAACAACTTACAAGAGATTCCAAGTGTCATCAATTGGAACATATTGAATATGGTTTGACTGTTATGCCTGTAGCATCAAAGGTGACAGATTCTAAGATCAGGGTAGAATGTAGTGGCCACATAAATGAGGAAGATGTTCAAAATTTCCAAGACAAAGTGCAAGTTTCCACAGGAGAGTATTCAACAGACAGTATGCCTACTCGTATGAAACTCAATTTAGATCAAATGCATAGCTTGTTTGTTTCTGGCAAAGATGACCAATTCAAACACATTGACAGTGTCAAAGACCCTTTGGACCATCACTTTCTGAATGAAACAACTCAGGTATTTTCGGAGTGTGCATGATTGTGTCATACTTTCAGTCTAGTATGTTTATGTCTTGTCTTGTTCTACTTTATATTAAGAATCAAGCATCAGAGGTGACAGATTCTAAGATCAGGGTAGAATGTAGTGGCCACATAAATGAGGAAGATGTTCAAATTTTCCAAGACAGAGTGCAAGTTTCCACAGGAGAGTATTCAACGGGAAATATGCCTACTCGTATGAAACTCAATTCAGATAAAATGCATAACTTGTTTGTTTCTGGCAAAGATGACCAGTTCAAACACTTTGACAGTGTCAAATACCCTCTGGACCATTGCTTTCTGAATGAAACAACTCAGGTATTTTCGGAGTGTGCATGATTGTGTCATACTTTCAGTCTAGTATGTTTATGTCTTGTCTTGTTCTGCTTGATATTAACTATCAAGATGATGTTGCATTTTTACTGTAACAATGTTAAACGTTTCAATATCTTCTAAATAGAGTTATTATGATAGAAAGTGGTCAAAGAAAGTTCAGCAACAGTGGAGTATCCTTGAAAAAAATTTGCCTGGTAAGCATTTAATTATTTGCTTGCTCTCTGATTTGGAATAAAAAATTTAACTGAATTATACATGCTAGCACGTTTTAAAATCTCTTATTATGACTAGACAGATATGATTTATGTTCGAGTCTATGAGGATCGTATGGATTTTCTTAGGGTTGTGATTCTTAGAGCCAGTGGGTCTCCATATCAAGATGGCCTTTTCTTCTTTGATATTTATCTTCCATCTGATTACCCTCAAGCACCACCGGTAATAATTTGTTACTTATTTTTATTTTTTTGTAAATTAGGGTTTGTATTAATCCCTGTCAAAAATATAGTTGTCTGTGATGCATTTACCTACGTGGCAACAATGCCCTTGTGGGAAACCACCGTTGCCAAGTGTCCAAGTTCAAAGGCAGAAACAGTGTCCATCTGGGAAACCACCATTGCCAAGTGTCATGCAAAAGGAGTTAAGCTATGCTATGAGGCCACGAACTATAGGCTAGCATTGTTCTCATGATGTTGGCGTTGTGATCCCAGATGCACGAACTATAGGGGCATAGATTGAGGAGATGATTTTGAATTTCTTCCTCTTGTCCACATAGTTGACACCAAGAGGGGCCAATGAAACCCCTTTTTCTTAAATTGTCTCAGGTGAGAATGTTGTTGTGCGCCACTAACCGAAGGAAGGTACTAATTTTCGGCCAGGATTTCATGTCCCAAATTTTCCCCCAAACCTCCTCTCGAGGTAAGGTTTTGTGACCCACTTTTATGTAGTAAGCTTCTGGGATGTTGAAGGCGCCTGTGGTGGAGTGTCCCCATATGAGTATGTCCTCCCCTTTTTGACTTGAAATTTTCCTTGAGGCAAGATGCTCCTGCAAGGGATGGAGATTGAACTCTGGGGGAATGTTCAGGTTCTCGTGGGAGTTTTTCCAGGTGCACCAGATTTCCCCTAGATCAAAAGGGTTCCAGAAATCGATCACTTTGTGGAGTCCAGTAGCAGTTGTGAGGGGGATGAGGTTACTGAGAGTCGGATTTGTGTTTAGGGTTGGGAGTTGTTGCCACGAATTGCTCCAAAAGTATGCCGAGGATCCACATTGCAGTTCCCAAAATGAATGGTCAGTGATAAGTCCTTGATTGTTCCTGGCCACATTCCAGATGAGCGACCCTGGGCTTTGACCATTCCACCTGATGAGCTCTCTTTCGAGAATTGTGGGGGTGTATTTCTTCCTCCATAGTCGTGCCCAAAGATCTTGGGGTCTCTTTAACCATCTCCACCAAATTTTAGCGCTAAGAACTTTGTTGAGAATGGTTGGGTCCTGGAGACCGAGGCCTCCTGCGTTTTTTGGATTGCAGACTTTTTTCCATCTTACCAAGGATATTTTGTGCACTTCTTTTATGCCTTGCCACAGAAAGATTCTTTGAGTCATTCTTAAGGTGTTGAGGATAAAATTTGGGGCCGCCAAGGCTAAGAAGATGTAGACTGGGAGAGCTTGGAGAACTGATTTAAGGAGGATGAGGCGCCTAGGTAGATTGAGGGAGTGAAAGGTCCAAAGGGAAATTCTCTTCCTAAAGTTGGACAGTAAGGAGTCCCAGGATGTATTTCTGAGTGGGTTATCAATGAGGGGGATGCCCAGGTAGACGGATGGGAGGGCGCTATAGGTAAAGGCCAGGATGAGTGTGAGATGGTTTTGGATTTCAATAGGTGTGTTGAAGAAGAAGACTTGGGATTTGGTTAGATTCACCTCCATGCCCGATGCTTCACAGAAGAGGTCAATGATAGATCTAAAGCGTCGGGCTTCTCTGGCTGTGGATAGTCCCATAAGAATTATATCATCTATGAATTGGCTATGCGAGATGGGGGGAGAAATGCCATGGGGGGTGAGGCCAGAGAGAGAGTGGTCCCTGGTGGCTGCTTTGAGAGTGCAGCTAAGCCCTTCTGCCATAAGGATGAAGAGGAAGGGCGAGAGTGGGTCCCTTTGTCTTATGCTTCTTGAGGGGGAGAAAGGTTTGGAGGGGACACCATTGACGAGGATGGAGAAAAGTGTTGAAGAGGTGAGGTTGACAATCTAGGAGAACCAAGTGGTATCAAAGCTAAAGGCTAGAAGAGTTGATCTTAAGTAGCTCCAACTCAATTTATCAAAATCTTTGGAGAGATCCAGTTTTAGGAGCATACCTTGGGTTTTGGTTGAGTGAAGGGAGTGGATAACTTCATGAGCCAGGATTACACTGTCCAGGATTTGTCTACCCTCCACATATCTGAATTATTCTGGGGATATCGAGAATGGTAGAATGAGCTTGAGGCGGGTTGCAATGATCTTTGTTAGGAGTTTGTATATGACATTGCAGAGGGCTATGGGCCTGAAGTGCGAGGGAGAAGTGGTGTTGTTTTCTTTAGGTATGAGGGTGAGAAAGGTTGCATTGAGGGCCTGGAGGACCTTCCTGAATCTTCTGGAGTCCTCGATGATTTCCCAGACATCCTCTTGGATGATGCCCCAACAGTGGTGAAAAAAGTCTGAAGTGAAGCCGTCTGGCCCAGGAGCTTTGCCTAGCAGGGTAGCCTTAAGAGATTGATCGACCTCCTCCTGAATGATTGGTCTCATAAAGGCTTCATTTTTCTCTTTGGTGACCTCCTTGGGAATGTTTTTTAGGATGGACTCGATGGCCCGCGAGTGGTCTGTTGAGGGTTCCCTAAGAAGAGTTTGGCAGTAGGAAAGCAATTCCTTTTCCATATCAGCATGTTATTGAATTTCCGTACCTTGCACCGAAATTAGTTGGGTGGTGCGATTTGTTTGGCGTCATTAAACCATGGATCTATGGAAGAATTTGGTATTTTTTCCCCCTCTTTTAGCCATTGGATGCAAGATTTTTGTCTCCAGAGTACTTCTTCTTGCGCTCTTCTTTCTGCAATCTAGTTGTTTAGGAGTGTTTCCTCTTATATGGTAAAAAACCTAGCTAGAATGTGAGGCTTATTCTCTTCTCTCTTTTCTTTGGTTATGAAAATGAAAATACAAAGAAAGGGAAAATCGCTATGGAATTTCCTATGACTTTTTGGCTTGAATGGCTACTATAGACACTTATTCCTACCTCTTTTATGCTCTCAAATCCAACTCCTTGGATGCTCTTCTCAACTATGGAACGATTACAATACAAAATAATGGAACCCCTTCACTTACTAGTGGCCCAATATTTAACATAGCCCAATAGTCATCTACCGTTAGGGTTTTTGCATCCTCAACCTTCAATTAGTGATAAGGTTTTGGACCTTCTAGAATATTTTTGAAAGTTCACATGTGGCTATCTCAACATGTGTGAGTAATTAGGGTTGAGATGGCATCCACTTGTAGCATGGTGGTCAATAAGGTAGGTCAACTTGCGAGAGGCATAACGTTTTCATACAAGCTTTTATTAAGGTGATTTTTGCACCATTGGAAAGGTCTCGATGTTCAAAATAACATCAATGAGTTGTGGAGTATTTTTTGCAAAAATTTTACCCCAAAAATGTCGTTTGATGCCTCAAAATGGTTCTGGAAGGTTCCAGACACCAAATCTCCAAATTGGGCCCTGCAAGCCAATTCCTTCATTTTTTCCACCTAGAAAGTACTAAGATAGATGATAAATCATATAATGATCCATCCCAGACAAAATTACAACCATGTTATGTTGGCTACTATGAGTATAACATACCCAACACCTTCAGTACTCTATTGGGGATACGAGGTACCTCTTGGAACCACAAATTTCCATCATTTTCTTTCTGTGATACAACTATGTAACATGCCCAGTACCTATACTTGGCTGATATCGACACCTTATAGCTTTGATATCATAATTCCTCATTGTCTTGTTATGAAGTGATTAATGAATGAAAAAATGACAATGCAAGTGCATACATACACAATTAATCAATAATAGATGTATATGTAGACTTATACATGTATACAGAACAACATTCAATTCATAATTCAACATAATTAATTCAACATTGTTGTTAATAAACATAAGAACTTATCTTTCTAGGAATAACCACCAACTAACTATAGATAGAGGATGTTCTACCCAACTATAGGATCTATGTTTCCCATAATATTTCTGCAATAGGGCCACCCTCAAGTTGAGCCTATGATTCTATAAAGATGGAATCTTCTCACATAGCCTAATTTTCTGGAATTTCACAATTTATAACCTCTTATAGAAATCCTAACCCACCAACTCTCTTTCCCATTTTGAAACCTACACAACCCAAGGAATGAGATGCCCTTCTCTAAGATGTAGTCCTTTAATCTATCCCACTTCCCTTCTGGGTTCCAACATAGACTGGTCAAGAAATATCACTAATAGGGACTCAAGGAATTCTCAACTATTATTATGTTACCTCAACGACAACAATTTACCATACACACAACCATAATTCTTAATAATTTCATTACATTCATTTCCCATAATCTCATTATTCATAGGATGGAAGTTTAGTCTCTAAGACAAGGATTTCTGAAATAATGATTGATAATTCCCCCAACAACAACCCTTTGCATGCCCAAAACTATGGAATATATTTGCATGCTAATAATACACCACAAGTCTTCCTAATAATCCCATGTATCTCTCTTGGAAACTAATCCCAAGGTTGATAGGACATAATAAAATAAAGTAAAGGACTTAGCCTTAGGAATAAAATAATAGTATCTTACTTTGTTCCCCTTGAGCCCTAAGCTCCCTTTCTTTCCCCTCTTGTGGAATCATAGCCCCCCATGCTTTTGTCCTTCTCCATCTCTAGATTTTGATGTGTTTTTATTATTATCCTTCAATGTACAATATTTACATATCACATCATTCAAATCTGAAGCTATTCATCAAGTACACATATACATTGTTATTCTAGGAATCAAAACTAGGGTGTTACAATGAGGAGGCCAATATATTATGAAAAATGAGCTCCCTTTTTGGTCTCCTTTGTCTCATGCACAACTAAACTATTGTTTAGATTCAATTTATGTTCATAAGACTTCAACAAAATGAAAAAATATGTATTTTTTACAATAAAGGAAGGAAATTATTTTGAACCATTCAATCTAAGTTCAATTCCCACATGTTCCTTCTTCCCTTGATTAAATTAAAAAAAGAGTTTTAAATAGTCTCTTAATAAATTGAAAAAGGTTCTTATACATCGTTCATGTCTATCTTTGTATAGAACAAATATATTGATTAATAAAAGGTTATGTTTTCTCCAATATTACCCCCCACGCCCACCCTCATATACAAGGATGGGGGGTGAAGGGTAATATTGGAGAAAACATATTACCCTCATATATGAGGGTGGGCGTGGGGGGTAATATTGCAGAAAACATAATATGTTTTCTCCAATATTACTCCCCACCCCCACCCTCATATGAGTGTGGGGTGTTGATATTATGGTAGTTGCGGGAGGTATTTACCTCCATGTGTAACCCTGATGAGAATAGAATATTTCGGGAAGCAAGAAGAAAACCTAATTAGTTGGCTAATAACCCTAGTAGACAAGTCATCTCAAGAGGATAATTTGTATTAGGTTATTATCCTCCAAGAGAAGAAGTGGGCTAAAGGAAATATTATATACTAAGTAAATGGGCACCTAGAATGAGAAGTCGGCCTAGGCAATTTTCTAGTTTTAGTATAAATACAGGAGGCCAGTCTTCATTCTAGCAGGAATTCTCAGAACTGCAGAAGTAGTACTTGTGTGCATTGTAGTTGGCCAGTTTGTGTGCAAGTTTGGAGGAGAGTTGTCGCTGTAGCTACTGCAGCTAGGAGATTTCATTTTTGGCCTGGACTCTCTCTTGGTTATGGTTTGGACTCTCTGATCAGCTCTTGTTACTCTTGTTTGGTGCGTTATCCTTGGAGAGAGGTGTGCTATATTGTTTAGGCTATCTAGCCTAGGGTTTGCTTCCAGAATGATTCTCTGTCAGGGTTAAGGTACTCGGGGTGGCTTCGGCCTATGGTTAAACGAGCACATCCATTATATTCAAACAGGTTATGGGCCCACACCTCCTTCATTCAGTCTAACCACTGGAAGGGAGCATATCCATAAGGATACTAAGCTCGTTGAATAATTGTCTCTAGGGTTTCTAGCAGAAGCAGTGACTAAAGCACCGTCGCTAGGGTTACTAGAAGGTGCAGTTGCAAAAACCCTAATCCTCTCGTTGAGGCACCTTAATTGAATGGATTGACCTAATTTTCAGATAGACTAGTGCACCCTAGCCTGGCGCATCTCTTCGTACTCTCAGCAAGCCAAGACGTCAAGTTTGATTTTTTGGTCAAATCTAGGGTTGACCAAGTCAAAGAAACCATAACTTACTCTATGAAGTCAAAAAAACAAGTTATATGGGGCTTCTAACTTCAGAGCGTGGAAAATAAGGATTGACCTCATCCTTGCTAAGAATAAAGTGTTGGATATCGTGAAAGGAAAGATCGTGGAACCAAAGTTTGAAGAAGGAAAAGAGAAGGAACCGCAGAACGTTGCAGTTATGGAGAAGTTCAGAGACAGTGACATAAATTCCATGAGTATCATAGTGGACTCTATAAAATACCACTTGATACCCTACATCTCCCATCTTGACTCATCTAAGAAGATGCATGATGCCCTAACAAACCTCTTCTCAGTCAGAAACATTGGACAAGTAATGAGTCTAAAGAATGAGCTCTGTGACATGAAGATGAATGATGATGACATCATAACATCATACTGTGTGAGAATCTCTCAGTTAAGAGATCAACTACAAGCTATTGAAGAGATCATTTAAGAAAAGGAATTGGTAAACATAGTACTCAATGGTCTTCCCAAGACATGGGATGCATTTGTCGCAAGCATGAACACAAGGAGGAGTATCCTACATTTGAAGAACTTTGGACTTGTTGTGCATAAGAAGAATCAAGAATCAGTGCAAAAGAGAAACCCCAAAATAAGTACGATGATCAAACCTTCACAACAAGGTTCAAGGATTTCAGGAATAAAAGGAAGTTTGGCTCCAGGAAGAAACCAAATCAAGAGAAAGATATGTCAAGAATACAATACTTCAATTGTCGAAAGTATGGTCACTACAAGAATAATTGTCCCGAGTTAAAGAAAAGGAAGGAAACACATGAAGCATCAGTTGCTGAAGAAAGGGAACCCTCAAATAAATCCAAGAAGGACAAAACTGACTTCTTCTTCTAAGACAAGGTAACAATACTCTTCATAGTTCTTGTACATACCATGTTTTGCATATCTATTTCCTAGAAAATAATATGTTCAAAGAGAAACTATACCTATGGAAGAACCACAAGATAAGGATTGTTATCACAATGACTATAAGTCAGGAAATACACATGAAAGTATGAAGTACATCAACAAACCCCTGGTAACAATTCATGTGGAAGTTATTACATAAGTAACAACTGCAAGATAAGCCAAAATCAGAATCAATCTTGAAGAAACCTAGAAGAAGTAAAGACAGAAAGAAGTCAGCAATCAAGAAGAAATTGGAAAAAGACTTGTGACACTTTTCAGAAGGCAATAAGGATGTAGACGGAAGTGTGGAATCTGTTAAATGGAGGGAGTCGATTATATATTTCCAAAAGAAGAGCATGCATTCATGCATGAAGCAAGGATTAGGAGGGAGCTAATCCTAAATTATATGATCCATTGAAGATGATGAGGTATCTATCCATGGTAGCAACCATGAAAAGACAACACATGTTCAGTGTGACTTTAGAAGAAGTCTTCTTCGAAAAGAAGCCTTAAAGTATCCATGGTTGTCCATCAACATCCATGATCCTATGATGAAAGAAAGAAGTTGGAATCTTCAGGAAATGGAATCTATGGAAAAATCCATGAACCTAAGAGCTAAAGAAAAACATGAGGAAGAACATGAAGATTCCAAGAGAGAAGGAAAATCCAGAACAACCAGTCATTGTATCGAGAATCACAAGACTACCAGCCTGATATGAACTCACTAAAATCAATCAAGCAGAAGAATTGAAAGTTGTGATGAAGAACAGTGTGTGGAAGACTTATGAATGAAAGCATTGTGAGATCCAGAACTAGAGGTTCTCCCAGATGGAGTGAGAAGACTATGATGATTGCTTGTTCCAATAAACCAGACATACCTCTACATGAGCCATTATATCGTCTGCAATGTCCATGGGTTGGAGTTTGCATCAGATGAATGCAAAGATTGTTCTCCGAAATAATTAAACAAATAATGTATGTAGAACAACCTCAAGGTTTTGAGGTATACCATGAATAAACTTTTGTATGCAAATGGAAGGAATCAACTTGGTGGAGAACCTCCAATGCACAACAGAAGCATGGTGAAAAACTTTCTATAATAGAGATATTGTATCAGAATGGTTACTCAGAAACTCAGGATGATGGATTGCTAATCCATGACAAACTCTCATGATGGAAAAAGACGTACCACTTGGATATGTTCTAGTTTGACCCTTGCCACGATGTTATGAGCTAGCAGGAAACAAAAGATGAATCCAACAATGATATACTATATTGATCAGAGCTATATGAGTCCTTCAAGAGAATACCAGTGTTCCAGAAAGACCAAAGTACATTGAGATCAAGCATTACACTCTCTGTGATGAAGTACAGAAAAGAGAAAGTGGTTCTCCAATATATATCTCCATAGATGAGCAAATAAGCAGACATTTTGGTAAAGCCTCTGTCCAAGATGAAAGAGTTTGTGTACTCAATATGGAGCTCATGGAGACGACTTCCTTATTGAAAAAGCAAGAGATGACTCCCAAGTTGGGAGGGAGCACTGATGTGTTATTGATTTATGGACAATTATTTTTCAGTTCAAAAAATGGTCCAGGATGAGCGTCCCTTTCCAGTTCGGAAAGTGGTTCGAGATTTCTGATGGACAAGCATTTTCCAGTTCGGAAAATGGTCCAAATTGAACGGTCATTTTCATAATGAAAATGGTTTGATGGATTGTTGATGTACCATAGAAAATGATTCCCCATGTGGTTAACATGGGGAATGGTCTAGGACAGTCTCTCTTCTTGACGGTGACACTTAGTAGTGGTCAAGAAGACCGGTCTACCTCGCCAGACAGTCATACCTTCGATGCTCACAGTTGTGAGAAGTTTCGAAGAATGGTCCATTTTGGAGGTTGGTGCAGGACAGTCATTTCCTTAGGAAATGGTCCGGACAGTCATTCCCTAGGGAAGATTCATTCTCTCCATGTTGCACTTTGTTTAGTGCCGGAGGAATGGCCCAGATAGGTGAATGGTCCAGGTTCAACAATCAGGGACAGGCATTCCCTAGGGCAGACTCATTCTCTCCAGGTTGCACTTTGTTTAGTGTCGGAAGAATGGCCCAGATAGGTGAATGGTACAGGCTCAGAAATTGAGACATTTATTCTTCCTTTCTTGAGAAGAATAGCCTAAATAGCTCATTGTTGATGTTTTACTTTCTTAGGGAAGATGCTCTTCCTGATCTCACAGAAGTGAGTGGAAGAATGGCCCATATGATTCAGTTTATATATTATAACAATGTTTTTTTGTGCAGGTTGATGATATGATTGTTATGGAGATTGTATGTCTCCGGAAAGTAGATGTATAAAATTGTAGTGGATGTTTTCCATTGATTGTGACTATATGTCACTGATCAACTATATGTGTGCTACTTGGTGTGGCCATGTACCATTGGATTATAGTTGTGTACTACTGTGGATAGACACAGTTGTGTTCTATTGAATGACATTGTTCCAATCTCCTTGAATACTATCAGTAGTGTTGGAAATGATTATCAACTAGATGTATGATCAATGGATAGAGATTTCCCAGATGGAAAATGGTTCAGAACATTTATTCTTCTAGGGCATATATCCGGATTAGAAGAATGGCTATTGTGTCACTCTGTGGAGTGAGTAACTTATCCAACATCATGCCTAATTACTCAGATGGAGTATGGTTCTGAGAGATGATGTAACTGATGATGGTGCTCATGATCTAATCATGAGATAGTCTAGATGACTATGTTGATGCTACCAGGTGAATACTATGTTTGTGCTCAATACCATTACCTTCAAATAACTCCCTAGTTAGAAGGGAGTGTTGATATTATGGTAGCTGCGAGAGGTATTTACCTCCACGTGTAAACTTGACAAGAATATAATATTTCGGGAAGCAAGAAGAAACCCTAATTAGTTGGCTAATAACCCTAGAAGACAAGTCGGCTCAAGAGGATAATGTGTATTAGGTTATTAGCCTCAAAGAGAAGAAGTCGTCTAAAGGAAATATTATATACTAAGTAAATAGGCACCCATAATGAGAACTCGGCCCAAGCAGTTTGCCAATTTTAGTATAAATACAGGAGGCCAATCTTCATTTTGGTAGGAATTCTCAGAACTGCAGAAGCAACACTTGTGCGCACTACAGTTGGCCAATTTGTGCGCAAGTTTGGAGGAGAGTTGTCGTTGCAACTGCTACAGCTAGCAGATTTCGATTTTGGCTTGGACTCTCTCTTGGTTATGGTTTGGACTCTATGATCATCTCTTGTTAGTCCTGTTTGGTGTGCTATCCTTGGAGAGAGGCGTGCTATCTTGTTTAGGCTATCTAGCCTAGGGTTTGCTTCCAGAATGATTCTCTATCGGGGTTAAGGTGCTCGAGGGTGGATTTGGCCTATGGTTGGGTGACAATAGTGATATTGTCTATGGTTAAACGAGAACATCCATTTTATTCTAACATGGGGGTGGGGGGTAATATTGGAGAAAACATGGGGTGGGGTGTCATATTGGAGAAAACATAATATGTTTTCTCCAATATGACTCCCCTTATGTTTTCTCCAATATGAACCCCTACCCCCACCCTCATTATGTTTTCTCCAATTTTACCCCCCACCCCCAACCTCATATACCCTCATATATGAGGGTGGGAGTGGGGGGTAATATTGGAGAAAACATATTATGAGGGTGGGGGTGGGGGGTAATATTTATGTTTTCTCCAATATTACTATGAGAGTGGGGGTGAGGGGTAATATTGGAGAAAACATAATATGTTTTCTCCAATATTACGCCCCACCCCCACCCTCATAATATTTTTTCTCCAATATTATCTCCTACCCTCATAATATGAGGGTGAGGGTGAGGGTGGGGGTGCGGGATAATATTAGAGAAAACATATATGAGAGTGGGGGTGAGGGGTAATATTGGAGAAAACATATATGAGACTGGGGGTGGGGGGTAATATATGAGAAAACATAATATTTTTTATCCTATATTACCCTCCACTATATGAGGGTGAGGGTAGGGGGAAATATTGGAGAAAACATAATATGTTTTCTCCAATAATACCCCACACCCCCACCCTCATAATATGTTTATGTTTTCTCCTATATTTCCTACCGCCCCCACCCTCATAATATGTTTTCTCCAATATTATCCCCCACACCCACCCTCATATGGGTGGGGGTAATATTGGAGAAAACAAAATATGTCTTCTCCAATATTATGCCCCTGCCCCACCCTCATATACGCGGGTATAATATGTTTTCTCAAATATTACCCCCCACCCCCACCCTCATATACAAGGGTCTCCAATATTACCCCCCTACCCCACCCTCATATACGTGGGTATAATATGTTTTCTCAAATATTACCCACCACCCCCACCCTCATATACGAGGGTAATATTGGAGAAAACATATTATGTTTTCTCCAATATTACCCCCCACCCCCACCCTCATATACAAAGGTGGGGGTAGTATTGGAGAAAAAATATATGAGGGTGGTGGTGGGGGGTAATATTGGAGAAAAAATATTGTATTTTATCCAATATTTCCCCCCAACCCCACCCTCATATATTGTTTCTCCAATATTACCCCCCACCCACACACCTGGGGTCTGGGGGTGGGGGGTAATATTGAAGAAAAAATATATGAGGGTGGGGGTCGGGGATAATATTGGAGAAAACTAGGGTGGTGGGTAATATTGGAGAAAATCACCCCCATAATATGTTTTCTCCAATATTACCCCCCACAACCACCCTCATATATGAGGATGGTGCTGGGGGTGGGGGTAATATTGGATAAAACATACGAGGGGTGGGTTATGTTTTCTCCAATATTATCCCCCATCCCCCACCCTCATATATGAGGGTGGGGGTGTGGGGGTGGTGGGTAATATTTAAGAAAACATATTAGGGTTTGGGGGTAATATTGGAGAAAACATAAAACATATTATGGGTGGGTTATGTTTTCTCCAATAAAAGCCCCCACTCCCACCCTCATGTATGAGGGTGGGGGTGTGGGGGTCGGGGGTAATATTGAAGAAATAATATTAGGGTGGGGGTGTGGGGGTAATATTGGAGAAAACATATTATGGGGGTGATTTTCTCCAATATTACCCCCCACCCCTATATGAGAGTGAGGATGGGGGGTAACATTGGAGAAAATATATTATGTTTTCTCCAATATTACCCCCCACCCCCACCCCCACCCTCATATATGAGGGTGGGGATATTATGTTTTCTCCAATATTACACCCAATATGAGGGTGGGGTCGGGGGTAATATTGGATAAAAAATTACGTGAGGGTGGGGGTGTGGGGTAATATTGGAGAAAACATTATTTGGGGTTGGGGGGTAATATTGGAGAAAAACTAGGGTGGGGGCATGGGGTAATATTGGAGAAAACATAATAATGTTTTCTCCAATATTACCCCTCACCCCCACCCTCAATATTGGAGAAAAATGAGGGTGGGGGCATGGGGTAATAGTAGAGAAAACATAATAATATTCTCTCCAATATTACCCTCCACCCCCACCCTCAATATTGGAGAAAACATTATTATGTTTTCTCCAATGTTACCGCCCACCCCACCCTCATATCGGGGGTAATATTGGAGAAAACATAATATACCCACCCTCATATATGAGGGTGGGGGTGGGGGATAATATTGGAGAAAACATAATATGAGCATGTGGGTGGGGGGTAATATTGGAGAAAACATATTATGTTTTATCCAATCTTACCCCCCACCCCCATATATGATGGTGGGGATGTTATGTTTTCTCCAATATTACCTCCCACCCTTACCCTCACATATTATGTTTTAAACAATATTATCACCTACCCCCATAATATTTTTTCTCCAATATTAACCCCCCACCCCCACCTTCATATATGAGGGTATTATGTTTTCTCCAATATCACGCCCACCCCCATAATATGTTTTCTAAAGGTGGGGGTGGGGGGTAATATTGGAGAAAATATAATAATGTTTTATCCAATATTACCCCCCACTCCCACCCTCATTTATGTTTTCTCAAATATTACCCCCGACCCCTACCCTCATAATAATGTTTTCTCCAATATTAACCCCCACCCCCAACCTAATATACGAGGGTTGGGGTGAGGGGTAATATTGGAGAAAATATTATTATGAAGTTGAGGGTGGAGGGTAATATTGGAGAAAACATTATTATGTTTTCTCCAATATTACCCCCCAACCCCACACTCATATATTGTTTCTCCAATATTTCCCCCCACCGACACACATAGGGTGTGGGGGTGGGGGGTAATATTGGAGAAAACATATATGAGGGTGGGGGTAGGGGATAATATTGGAAAAAACTAGGGTGGTGGGTAATATTGGAGAAAACCACCCCCATAATATGTTTTCTCCAATATTACCCCATACCCCCACCCTCATATACGAGGGTGGTGGTGGGGGGTTATATTGGAGAAAACATAATATGTTTTCTTCAATATTACCCCCCACCCACATATATGGGGGTGGGGGGTAATATTGTATAAAACATATTAGGGGTGGGTTATGTTTTCTCCAATATTACCTCCCATACCCCACCCTTATATATCTGGGTGGGGGTGTGGGGGTGGTGAGCAATATTTAAGAAAACATATTAGGGGTGTAGGGTAATATTGGAGAAAGCATAAAACATATTAGGGGTGGGTTATGTTTTCTCCAATATAACCCCCCACTCCCACCCTCATGTATGAGGTTGGGGGTGTGGGGTGGGGGGTAATATTGGAAAAAACATAGGGTGTCGGGTGGGGGTTAATGTTGGAGAAAACATAATATGTTTTCTCCAATATTACCCACCACCCCAACCCGATCCTCGGGTGATTTTGACATCTTAGATTCCCCTAAGTCGTGGTTTCTCAGCCACAGGCTAGTCTTGTAGGTCACAGAAAAACTAGCAAACAACAAAAATAAAATAATGGAGAAAACATTATTATGTTTTATCCAATATTACCCGCAACCCCCACCCCCACCCTCATATAGGGTGTAGTATGTTTTCTCCAATATTGGAGAAAACATTATTACCCTCATATATGAGGGTGGAGGTTGGAGGTGGGGGGTAATATTGGAGAAAACATAATAATTTTTCCTCGAATATTACCATGTTTTCTCCAATATTACCCTGCACCCCCACCCTCATATAGTGTGTATTATGTTTTCTCCAATATTAACCCCCACCCCCATATAGGGTGGGGGTTGGGGGTAATATTGGAGAAAACATAATACACCCTATATGAGGGTGGGGGTGCGGGGTAATATTGGAAAAAACATAATAATTTTTTCTCTAATATTACCCCCCACATCCTATATGAGGGTGGCAGTGGGGGGTTATTGGATTACTATGAGGGGTGGTGAATCAGTAATAGAGAAATACAATCCTTTTTAATCACAAAATGAAAGGGTTATATCAATGTAGCATTATCATCCAATAGTTGCAGAGTAAATAAGCAATGAGCAAATGAGCAATCATACACATACAGAGTACACCAGTGTTTTTACGTGGAAACCCAAAGCGGGAGAAAACCACATAATTCTTTTTCTTATATGTCTTTAAGAATTACATTCATTGGAAGCACCAACTTCCTTTTTTTTCCAGCTACAACTGGAAGGAGGCTCCAACCTCCCAGTCTCAGGCTACAGCCTGAGGGAAGCTCCAACTCCCCAATTCTCTAGCTACAACTAGAAAGAGGATACAAACCCCTATGTTCTCCGACTACAGTCGAAAGGTGGCTACAACCACTTGTCCTTTCCTCGTCCAACCGTCCTGATGTAGAAGTAGAATGATGGAACCACTGTAACACTATCACTATGAGATATACCACTGTAACAACCTGTACCATTGACCTGCAGCCAACCTGTACTACTGCCCTACAATCAATCTATACCTAAAATGAACATGTATCAACCAAATACAATAGATACACGACCTGTAGTTCTAAAACATGCATATGTACGCGCCCTATCTATAAAACAACCTGTGTATGTACACATCATGTTTGTTATGCAGCCTGCTTATTCTTTTTGAAACTAGGGATACACGACCTGTAGTTATGCAACATGCGTATGTACGTGCCCTATCTATACAACAACCTGTGTATGTGCGTGTCTTGTATGTTATGCAACCCACGCATACCTTCTGAAAACTAGGGTTTTCTTTCTTTTGAAAACTTCTGATCCTCTGCAACTTCTTTCACATATATATGCAACCTGTCACTGTATTCAGACTGTAACTGTACCCTGTGCATGCATCCTCATACATATCCTTTACCCAAAAACTCTATATCTCTCTCTATTCATGTGCCATATAAGTGGGTGTAATCATGAACAAGTATAATAAACCTCACATGATATAGACATCAAACCCTTTCTGATGTTCATCCTCTCAATACATCAACCACTTCACAAATACACGCTCTCAACCATGTACCACAAAATCCCTTAGACATATGCCAAGAAATACAATATGTGACTTAACTCTAAAAATAAGTATCAATGATAAATATTGATTATACCAACACTGTATTTATGTAGATATGACTTATACAAAATATCTCATACAACCACTAATCTCTCTAGGGAGAATCCTCAAATCTCCATAACCATTTCTCATGCATATATCAAAATCCAACTACTCATAGAAATAAGACATACTTTTTGAACCAATGGATAGATCTGATGTATATGATCATTGTAGACCTTCCTGGGAGCTTGATCTAAGAATCTAGAACCTCGGCATCTTCATCTTCTAAAGTTTCTATGGATTTACCATCATGTATGTGCCCTAATGCACTTCCATCTCACATATGTACGCACCCTAATACATTGTTATCCCGCATACACCTCAAAAATTAGGGTTTTTAAGTATTCGTTGTGATTCTAAAAATTGCGTCATCAACCCTTCGTGTTGCCTCATAATTTCACAACTTCGGATGTATCAATGAGTACTTGCAATAAGCCTTACACAACAATAGATATTCAATATGTTCAAGTGTAATTTGAATGAGAGACCCTTGCCTCTTATTTATACTTTTATGTAGCTTCCTCAATAGGCTACCTTATAACCATCCTAACCCACTTTCCTTATTTTAGGGATAACCCACTTCTAACCACTTGTCCACTTAACTTAACCACTTTCCACAATTCGTAATTTCTCAATTAAATTTATTATTTAAATAATTTCTTTTGCATATAATTTGACTTATAGTACACTCATCACTTCACTTTATTATTTAAATAATTTCTTCTTTGCAACCACTTTGACTACTTTGACCTTTTGGGGCTTCTATATGACTCATGAGGGTTCTCCAACTTCACATGGCCATAACTCTCTAACCGTGAGGAGTTATGTGATGTTCCACATACCACCGTAAATAGAATGATATGTACTATCCATCTAGAATAGTATTACCTGCAAATATATCAAAATTCATACCATTATACATCAAACAAACTGGGGTCAATTACCCAGATCTTTGTGCTACCGGAATTCATTATCGAACTTTTTTCAAGGGTTGACATCAATGACAACCAACCCAATTAATCAACAATATCCCCCTTTGGCATTGATGGAAACACTCTGATGAAATACTGAAGTCATATCATGCAATACTGAAGTCATATCACTCATGCTCCCCCTGTGACCATTGCTCCCCCTGGAACCATGCCTCTGTGTTCTACATTTGATAAATCTCTCCCCCTTTTTCATCAATGGAAAATGTATCTTTCCATCTGGGGCTACTCCCCCTAACTGAATTGTCCTTGAGGATACTCCCCCTGACTGAACTCTTCCTGAAATTGATCTCCCGATTTGAATTGTCTTCTTTATGGTGCTTCCTCATCTAAATATAAGACATATAAGATAAGCATTCAAAAGAATTCATTTTGGAGTAGAAATTAGTCCGAGTCTATGGAAAATATACTCAAAGGAATCCCATGGAAGTGGTTTTGTAAAGATGTCTTCCACTTGTTCTTTTGTGCCTACATATTCAACTCTGATGTTCTTCTCTACAATCTATTCCCATAGAAAGTGATACTTGATTGGAATGTTCTTTGTCTTGGAGTGCATCACTGGGTTCTTTTATATATTGATGGCACTTATATTATCATAATAGATTGGAATGGGCTCATCATACTCAACCTGTATATTTTTCGGAGTTTGTTTCATCCATAGAAACTCTGTACAAAATCTTGTTGTTGCAATATACTCTGCCTCCGCTGTAGATAAAGATACTGATGATTGTTTGTTTCTTAGCCAAGATACTAAACACTCACCCAAGTGGAACGTTGCTCCACTGGTGCTTCATCAGTGATCAATACAACCTTCCCAATTTGCATATGTGTAGGAAATAAGTGAGAGATCCTTTCCTTTTGGATACCATAATCCAAACTATTCTGTTCCTTTGATATATCTGAAAATCCTCTTCACTGCTATGACATGTGATTCCTTTGGTGTTGCTTGAAATCGTGCCACTTGTCCAACTGCCTACATTACATCTGGTCTAGATGTTGTCACATATAGTAAGCTACCAATCATTGACCTGTATTGCCTCTAGTATGTAGACTTTGAATTATCATCTTTGCTCAACTTGCAACTGGTTTGCATAGGAGTGGTAACTAGTTTGCAATCTTCCATTCTGAACCTCTTTAGCATTTCTCTGATATACTTAGTTTGAGAAATAAAACTTCATTGGTTGCTTTGACGTATCTGAAGACCCATAAAGAAGGATAGTTCTACAAGTAATGACATTTCAAATTCATTCTACATATCCTTTGCAAATTTCTGGCTTAACCTGTCATCAATACTTCCAAAAATAATATCAACAACATAAAATTCAATTATAAAATATTATCTTGAGTTACCTTGATGTAGAGGTTGTTTTATGCACTTCCTTCTCTAGGAGCCTGTTTTAGACCATACAAGGCCTTCTTCAATTTACACACATCATATGTGTTCTTTGACAATTGAAATCCTTCAGGTTGTTCAATGTAGACTTCTTCTTCAATTTCCTCATTCAGAAAAGATTATTTCATATCCATTTGATACACTTTTATATTCTTAGAGAATTCATAAGCTCAAATAAATTGGATTGCTTCCATTATGGAAACTGGGGCAAATGTCTCTTCAAAGTCGATTCCTTCAGCCTGTCTGTATCCTTTACATACCAATATAGCTTTGTTCCTTGTAACCTATCCATCTTCATTTAATTTATTTCTGAATACCCACTTTGTGCCAATCACATTCTTACTCTTTGGTGTTGGAACCAATTCCCAAGTGTCATTATTCTCTATTTGATCCAATTCTTCATCCATGGCCTTATTCCAATATGCGTCCTTGTTGGCCTCTTCAAAACTGTTTGGTTCAATCATAGATGAGAGTGCTAGGTGCATTTGTTCTGGCAAACAGATTCTTCTTCTAGTCTCAACTCTTGCATCATTGTTTCTGATAATCTGATCTGAAGGATGATTCTTCTGTACTCGTTTGCTAGGTGTCTTTGGAGGCACTTGCTGAAATTTCTCTTCTAATTCTGTATGATCTTCTTCATCTTCCCCTTCTACTTCTTCTTCATCTTCTGATTCTTCTTCACAAAGTTGTTCCATTGACTCATTTTCTTCTTCCTTTAATTCTCGTCCACCTATTTCATCAATTGTTACATTGATGCTTTCCACAACTTTGTTCAACCACATATTGTAACACTTGTATTATTTTCTTGTACTTGAGTAACCAACAAGTAATCCTTTGTCCAAATGAGAGTCAAGATTTCCCATTCTTCCATCTTATCTTTTGATGTAGCATTTTCTTCCAAATACTCTGAAGTGATTCACATTTGTTGGTCTTCCTTTCCATAGCTCGTAGGGAGTTTTTTCAGTGTTGTTTCTGAGCATTACTTTGTTTTAATGTGAACTGTTGTATGCACTACATGTGTCCAAAAAATATCTTTCAATTTGGTATCCATTAGCATTGTTCGAGCCATTTATTGTACTGTCTTGTTCTTTATTTCAATAACTCCATTCTGTTGAGGTGTCCTAGCAACGAAGAATTTCCTTTTTATTCCATGTTTTCTGCTGTAGTCCATAAATTCCTTTGAAGTGAAATCTCCTCCATTATCATATCTCAAACATTTGATTTTTGAATCCATTTCATTTTCAACCATTTCCTTGTAGACCTTGAAGTTTTCAAAAGCTTCTGACTTATTCCTGAGAAAGCAAACTGCAATCATTATTGTATAATCATCAACTAGTAACATAAAGTATTTCTCACCTTTTAAACACTTTGTTGTAGTTGTTCCAACTAGATCAGTATGCACAATTTCCAGTGGTCTTGTCGTTGAGTATTCCTTTGATTTGAACCTGGTGTTTGTTTTCTTTCATTTTTGACAATGCTTGCATAAAGTGTTGGTTGGTTTTGTGATCTGGGGAATTTCTCTAACTGCTTCCTTTCTGCTAACTTTGAAAAGGTTGTCAAAGTGTATGTGACCCATTCTTCTGTGCCATAGCCAGGATTCATATTCCTTTCCTAGACAAAACTTTTCATTTTCAATTTCACTTAATACATATATGTTGCTTGAAGTTCTTGCAACTGTTGCAATCAATTTTCTTGAACCTATTTTTCTTATCTCACACTTTTGTGAATTTCAAGTAATTTTATGATCTTGGTCACACATATGACTTACACTTATAAGATTATGTTTCATATCTTCTACTAGTAGAACATTTTTTGCCTTGGTATTCTTGTTTCCAATTCTGATTGTGCCTTTTCCAATTATTTTAGCTGAATCATCATTTATGAACAAGACTGATCCATCTCTCTCCTTTCTTAATGTAAGAAACTTCTCTTTATCACCTGTCATGTGTTTTGAGCAACCATTGTCAACATACCAACCACGTTTCTTCTGCTTAGCTTGTATAGCGATTGTGCATTCTTCATTGCTATATTGATTCAGATTTCTTATCCATGTCCTCTTCTGAGGTTCCTGTCTATGATTGTTGTTTTTCTTTTGTGGTTCTCTAGGAGGGACTGTCATTCTGCAATCTTTGGCCATGTGTCCAAAGTTGTTACACTTGTAGCAATCCACTTCAGTGCTCAATGATTCAAACATGTTGTAACTTGTTCTCTGTGTTTCACTATGCCTTCTTGGATAACCCTTTTGTGTATGACTTTCAAAGTTGTTTATGTTCCTAATGTTAGATCTTCAATTCACATCTTTATGTCCAAAATTATTGCATGCATAACATAAACCAAAAAAGATAGTTTGATACCTAGGAGTTGAAGATCTTCTGAAAGGAGTTACTCTTATGAATCCTTCTTCTTCCTAAGGCCTATCTGTTTCTGTCAGTTGTTGATTCTAAAATCTGAATATTCTCGGTGGAGGAGTGTCCCTATAATCTTCCTTGTAGGTCTTCCTATCCCCTTTGATTGTTTCTGCATAGCTTTTTGTATATGCTTCTTGTTTTGTTGTTTTGGAGCTTGATCCATTTTCTGTCTTATTGTATCCAAGTTCGGACTTGTCATGATAAGGCTTTTGATTGCTGATAATGTCATCCAAAACTTTTGAGTTGTTTTGCATATTTTTCTTTTGAAGATCATTTCTTAATGTGACAATCTCTTCTTCCAAATTTCCAATGATCTTGTCTCTTTCTTCTAGCTGTTATTTGAGTTCTTCTTCAATTCTTTTATCTTCTTCTATTTGAACCTTCAAATTTATGATCATTTGTTCTAGTTCCTGAGTGTCTTCTGTCTTGTCTAGTTCCACTTGTAGCTTCTTGTTTTTCTTCTTTTATCTTCTTATAACTTCTATGGCACGCAACAATTCTTCTCGGTAGTCAACTTTTGCCTCTTCATATTCTTCTTTGGTGTCTTCTTTATTAGAGTCTTCTACTTCCATGAATAGAACTCTTTTTGTCTCACTGTCACTAACTTCATCTTCATCTGATGAGGAGATTTCTTCTTTAGTGCATAAGTTTTTTCTTGAAAGCTTTCTTTGTGGTTCTTTTGACTTTATATGTTTGTTTTCTATTTGAGTAATATTCATCATTCCTCTTATTTTTCTTATGAGGACATTTGTTAGCAAAATGACCAATACCAATACAATTAAAACAAATCAATGGAAGCTTACCTTTATATATGTCGTTGGTTCCCTTGTTCAATATTCTGACAAAGTTGGCCACTTCTTCATCATCTTCTGAGATGTCACTGTTGTTGCTATGTTCTTATTCCTTTTTCTTTCCCTTTTTCTTTGACCTTTTGGATTCTTTGAAAGCTGCTTCTTTTATCTCTAGATTTTTCTGTTCAATTCTTATTTCATATGCTGTGAAGATTCTATGTAGTTCATCCATTCTTATTGAGTCTAGATCTTCTCTTTCTTCTAGTGTTGATATCTTAGGATCAAATATCATAGGAAGAGATCTTATTACCTTTTGAACAATTATAGATTCTTTAATTTCTTCTCCGAATCATATGATTGCATTTACTGTTTCATCAACTCGTAAGAAGTAAGATGCAATATTCTCATCTTCCTTCATCTTTAGTTGTTTGAACTAACCTCTGTAAGTTTGAAGCTTTGTTTCTTTGACTTTGAGTGTCCTTTATAAATATTTTGAATCTTGTCCCAAATCTCTTTAGCAGATTTACAATGTATAACTTTAGTGTATACCGATTCACAAAGACCATTCAGAAGTGGATTTGTGGCTTTGAAATTATTTTGACCGAGTTTTATTTCTCTTTCATTTGTCGACTAGATTGTTGGTTCTTTGCATCCATCTACAACTGATTTCCAAATTTCAAATCCTTGTGCATGTATATATGTTTTCATCCTTCTACTGCAAAATGCATACTTTTATCCATCAAACTATGGTATTCCATTTTTATACATGTTGTTGCTCTCCATGATCTACCTTTTAGTGGTTAAACTGATTTCTGAAGGAACCTGCTCTGATACCAATTGTTGGATTACTGGGAAAGGGGGTGAATCAATAACAGAGAAATGCAATCTTTTTTAATCACAAAATGCAAGAGTTATATTAATGTAGCATTATCATCCAATAGTTGCAGAATAAATAAACAATCAACAAATGAGTAATCATACACATACATAATACACCAGTGTTTTTACATGAAAAACCAAATCAGGAGAAAACCACATAATGCTTTTTCTTATATGTCTTTGAGAATTACATTCATTGGAAGCACCAACTTCCTTTGTTTTCCAACTGCAACTAGAAGGAGGCTCCAACCCCCTAGTTTCTCAGGCTACAACCTGAGGTAAGATCCAACTCCCCAATTCTCTGGATACAACCAAAAGGAGGCTACAACCCTCTATGTTCTCCAGCTACAATCGGAAGGTGTCTACAACCACTTTTCCTTCTCCCGTCCAACCGCTCTGACGTAGAAGTAGAATGATGGAACCACTATCACATTATCACTATGAGATATACCAATGTAACAACCTGTACCACTGACCTACAACCAACATGTACTACTGCCCTACAATCAATCTGTACCTGAACTTAACATGTATCAACCAAATACAATAGATAGACAACCTGTAGTTCTGCAACATGCGTATGTACGCTCCCTATCTATACAACAGTCTGTGTATGTACGCATCATGTCTTTTATGAATCATGTGTATGCCTTCTAAAACTATGGATACATGCCCTGTAGTTTTGCAACATGCATATGTATGTGCCATATCTATACAACAACCTGCATATGTATGCATCCCGTCTATTATGCAGCCCATGTGTACCTTCTGAAAACTAGGGTTTTCTTTCTTCTGAAAACTTTTGATCCTCTGCAACTTCTTTCACATAGATCTGGAACCTGTCACTGTATTCAAACTGTAATAGTACTCTGTGCATGCATCCTTATACATATCCTTTACCCCAAAACTCTATATCTCTCTCTAGTCATGTGCCATATAAGTGGGTGTAATCATGAACATGTATAATAACCCTCACATGATCTAGACATCAAACCCTTGATGATGTTCAACCTCTCAATACATCAACCACTTCACAAATACAAGCTCTCAACCATGTACCACAAAAGCCCTTATCCATATGCCAAGAAATAAAACATGTGCCTTAACTCTAACAAGAAGTATCAATGATAAATATTGATTATACCAACATTGCATTTCTGTAGATCTAACTTATACATAAGATCCCATACAACCACTAATCTCTCTAGGGAGAATCCTCAAATCTCCATAACCATTTCTCATGCATACACAAAAATCCAACTACTCATAGAAATAAGACATACCTTTTGAACCAATGGATAGATATGATGTATCTGATCACTGTAGACCTTCCTGGGAGCTTGATCTCAGAATCTAGAACCTCGACATCTTCATCTTCTCAAGTTTCTATGGATTTACCCTCATGTATGCACCCTAGTACATTGTTAGCCCACGTATGTATGCACCCTAATACACTATTATCCCACGTACACCTCATAAATTAGGGTCTTTTAGTATTCGCTGTAATTCTGAAACTTTCACTGTCAACCCTTCGTGCTACCTCAAAATTTCACAGCTTCAGATGTATCAATGAGTACTTGCAATAAGCCTTACACAACAATAAATATTCAATATGTTCAAGTGTAATTTGAATGAGACACCCTTGCCTCTTATTTATACTTTTATGTAGCTTCCTCAAGGAATTACCTTCTAACCATCTTAACCCACTTTCCTTATTTTAGGGTTAACCCACTTCTAACCACTTGTCCACTTAACTTAACCACTTTCCACAATTAGTAAGTTCTCCATTAACTTTATTATTTAAATAATTTATTTTGCATTTACCTTGACTTATAGTACACTCATCAATTCACTTTATTATTTAAATAATTTTTTCTTTGCAACCACTTTGACTACTTTGACCTTTTGGGGCTTCTAGATGACTCATGAGGGTTCTCCAACTTCACATGGCCATAACTCTCTAATCGTGAGGAGTTATGTGATGTTCCACATACCACCGAAAATGGCATGACATGTACTATTCATATAGAATAGTATTACATAAAAATAGATCAAAACGCGTACCATTATCCATCAAACAAACTTGGTTCCTGTTAGCGTCGCAAGTCACCCTTGGATTGCAGCAGGAGCAGAGCCCAACGCCCATCAGTTTATGTCACGATTTGTTTAATGGGGTGATCAAATGGAGGCTAACTCAAATGACCATACGGCTCTATCTCAGAAACTAGGCCAGGCATGCATGGTCAAGTGAGGTCTTAGATAACTTCAGACAGTGAGTTGTAGTAAGGGTGAGTAGGGGGGAAGACTTGTATCAGAAAGATGCAAAGGTCTGTCATGAACATCAGGTTCCTAACAGACTGTGGAAGAAGACATTTAAACGCAAGATCTTCTTACGCTCAAACGCAGAAAACCAGAGAAAACAATAATACCACAATAAATCCTTTATCACAACCTAATTGCCATAATTCGTGCGAATCAGTCGATCACAGACTCTCTTAGTATAGATGAAAACTAGATGGAGTAAGAAAGACTGTCTGTCATAAAACAAGAAATCTCACATACAGATGCATAACCAGAGAGCTTAGAGTCTGTGCTAAAACTTTTACAATCGGGAGCTTCGCTCTACCATCGATAGATACAAAAAATGGCCAAAATGCCTACATATGCTCTTCCCCATTTTGCCCAGCAGAGGCATCTCCTCAATCACATCTGGCCTGCATTCTACTGTCATACGCTACCTTAATTCTTCATGGCTCGCGCCAGGGGGGTAGCTGAGCCCTTAAATGTTGAATTGGCGTGTGCAGGCTTCCCTGGCGAGTTGGAGACTCGATGTAGCTTCCATGGAAAGAATCAGTACGGAGGACCATCTCGGGTGGACCTTCAGCCGGGATGTCCATACCCTGTAATTAATGAGTGAAGCGAGGCTTCAACCACCTTATCTCTTCTTCATTTATCCTCAAGCTGGCATCGGGATTTAGATCACATTGAATCAGTGCCTGGACAACACAGCGCCCCCTCTCTTGAATCTTAATTAGGCGCCTTTAGCCTCTCTGTCATAGTGCTTTTGGCGTTTCAGGGTTCGCGGATGAGAAAGGATTAGGATTTTTATCCTTTAAAGTCGCGATGGGTGAAATGTCGGGAGGGCCTAATGGTCGCCACGTGTTCCCCACTGATTTGACGGCTCTGAACTAACCCGGTAATACTGTGGGCCCGAGTTTCGGCGTTATCGGGGTTGGGGGTTTCGAAATGTAAAATGGCGAGGAATGCTTACCGCTTGAACTCCCGAATGCCGACATGACATGGATGCGTGTCGCGCGTCCTTCAGATGGATGGCCCAGATAGTATTTTCTATTATAAAGGGGCTATCCCCCCTTCACCCTCTCGCTTGATATGACCTGGTGCTGAGATCCTGGGCTTAGTTCGAAAGGAGCTTCGGAGTTTCACTGATCGGCACTTTCAAGTGCAATGGACGGAGAGCTTCCTGACTCCCGATACTCGATACGTCGATAGGCTGCCACCTGTCCCGGTTGGATCAGACGACCCAAATCTGATTTGAACTATTAGTGCTCCCTCTTGCGCTAAACCTCGTGAAACTTGGTAGCTCCGAAAACCCGATGACCATCGATCTGCTTTGTAAATAGATCTTGGATGCTGCCAACGCTATTTTGCCCGCTCGCTTGCCTTGCTACTAGAAAAATAGGGAATCTCCCGTGCTGCGCTTGGGCACTTCCTGAGCAACCTCCAGACCTGGGTGCTTTTTCACCTAAGACAAAAATAATCGCTAACATTAGGCTCCATGGGGGATAGAGTCGTCCCTGTGATGCTCTAAGAACTCATTCCGCAGCTTCAGTGCCTTGCTGTTGGGCTATGGAGTCAGGCTCAAAACATCCTGCTGCTGAAAATACAAGCCGAAAAATAAAAACAAAACAAACTAAACATTCATGCTTACAGGAGCTTATTTATGTACAGTCCTAAGCTAATAAAGCACTTTACATGGGCTAGGTGAAAGAAAACTTCCACCATAGCCATTCAAGCAGCTTCCTGGATAGAAGCTCCTTCCTTCTGTCGATGATCATCAGTGGATGGTGTAACCGTGACAGCAGAGCGGTTACACTCTTCAACTCCTCCTTACAGGCTGGAGTTGAGATGAAATAGGGCGGCTTCAAGGCATAGGGGAAATGCCACTCCATGTACTTGCAAACAGGGTCATAGAATGAGTGGCAAATTCCAGAAAATGGGCGACAGACACCTTCCTCTGCTACACAGTTGTTCACCTATGGCTGAATATCTCTGATAAGCACAGGTTGATGGTGGACAACTGACGTAGGCTCGCTGCTCTCGGGCGGTGGCTAATCGCTGACTGGCTCTGGACAGGAAATATTCTGCTCCTCTGGTTCGGTCTCCCCCAGGTTCGATTCGTATTCATCATAAATAAGGACCATGGGGTGGTTCTGTTTGCTAACTGGGTCTTCAGTATCTCTATAGTGATCAAAAGTAGGATAAGCTTGTTGCTCATCATCACTATAATATATATCAAAAAGGGGTTGTTCTTCATTGATATGATCCTCCTCCAGAACAGTGATCCCGTAAAAAAAAATTGTTTCAGGGACAGCGGGACCTGCTGCTTCTGGCTGCTCATACATAATCCTTTTCTCTTTAATCCTAGGTAAAAATATATCGTGAGAAACCCCCTGGGGGAAAAGAGAAGGAACCTCTTCCACAACTAACCCCTCTTTTAAAAAGAGAGGGTCTTCGTCATCATGAGCAGAGCTTCTAGGAACATCTGCTTCCACCCGATGCCCAGGTAAGCCATCTACTATAGACCACATCTGCTCTATAAACTCATAATTTTCACAAGAGGCATGTTGATCGTTATGAACATCTAAAAGAGCAGGTGCAACTGAAATAATGTCAGATGCTTCCATTCCAGGGCTAACACAATTAATATCATTCAACACCTCTATTTTTTCATGGCAAATGCTTTCCTCCATAGTAAAGGATTTATCATGGACATGGTCTTCAGGGCCAACAGAGGCTTCATGAAGCGAAGAAAACTCCTCACAACAGCTTTCAAACAAGCAATCAGTTGGATAGTAGTCTTTACAAAATGAATTGAAAGCTGTATGAAAACCTATTAAAGAGCGGATGCTTGCAGCGGGAAGAGACCGACACCATTCAAGAGCAGCTCCCTTCAATGAATACTTGAAGAGCTTAATCCGGACATCCTCATGCGTGATATTGTGTCGGTGAATAGCCTCATGGAAGTCCAGTAAATTCTCAGCTGGTTCCTCCCAACTTGTTGCATGAAATTCAGGGAGGAAATCTTCCCATTGGTCTCTATCAGGAAGTGCATTAGGAAACCCAACTATCTGGGAAAAGTCACAAAAAGAAAACCTTTGAGCCATAATTTTCTCCATATCGAAACAGTGGAGTTGCCAATCGATCCTTGAATCACGAAGTTTCCAGGTGAAAGATGCGTAACTTCAAATATGCCTGGTCCTCGTTCACCATCAAAGGCCAGATCTTAATGTTGTTGTTACCCCAGGAAGCTTCTCAGACTGAGAAAGCAGCTGCTGAAACCTTCTCGAGAAAGCTCCTTAGGGTCTGCTTTCAGGTGTGCTAACAGTAGTCACAGCTGAAACAGTGATGTGGAAACAATGGATTCGCCACAGTGGAGTCGCCAAGGTGCATAGTAGCAATCTTTAAGGGCTCTGATGTTTGATGCACCTTCAGAATCAGAGGCTCAATGTCATTCTGCCCAGGGAAAATCTTCAACTTCGTCCTCGGCAACGGCGCCAGAAATGTTAGTGTCGGAAGTCACCCCTGGATTGCAGTAGGAGCAGAGCCCAACGCCCATCAGTTTATGTCACGATTTGTTTAATGGGGTGATCAAATGGAGGCTAACTCAAACGACGATACGGATCTATCTCAGAAACTAGGCCAGACATGCATGGGCAAGTGAGGTCTTAGATAACTTCAGATAGTGAGTTGTAGTAAGGGTGAGTAGGGGGGAAGACTTGTATCAGAAAGATGCAAAGGTCTGTCATGAACATCAGGTTCCTAACAGACTGTGGAAGAATACATTTAAACGCAAGATCTTCTTACGCTCAAACGCAGAAAACCAGAGAAAACAATAATGCCACAATAAATCCTTTATCACAACCTAATTGCCATAATTCGTGCGAATCAGTCGATCACGAACTCTCTTAGTATAGATGAAAACTAGATGGAGTAAGAAATATTGTTTGTCATAAAACAAGAAATCTCACATACAGATGCATAACCAGAGAGCTTAGAGTCTGTGCTAAAACTTTTACAATCAGGAGCTTCGCTTACCATCGATAGATACAAAAAATGGCCAAAATGCCTACATATGCTCTTCCCCATTTCGCCCAGCAGAGGCGTCTCCTCAATCACATCTGGCCTGCATTTTACTATCATACGCTACCTTAATTATTCATGGCTCGTGCCAGGGGGGTAGCTGAGCCCTTAAATTTTGAATTGGCATGTGCAGGCTTCCCTGGCGAGTTGGAGACTCGGCACGACTTCCATGGAAAGAATCAGTATGGACCATCTCGGGTGGACCTTCATCCGGGACGTCCATACCCTGTAATTAATGAGTGAAGCGAGGCTTCAACCACCTTATATCTTCTTCGTTTACCCTCAAGCTGGCATCGAGATTTAGATCACATTGAATCAGTGCCTAGACAACACAACGGCCCCTCTCTTGAATCTTAGTTAGGCACCTTTGGCCTCTCTGTCAGAGTGATTTTGGCGTTTCGGGGTTCGCAGATGAGAAAGGATTAGGATTTTTCTCCTTTAAAGTCGCGATGGGCAAAATGCTGGGAGGGCCTAATGGTCGCCACGTGTTCCCCACTGATTTGACAGCTCTAAACTAACCCGGTAATACTGTGGGTCCGAGTTTCGGTGCTTTCGGCGCTATCGGGGTTCGGGGTTTCGAAATGTAAAATCGCGAGGAGTGCTTACCGCTCGAACTCCCGAATGTCGACATGACGTGGATGCGTGCCACGCGTCCTTCAGATGAACGACCTAGATAGTATTTTCTATTATAAAGGGGTTGTCCCCCCTTCACTCGCTCGCTTGATATGACCTGGTGCTAAGATCCTGGGCTTAGTTCGAAAGGAGCTTCGGAGTTTCGTTGATCGACACTTTCAAGTGAAATGGACGGAGAGCTTCCTGACTCCTGATACCCGATACGCCGACAGGCTGCCACCTATCCAGGTTGGATTGGACGACCCAAATATGATTTGAACTATTGGTGCTCCCTCTTGCGCTAAACTTCGGGCAACTCGGTAGCTCCGAAAACCCGATGACCGTCGATCTGCTTTGTAAATAGATCTTGGATGCTGCCAATGCTATTTTGCTCGCTCGCTTGCCTTGCTACTAGAAAAACAGGGAATCTCTCGTGCTGCGCTTGGGCACTTCCTAAGCAACCTGCAGATCTGAGTGCTTTTGCACCTAAGACAAAAATAATCACTAACAGTTCCATTACCCAAACCTTTGTGCTACCGCAATTTGCTACCGGACTTTCTTCAAGGGTTGACATCAAAGACAACCAACCCAATTAATCAATAGGGGTAATATTGGAGAAAACATAATAATGTTTTCTCCAATATTACTTCCACCCCCACCCTCATATATGACCCTCATATATGAGGGTGGATATAAGATTGTAATATTGGAAAAAACATAATAATGTTTTATCCAATATTACCGCACACCCCCACCCTCATATAGGACTATACTATGAGGGTGGGGGTGGGAGGTAATAATGGAGAAAACATAATATCCCACCCTCATAATAATGTTTTCTCCAAAATTACCCCCACCCCCACCCTCATATATGATGTTGGGGATGAAGTGTAATATTGAAGAAAACTTTATTACGAGGGTGGGGGTGTGGGGTAATATTGGAGAAAACATTATTATGTTTTTTTCAATATGAGGGTGAGGGTGGGGGTGGGGTGTAATATTGGAGAAAACATTATTATGTTTTCTCCAATATTACAACCCACCCCCACCCTCATATTGGAAAAAATAGAATAATGTTTTCTCCAATATTACTCCCCACCCCCACCCTCACCCTCACCCTCATATTGGAGAAAACATTATATGAGGATGGGGGATAATATTGGATAAAACATTATATGAGCATGGGGGTGGGGGGTAATATTGGATAAAACATAATAATTGTTTCTCCAATATTACCCTGCACCTCCACCCTCGTAATAATGTTTTCTCCAATATTAACCCCCACCCCCACCCTCATATATGAGGGTGGGGGTGGTTTTCTCCAATATTAACCCTCGCCCCCATGATCATATATGAGGGTGTGGGTGGGGGGTAATATTAAAGAAAAAATAATAATAAATGAGGGTATGAGGGTGGGGGTAATATTGGAAAAAAAATAATAATGTTTTCTCCAATATTATCGCCCGCTCACCTCCCTCACCCCCACCCTGATATAGTGGGGGTGGGGGTAATATTGGAAGAAAAAAAATAATGTTTTCTCCAATATTATCGCCCACTCACCTCCCTCACCCCCACCCTCATATATGAGGGTGGGGGCAGGGTGTAATATTAGATAAAACATTATATGAGGGTGGGGGCAGGGGTTAATGTTGGGGGAGGGGGGTAGTATCAGAGAAACAATTATATGAGGGTGGGGGTGGGAGTAATATTGGATAAAACATAATAATATATGACGGTGGGGGCGGAGGGTAATATTGGAGAAAACATAATAATGTTTTCTCCAATATTACCCCCCTCCACCACCCTAATTTCTCCAATATTACCTTTCACCCCCACCCTCGTATGGTGGTGGGGGGTAATATTGAAGAAAAAATAATATTGTTTTCTCCAATATTACCCGGGTGGGGGTGGGCGGAAATATTGGAGAAAAAATTATTATATTTTCTCCAATATTACCCCCTACCTCCACCCTCATATAGGGATGGGGGGGAGTATTGGAGAAACAATTATTATATTTTCTCCAATATTACCCCCATCTCCACCCTCATATAGGGTAGGGGCGGGGGTAATATTGGCGAAAACATAATATAAGGGTGAGGGTGGGGGTAGGGTGTAATATTGGAGAAAAACTTACCCCCGCCCTCATATAGGGTGGGGGCAGGGGGTAATATTGGAGAAAACATAATATGAGGGTGGGGGTGGGTGGTAATAATATGAGGCTTGGGGCTTTTCCTTGACCCTTTTAGATACCATGGTATGATTGTACCTTTAATTTCTCAAGTTGAATGAGATATTTAAATAAATTATTGATATATAAATGTTATTGAAATGATGATGATATTGTACAATGGGGTCGGATCAATATTAGTCTAAGGTGTCCTTTTTGAATAGTCATGACTTATTTATTAATTAATTTATTGTTTATTTGTTATTTTTCATTATTTATTGTGTATATTATGTTCATACCATTTTTTCCTCTTCAAAATTGTTTTGTCCTCAAAGAATTTGTCTTTCCTTGCAAAATTTCATGATGTTTCTAGGTTTGTTGGTAAATACTCGTTTGCAGAGAAAATGTGGGATTTGTAAGTTCTATTCACAAAATATCTCGGCTTCCTGAACCATATAGATTATAGCTCTTCCCTTACCATTTGAATTGCATGAATTGTTCTTGTAGATTTGTGGCATACTTTCCTAGTTACACCAACCATTTTGCTCCTAAGAACATGTATATTCCACAAAAAGGTAGTGCGTAGTACCTAGTTTGTAACTCAAAATTTTGGATATTTATTGAAACTTTATGGCATCGTCCAACTCATCATATGGGTTGGCCATAGATAGTCGTAACCATGAGATATTTGACATGATACACAAAAATATTTAATTTTCTCGCGAGATTAATATCCACAAAATTGTGGGTGCTTCCTAAATCTACTAATATTGTGATATCTTTTCCTTTTAGGCTTCCCTTGAGCTTCAAATTATTTGTTTTTATTCTTTTTGTGATTGTTTCAAACGAGATTTTGGGTTTTATGTATTGACTATTACGGATGGTACCACTATTCCTCAAATGAGGTGGAATGTAATGAATTGTAAATGATTGCATTTATTTTTCTCGGATTGTAACCTTGTCATTTTCCTTGCAACCCTATCTAATGCAAGTGATTGATGCTAATGATGCGGTTGTTGATTCTTCTTCATCTGAATATGACATGTCTTCTTCAACATGAACCTCTACCTCTTTTCCATTAACTATTTTGTAATGATATAGTTGTTTAGATGCACATCTATGGCCTGCAAACCATTTTTTACCACATTTACGACATTTATTTTTCTTTATGCTTTCTTCTTCATCATCATAGTTGCTTATGGAAGTGTCTTATTTGTTTTCATCTTCATTTTTTCTAGGCTTATGATTGCTACATTTGTGTCCCAGTGACCAATTGTATCCACAAAACCTACAATCAATGTCTTTTCATCGCAAATATGTCCATGTTTCCTTTCTGTTGTAGTCTCATGAGTTCTGTAAAAAACTCTTATTCTTTGATACCTTGGAATCTTTAAAAAAATCATTATGAACTTTGTCCAACTTATTATGTAATCAATTTTCTTCCATCTCCCTCCTTTTGCATGGATGCATGCCTAATTTTCTTTTCATCAGTATATATGTCATAGATTTCGAAATATTCTTTGGCTTTATTAAACTAGGATACTCCTAATTTTTTGTTCCCTTCAAATTTGGATAACTCAAGTTTGGCTCTTAGTGGATATGAAAAGTTGGTATAAGGAGGACATGGGTTATGAACTACCATACCCTGAGGTATGTTTGTTTGGGAAACTACTATGTTGGATGGGGGTATACTTATTTGGGTATTGGGCCAGTTAGATGGGGGAATATTTAATTGTGATATGGTTTTATTTAGCGGGGCTATATCCATGTGTTGATCGGAGGCACTAGAAGGGCTCAACGGTGGATTAGTAACATTTGAATAATTTTGCAATGGGTCAACATTGCCTTGAGATTTTTTTATGAGTCTTATTAATTCTTCATGATTGTTATCCATCTTGGTATTTAATTTTACTTGCTCCAGTTGTAATTTGGAAACTTCCTCATTCATCTTAGACTGTTGATCTAGTAAGTTGTCGTTATTCTGGTTGATCTGCTCCTACAATAAGTCATGCTTTTCTTGCAATTCGTCCATTGTTTTTATTGAGCTTGCTTATTGTCATCATTCTGGTTACTGACAGAGTTGTTCAATCGATTTGTTGCTAATTTTGTAGCACAACCAAAATTTTTATGTTTTCCTTCGTAATTAATTTGTATGGTTGGAAATTAATTAATTAATTGTATAATTAGTACATAAATAATTAAATAATTTATAATTAACCGTGCGAAATTTTGTATTTTCCTGTAAAATTTGTAATGTTTAATTTGTACGATGATTAATTCCTTAATTTGGTTGTTAACTTGTACAGAGATTAATTTGTACAACGGTTGTATAGACACAATTTGATGGCGAGTTGAATACGACGGATGTACGAAATTGTACAAAAGTTGTGGTACGAGCAGGCCTGGAATTTGACGTTCTACATGACGTTTTTTTGGTTTTTAAACGTATTTGACACGTGGATACAAAATCCACACGTCAAAATTTACCGGTATAAAAAATCTCAACCCGTCACAAATTTTAGGTGCTTAGTTTACTATAGTGTGTCATCTACCTAGGCCTTAGTGAACATGGGTTGGGAAAAGGTTTGTTGGAAGATTAAATATAACAATAAACAAAATTTAATTAGTTTTAGACTCCCAATCCTTGACATTTAATTAGTCCATAATCTTAGTTCACATAAACTGTTAATAGTTAATTGAATATCCATTCACTGATAGAGAATTTGACACTCATGAATTTGGGGTAAAACTAAAATGACGGGTATGAAAAACAAATGACCGTCATCAAAATTTGACTTGACAGGTAAGATAAATTTGAAATTCCATCCCTGGGTACGAGTGGCAGTTGTATGGAATCGTACGCATGGGCATAGAAAAGTGGTGGCATATGTATGACAGAAAATGGTGGTGTGTAGAAAATTAAAAAGGCGATGATTGAGTACGATCGTGTCCATACGGGAATCGACAAGAGATGTGATGCATAGCGAACATAACAACGTATGGAACAAGTACATAATTGGCATCAGATGCTAATTTTCTTAACTAGCTAATTCGACCAAGACGTTGCTCTAATACCAATTGGTATGATTGTACCTTTAATTGCTCAATTTGATTGAGATATTTTAATAAATTATGGATATATAGTTTTTATTGAAAGAATAATGATATTGTACAATGGGGCCCGACTTAATATATGGCCTAAGGCGCCCTTTATGAATAGTAATGACTTTTGGTCATGAATTATTTATCAATTTATTTATTATTGTATTTATTTATTATTATGCATTATTTATTATGTAGCTTATGTTCATAACATACCATTTTAGATTTCAGAAAGTAAACTCTATTGTTCATGGGTTGAAACTTCACAAATGTAGACACTAACAAAAACACAAAGACAATTGATATATTTATGAATCCCTCCACTAGAATATCTCCCAGATCCGTCATCTCCCCTTTCTTCTTCTTCCTTCGAAATCTCTCTTTTGCAATAAATTCACCCCCCAAAACCCTCAACCAGACTGTATAATATGCACAGATAGATGACAATAATCTGAATTCCTAGCATAACATCACAACCAATCAAAGACAAGTTGAGTCAAGTTGGGGTTTCCTAGTTAAATGAGAATAATTGAATCGTAATTGTGTACAAATGAGGAGTTGGATAGAGAAACAATTATTGGCAATGGCATAAACAAATATTTTGATCTTGGAATTTGGGGCTATGGTATATGTGTTGATCGACAAGGTAAAGTAGGTAGAGATTATTGTCCATGACTCCCGAGTCGAGGGTCTTTCCATTTTCATATATGGCCTAACCACTCCATGATATTGTAACTATGAGCTTCTACCCAGGATGACCTTACCTTGGGGAAGCTTATACAATACATCCGTGCAGTGCATTCAAAGCCACAATGTCGCTTGCATTCAAAGTCACGGGTAGTTTGACCATTTTGAGATAATTTTGATATTAAATTTTTTTGATCTTATTTTTTGGTTATGATAATTGATCTCCCTCCTCTCGAGGTTTATGGTTTTATAGTAGTGTAATTCATCAAACTTAAAAGTGCTTTATTGAAGTTTTTTTTTTTTTTAACAATAATTTTTAAAATTTATTATTTAAAAAAAAAATTTAAAATTTTATATAAAAGGAAAACCAATGTAAATTGATCCATTTTAATTTAAAACAAAAAAATACTCCCTACTTTGAGAGGTATAAAAAAAAACTAACTCTATTGTTAAAGTAATGAGGAAACAAATTACAAGTTATGACTCCTTGCCTTTTTTGGTTAATCAAAATTATGTTTTTGTACAAGGCTAGTACATGTACTTCACCCCTTGATCCAAACATTATGGAATATAGTTCAGCCCCTTGCAAACATATCCAACCCTAGTGTTATAATGAGATTTATGAAATGGGATAATGGAATTTCATATACTCTGTCACCACTATCCCAACACTGCTAGTGGTTCACTTTACCATTTTTTAATTTCAACTAGTAATTCTATACCATTATCTCCTTCGATCCAATAAGGGCTTATAGGTGATGGCACATGGTGGGGAATTTCTTGATAGTATTTATTGAATATTTAAATTGTGGGTTTTCTTTGGACTTCCTTTTTTAACTTTTGGGATATTTACAACCTTGAAATATTTGAAGGAATTTAGAGACCCTATCGCAATTGGGGAAGAGCATATGTAAGATTTGTTTTAGATATTTTTCCTATTGAATTGTATTCCCGGGACTAAAATTTTAATATTTACTTACAATCAATTTGGAAATAATATATAAAAGAGAGAAAATAAATATTTATAATATAATTAATGAAATAAGAAGTTTAGCCACCTCCTTCATCGCTTCCTTATAGCTTGATCGATTTAGCAAGTGGAATAGCCATTATGCTATGAGAACCTCCCTGTGGTGGCTCAATTCCTATACTGAATTCATTAGAGGTGTTATACAAATGATCCAACAAGAGATCAAATCAATGAATGGAAATCCCATCATAGATGTGAGCAGAGACAAGGCTCTACACAATGGAAATTTCTAAGGGATTCCCATAATAGTCTCCATGGATGATCTCCAACTGACTTGTGCATCCATCAATGTGCTCATCCTTGTCCACTTACTGGAGCTCATCAATGACTACTAAAATAGTGGTGTGCCTTTGATTCTCAGCACAGGCCCAAATCCCAGCTTGGACTACGGATTCCACGAGGTAGAGATCACCATGGTCTCATATACATTAGAGCTCATGTTTCTCGTAAGCTCTATGGTTACACATGTCCATAGCATAGAGAAACACAACTAGGACATCGATTTATTGGGCCTCATATCCACTTGTAAATCAACCGAAGAAATGACAAGATGGTACTACATATTCTTTAACACTTTGTCAGGCCTTCAACCTCCATCACCTAACAGAACACATGATCACCACTATCAAATACAATGAATTGGACACTAATTTTCCCATATTTGTGTTGCACCCAAATGCTTGCAATATTAATTCTCCTAGGCAATCTGAGGTGTTATTGCATAAAACATTGGCTTCCGAGCTCTCCCTCCTAGGAACTTCTGACAATGTGCGGTAGCATTGCAGCGATGGCACGAGGGATATATTCGAATTGGAGAGCCAAGATCATGGCGATCACGCACCCAAGAGGATCAAAAGGAGTTGTAATGGATTTTCTTCTTATGATGACGGGGATTTGGGGAATAAACTAAATGATTGTTGGAACTTGGAGGACTGGAAATTCCAAGTGGAGGTGTTGAGGTCAGAGTTTAATTTGTTGAGAATGGAGAAGGAAGTCATGGTCATGCTATGGGAACAACTTGAAATTGAAGACCTGTGTCAAATCTGAACTATTTTACAATGAGAAAATCCAAATCTTAGGGTGGTTCGATTCTACAATGACGGAACCATGAACCCCTTTGTGTGCGCCATTCTTTGTATAGAGGTTGGATTCACCTATTCTTGTCATGATTTCCTGTACCCTGGAATGTGTTAGTCACTTCCAGCCCTTCCATCCATTATGTCGGATTCCTTTTTGGTTTGGAATAACAAACCAAACCAAGGAAGGAGAATCATAACTCTATCAATCTCTACAACTATTGTGTTTAGAGCCTGATTAGTAGTAGAAACAACTCCCTTTTTACAAGCACATTTGGATTTGTTAGTTGTAGGATTCATGTGTAACTTAATTTCAATTTCAGGAGGAAGTATATTAGGTGGAACAACACCCTAAAATAACATCATAACTTAAAGATCATACATTTAATTATAGAATTTAACCTAGAATATATATCAAGTTCTTGAGTATATGGGATTTATGCACTCTTTTTTCAAAATGTACAATATTTTCACCAGTTTGAGAGTTATTGTAAGAGGCCATCATCAAAATAGTGAACCAACTTAAAATAAGATCATTTTACTTGCAATATCGTTATGATCCCAATCAACAACAATAATATCAAAACTTCCCTTGAATTACTTCGTCATTCTCATTTGCCTGCTTAGGGGTATGCGAGTATAGTTTTGTTTTGTATTTTAATTTTTTTTTAATGTTTGTGTTTTTAATATTTGTATTTTTAAAAATTATGATTTATTTTTGTTTTAATTTTTATTTTATATTGTTTTTTAATCTTTTTATAAAACAAATTGTGTTTTCATCATTTTTTTCAATTATTGTGTTTTAAACTTAGTGTTTTAAGGGTCTTTTTAACTTTATTTTTTCAAAAAAAGAATTACTAATTTTTAATTCATTTTTTCGATTTTTTGATTAAAAATTTGTGATTTGCATTTTTTTTCAACAAAAATTGATTTTTTCTTTATCTCTAAAAGAAAAAGAAAAATTCTTTAAAAAAAGAAAAGAATTTTTTGAAGGGTGTCCTTTTTCCAATTTAATTATTTTCTTAATGTAAATTATTTTAAAAAATAAAATTAATTAATAAATAAATTATCAAGTAATAAGACATTTATATTTAAGAGTCAATTTCCAATGTTTTATTTGCGGTAGTGCTAGTGGTCAAGGCATCACTTTTCGATTCGAGGATAAATTTCAAGGTTTTGTCTACAATATCAAGGCCATGATTTTAAACAAGTCACAATTTTAACCACCTCCAAAAAAAAGGTGATACCGGTAGCACCACTTTTTGAAAGATAGGTAAAAATAGCCACTAAATGTGACCTCTAAAAAAATGAGAACTTTGGAGAGTTCTCGTTAAATTGGTAAAAACAATTCTCCCTAGAGTACCCCTTTTTTTTTCCTGGAAGTTGTCCTTTCAACCCAATCTTCCAAAGGTCATGTTGCCCATATCTTGTAGTGTTGGACCGATTTTGCAAAATGGTGTCCTTTGTTAACTCTATTTGAGCATCTAGTGTTAAGTCCTCTGTGGAAGGTAGGATCTACCCCTCCTCCTTATCCAACATGGAAAGCTCATAGAGTTTGAGATTCTCCACATTCACTACTAAGTAAATGCACATGTATGGGGTTAGATTGAGTTTGTAGGCATTATCTCCCATATTTTCCAACACCTCAAAAGGACCATACCACAGAGCCTTGATCTTCTCACCAAGACCCTGTAGCCTTTTCTTATTCAGTTGTAACCATACTTTGTCTCCCACTCTAAATGTTTTCTATGTTCTATGTTGGTCATTTCTAGCCTTGTACTTTTCTTGTAACTTCTTCAATGTCTCTTGTACTTGCAAATGGACCTTCTTGATCTTCTAAACATTTTTTTTTTCTTTTAATGCAACATCTAAGGGTGAAGGTGACAAATACCTAAAACAAGTTTGAAAATGTGACTTACCAGTAGAAGTGTGGAATACTCTGTTATAAGAGTGTTGTGTTATCGCACAAACTGTAGGTTGAGAAAAGCTCGACCCAATCCACAAGATGGAAAGAACTATGGGAATACCTACCCATTGTCATCTTAGATAGGTACTCCCCTCGCTTTAGAGATGATGAAATCACCTCAAGAGAGGAAACTTGGGTAACCTTAGGGGGATTGAGACGGAGGATGAAGAGATTTTGAGAGGAACCCATTAGGTCAATGATGGAGGAAGTATGAGGGCTTGGAAATGAGTCTTGATGATGGTAAATGTTTTCCAAAGACTTGGGTACCTGCACCAAAGTGTTACACCTGCCCGAGACAAGACAAAGAGTCGACATACAAGCCCAAAAATGAAGTGGACAAGAAAGAAAATCTTGTTGTCCTATATTCCAGAAGAAAAAAGGAATATATATCAACAAGAATAATATCTAGTTACTGCATATTTAACCATCAAAACTACCAAATAGTTATTGGACAATGAAGTACTAAAACAATAGATAAATTTCCAATACTTAAGCATGAACTTTGATGGTGAATTAGGGTTGTTATATGAATTTATCAGAAAATTATTATGGCAGCCTTATTTATGTAGGAAAAAAATTCTACAACAACAAGATTCAACCACCAAAAATCACAAGTAAACCACCCAAAAGATGAACAATGATTAGTAGATTACTATGGCAACTTCGTAGCAGTTTTTTACGGTTGGATAATGAGTAAGAGAAAGAAATTTAAACGATTTTTCTGCAGCCCTAATGGTTGTAGCATAAACTTATAACAGAAATAAGATGTACTTGGCTAAGCTATATTCGCTAGTGGCTCAAGCAAGCTAAAAGCATGTAAAATTGATTCCACTTTAGACAATTGAAATATCTCAACAAAACATGTTATCCAATGCAACTATTTTGTTTCTCCAATGCAATTTTCAGATTATTTCCTTTAATCTATTGGGTAAATGGAGTCTTGGTTATAAGGTATTGATCCACAATAACTCTAGAGGTGTAGGCCCTCTTACTTCCTAAAGCATGCAAAACCAACAAAGGTAAGTCTAGGAGGGTGCAATCCCTTTTACTCCTCCTAGCAACCTTGGAGAAATGACTTATCAAATTTGAAAATAAGATGGACCTTGGTGGAGGGTGTATGCCCTTATAATTCTCCAAGGGTTTAGGCAAGAATACTAGTGAAATAAGAAGAAAATACCAACAAGTGAAGAAATTATCTTACCGATTCCACAAGATAACAAGAACAAAACCCTAGTTTACCAAGCAATTTCCTTCCACATGCAAAAGAACAAGTCTCCAAGAGGTGTGCACCACCTTAGCTCCACAATATACCGTAACAAGCATCCAAAAGTGTTGCACAAGAGAGATAGTCCAAAAATGCCTAAGTAGGGTGCAAATTTCAGCCAAGTAGTCTTCTCTAATGAGAGAGTCGAGTTATCAAAATGAAATGATCTTGTCCATTATTTTTACAAGGAATTAAAATTAAAGTGTGTCCACATAACTTAGGGTAAAAAAAAATTAAGAGGACAACCCCCCTTAATTTCCCCTTTACAATTAAAATTACATTTTTACATGAAAAAAAACTCTAGAAGGTGACGTCATGCCCCTAAGGGGTGATGTTTTGACTCTTTTGACAAATCATTGAGTTCTTTGAGAAAGGATTGGGCCTCCAACGGCCATGTGTCATCATGTTGTGCATCCTCCATCCATATTCCATGTCAAGTCACCTTCCAAACTTCACCACTATCATCAAAACCCTAGCCCCACCAAGACGTCAAGCCCAAAAGTGCAACACTTTATCCTCCAAAGGAAAATCGTTGGGCTAGTAGGGGATACATGAGGTCCTATAAGGTACTCTCTCAAGCCTCCAAAGGAAATTTTCATCATATATTGTACCCCAAGGTGTGGGCTATGACATCCATCTATGGGTTTCTTGCCCCAAATAAGGTCCAGGTTGGGCTTGTTCCTCCAAAATGTCCATCAAAAAAGGTCTTGGAAAGAAAGACAAGTTCACCCTCTAAGGATATCAAGTCAAATGTATCATGGAAAGTAAAATCACATTTAATACCAGTGTCACCTAAATATGTGCATCAAAACTACCTTATCAAATTAAACAAGTGCTAAAGGACCCTATGCAATTTTCCAAGTTTAGGTATGAGAGGGTTGACAAGGTAACCTATTGGGTGAGTCATTCATTAAGTCAAGGATTGTTTCCTAGGTGGACCCTCTCTAAGTCATGTAAATAATATGAGGTGGATGGGGGTAAGACTTTTGGGCATGGGGTTAATGAAATACAAGGGTTCATAGTGTCTCATTTATGGGTGCCTTTGTAGGGGGTGTGTTGCACCTTCGTTTTAAATGCATCCTTTTTCCAATCCCATTCATTTTCCATTAATTAATTAAAGTCCATAACAATTGGGTACTCCCAATGGGTAACATAAAGCTTGGATGGAATTGCCAAAATGTCACTTGAAGGGAGAGGTACACATGGTGCCATAGGGGTAAAGAAAAGGTTGTAACACACTTGTGTAGATCCCTCAACAAGTGGGACGTTTATATAATATGAAATTGTTTCTTGCAAGTCTTTTATTATTTAGGAGAAACATTTATTTGTTCTCAGGACCTCTTTGGGAAAGCATATGGAAGGTTATAGTTTTGGATTTTATCTTTTTCCGACTACATTCTCTCTAACCCTTCAACCCCTTCTTCCCATGAAATGAGGTACAATCCCTTCTTGGGTTAGTAAACCAAAACATCCCAAAAGATAAGGAGATGAAAATGGGTGAAGTGTGAAAAGTGATAAGTATTATCGAGAATGATATGGTGACTCATCAAGGGGACCTCCCAATACAAAACCCACCCCCAAGGGTGACCACTTACTAGGGCACAATGTCAACCACCAAGGTGAAACATGGCAAAGAGCATAATTTCCAAGCACACGTTTTATAATCAAAAGCATCTTTAAATGCAACATACTCAAATTCCTCAAGTATTAAAGTGACTGTTGGCAAAGGGGCAGACCCATGGTTCGACTCCATGGGTGCACCAAAAATCCCTAACTACTAGCCCTTTCGACAGCACCTGTGAAGCAGATGCAGTCTCACCCGAAGCAGTTATGAGGGGGTTGCAGGACAGAGATGTCTACAACCAAAGGGGATATCAAGTGGATCTAACACAAGAAAAACATAGCATTCATATATCACTTATTAGCTTGGTCTACTCCATGCATCTATCAGATCTACCTTAGCAATGAAATAACAATATATCAATGAAAAATACAAAATATCAATCACACACAACACAAAATATACGTGGTTCACCCTCTCTCTAGGGCTACATCCACAGAACTATGTTATATTATATTAGGTTAAAGCATACAGTTCTTGTTTGTGCTCTTAGCTAGAACATATCCTCTCTTTCTCTCCTCTCCCTATGCACCCAGATGCAGGGTTGATCTTCGCACCCAGCTGAAGATCTTACAATCCAAAAGGCTCTCGTACTCAGCACTTCTCTCTCACGATACAATAATCACTCACATCAACAATGATAACCTATCTTGATACCAACCTGACCCAGGTCCTATTGACCTCTATTTATAAATCACAATATCTCACCGACAGCCTTAGGCCGAAACCTAGGTGTCCAAAACCCTAGGTATCTAAAACCCTAGGTCAACTTGACCCGTATTTTCAGGGCTTTTCCAGCCTGTCTTTCCTTCCTTCTCGCACGGTGCTCCAAAGAATCTAACGATGGATTTTTTTGCTTGCTAGGTCATTCACGGTCCTTCTTCCTTGCTTATCTTTCATTAGCGATCTCATCATTCAATGACGTGATTTCTCGGGCTTCGCTCCATCTTCTCTGCCCTTTTTCTCACTTCGACCCAGTATCAATCACTGTGTCTTCCATGAAGTTCACATTCTCCCTTTTATTTCTTGATCTTCGCATATTTCCTTAACCAAGGGCCAACAAGCCCCCAACACTCACCTGTGACTCGTCCCGAGGCACTTCAGATCTGATTCCTCTGTTGTACTTTAACTTCGGACTGCGCAGTGCAACTTTTGATTTTTTCTTTATGCCTCCTCTTCCTCCTTTTGAAAACTGTCTTTTCCATGTCTGGTACCCAATTTCAACTGCACCTAGTACCTAGACCCTTTTCTTCATGCTTCTACTGAGAGCTGCGAGGTAGCTGGTTGTCATAGTACAACTTCAACCGACTCCCATTCACTAATCCTTCCTTCCATTCTCCATTCAACGTCTTCAATTGCGCAACTCCTTCCTCTGTAGCATAAGTGATCTCATATGGACCTAGCCAATGCATTCTGAAATTTCCAGGATGTTTTATGAACTTGCTTTCATAGACCAGCACTAGGTCTCCCTGTCTAAATTCCTTCTACTTGATGTGCCTGTCATGGTAGGCCTTCTCTCTTTCCTTCTGAACTTGCTGATGCAATCCTCCAATGAATCGATCTTCCTCAAGTTCAACCAACTGTGCGAGTCTCTCTTGAACAACTCCAGTGTCATCCATATCTATAAAAGAATCAATTCTCAGGTTTGGTACCAGATATTCCATGGGAACAACAACTTCAAGACCGTATACCAGCTTGAAGGGGGTCTGCATTGTTAGCTTCTTACAAGTGGTTTTGTAGTCCCATAACACTGCTGGTACTCTTAAATCCCAATCACCTATGTTCACACAACAAATCTTGGTTAGTGCTATTTCCAAAATCTTGTTGAATGCTTCAATTGTCCCATTGGCTTGTGGATGGTACGGTGTGTTCTTCTGATGGTGGACTGTAAATTCTTCAGTCAAGGCTTCAACTGTCTCATTGATGAAATGTGTACCTTGATCACTCATAAGGATCTTTGGGCATCCAAACCCGGTTATGATGTCATCGAATATGAAGCACGCAGTTGTAGTTTCACTATAGTCCCTGACTTCTCGAGCTTCATCCCATCTGGTCAAGTACTCTATTGTTGTAATTATGTACCTTGATCCTGTGTGTTTTCCTATCGGGTTTATAGGTCCAACAAAGTCAATGGACCATTTTTTGAATGCTTGTAGTGTCAGTTGTGGTGCTAACGGAATTTCATCTCTTCTTGATGGTTTCCCAACCCTTTGGCATACATCGCAGACTCTGGAATAGCCTTTAGCATCTCTGTGTAAGGTAGTCCACCAAAGGCCAGCTCGCAGGACCTTCTGCGCAGTTTCTTTCCCTGCATAATGTCCTTCTGTGATGCCTTCATGCGTTTCTGCGAGGATCAACGGGCATTCTTCCTCCATAACACATCTTCGCAATATCTCGTCCGGTCCCATCTTGCATATATGTCCAACTATAAGTGAGAAAACTACAACGCACACTACTAGTTGTTTCTTCTGTGGAATTGTATACTCACTGGGTGCCATTCCTGTTGACAGAAACTGGACTATCTCTACAAAGTGATCATCGATCTTTCTAATGGCTAGTAGTTGTGCATCTGGTAATGTATCTTCCAAATTAGTGGGCTCTTCTCCATGTTCCAATATTGACAAGTGGTCAGGACCCTTGATCATTCTTCCTGGTTTTACTATGATCTCAAAATCATACTCTTGAAATAGCAGCAACCATTTGCATATCCTTCCCCCCAACATTGGCTTGTTGACTAGGTACTTCAGTGTGGAGTGATCAATAAACATTTTAAAGTGTCCTCTCAACAAATAGTGGCGAATTTTTTGTAGTGCATACACCATGGCTAATCCCTCTCTTTCAGTAGTGGTATAATTAATCTCAGTTGTGGATAGCTTCCTGCTGGCAAAGGATAACGGGTGGTCAATGTCTCATGTTCCCAACTATGCTAATACAACTCCTAAAGTGATGGAAGACACATCGACATGTACATGAAACTCCTTGGCTCAATCTGGAAAAACTAAAATGGGCCCAGTAACCATTTTCTCTTTTAGTGTGTCGAAGCTCTACTGGCATTCTTTAGTCCAACTAAACTGAAAATCCTTTTTCAACAACTTCTCCATGGGTGATGTGATCTGAGCATATCCTTTAATGAACTTCTTGTAGTAGCCTGTGTGTCCCAGCACAGTGTGCATCTATTTAACTGTTGTGGGAGGGGGTAGATCAGCTATAATAGCGATCTTGGATGGATCTACCAACAATCCTTTCTTGCATACAATATGTCCTAACATAACTCCAAATGGGGAAAAAAAAATGCACTTCTTCAGATTCAAAGCAATTTGACACTGCCTGCATTTATCCAACATTATCCTTAGACATTCAATGTGATTTTTCAACAAACTAAACACAGTCCAATCATCAAAATATGCTTCTAGAAATTTATGTAAGAATTCTTTGAATGCTTCGACCACCACTCTGGAAAAGATGGTTGGGGCATTCTTCAATCCGAATGGCATCACTGTATATTGGTAGGACCCCCATTCTATTGCAAATGTGGTCTTATGTCGGTCTTCATTGAAGCTCTGGATCTGATGGTATCCTGAAAATCCATCTGTAAAAGAATATACTTCCTGGCCTCCCACGTTATCTAACACTTCGTCAGTTAATGGTGTAGGGAAGCGGTCATGTAAACAAGCATCGTTCAACTTCTTGAGATCTACACAGATCCTGATCTCGCCTGCCTTATTGTCTTGCACCACCATAGGGCTAATCCACTTCGATTCTTCCACAGGTTCTAGAATCCCTACTTCCAGCATTCTATCAAGTTCAATCTTCACTTTCTCCTTGTATTTAGGGTTTAGTTTGTAAGGTCTTTGTTTGAATGGTCTAGCATCTGGATTTAAGGAGATCGTCATCTCTCCCATAGTTCCTTTGATTCCCTTCATATCAGTAAACTTGGTTGGAAACAAGTCCTGATATTCATGCAACAACTCAGTAATCTTGTCAATGGTGGCAACATCCCAATAATCTCTGACATTGGCAAGATTTGGTGTCTCCTCTGTTCCAATATTGAATTTATTGATCTTGATCGGTTGTCCAATAAATGGTAAACCAACTCATGTCCCTTCCACATCTCTCTGGCCTTCTGTTTTTGTGATGTTCACCTTCCTAGGATCATCATCTTCATCCGTACTAATGTTGTAACAGCCCTGCAGTTTCTGGAGAGGTGCAGTCCATTCATCCTCTTTTTGTTCTAAGGAAAGGCTAGACACCTCCTCGAATACTTTATGTCTCAGAGCCTGTAGTGATTGATCTACTGAAGGATATTGACTTTCAAACAAGAAAGTGGTTACAAAATTCTGAGTCATACCTTCCCAATCCGTAGTGATGAGGTGCAACTCTGCTTGGAGGTACCAGTTAATAGGTGTCATGTCTAGCGTGCTGATGAATTTGTGTACCCATTGTTCTTGTGGAATGTCACTCCAGGCCTTTTCGCAGCTTCACACATGGTCCTTTGGGAAGCTTCGACCTGTGTAGCAAACTTCGCAGCCTTCTACTTGTGTTGAGAATCTCGTTGTCATCAGAGTACGACATTGTACCCAATCTGTAATGTTACTTTTGTGTGTCACCCACCATCTTGTTGGTGTGGCTTTCAAGGCCTCATCCATTTCCAACGACCTATGTTGTGTTGGTACACTTGATTCAAAGTCTGATAGGAAGGCTTCTAATGGATTCATACCATCAAAGGTGGGTAGGTTGCTTACTATTGTGCCAATCCAGCGAACTTCTCTGGTTAATCTAATACATCTCCTTGTAGATACTTCATACATCTAGTTCTGCCAATTATCCAGTGCTTCTTCTGAGTCTGATGAGCATGCATTGTCACTTCGCCAGCTTATATTCCCATCGGTTGTAGGGTTAATGTAATCCTGTTGTCTAGCGGTTAGATTGTAGATGTTTTCTAGTGCGTATGTATAGTCTTATTCTCTGATGGGATCTGTGTATCATTGACCTTCATCTGGATCTAAAGGTGTGATGACCCTAAGGCCATCTCCTTCAAAATTCATGTGTATTTTCTTTAAGTCAACAATAGTAGAGTTATTGAAGGCCCAATCAATTCCTAACAGCGCGGGGTAAGGGCAACTGTCATCAACTATTTCAATTACCTCAAAATCTGCAAATGTTCTTACTCCGTCGATGTCCACAGGGACACGTTCCAATCTGCCAAAAGGGCTTACAGCTTGTTGATTAGCCATCCTAAGTCTAATAGGGGAATAGATCAACTTTGGTTTTCCCATCTATGCCCAAGTTTGCTTCGTCATGACATTGACCTCTGACCCTAAGTCGAGGACCACATAGTCTATCTCATACTCTCCTCTTTGAGCATTTAGATGTAATTCCTTATTTTTCCTTCTCTTCTTATCGATCTGGTGTACTTCCCTATTCAGTAAGGGATATACCTTTGCTAGCTCATATTGTCTGATTAAAGTTTGTAACTCTTGGACAACACTTTCATCCTGAATCAATTTAGTACAAGTATGTAAAAATTCCATGAGCTTGCTTACCTCTTTTCCTTCTCCTGGTGAAGCAGACTGATCAAATGCCAGAGGCATTCCATATTCTCTCACTTCTAGTATTGTCTTTGATGCAGAGCCTTGGTTTCCTCTGAATTCTTTCCTAGCTTCCTCAAACAACTGTCTTTCTTTCTTTGCATCAAAAGTTTGGGTCTTCTCTGCAACTTTTCTAATTCCTGAATCTTTTGTAGTCTTCCCTTGTGTCAGCCTGTCTTCTCCTGTAACAACGCCTCCTCTTGTTATAACAACGACTCTAGGGTATTCTCCACGAGGTTCAGCATAGACCAATTTTACTTGTGGGTTATGTTGAGGTCCTTGTCTTTCCTGAAGCTTAGCTAGAAGTACAGGACAATCTTCTATAACATGGTCAAACAAGATGCAGTAGCTGCAAGTGGTACAAGGGTTCTGTCAATCCCTTGTAAGGTGTCCTGGTTGTGCGCAGTTATAACATATGATCTGTCCTCGGCCTCTGCTCATTCCTCCTTGTCGTCCTCTTCCTTTGAATCCACCGCGAGGATTGAAGTTTCCTCTCCAAGGAGAGTTATACTGCGTAGTGTTTCCTTCTTGTTGTACTTCGCCTTGGATCTTATATATGTCTCTTGAGCTTTCATGCATGAGATCATAAGCCCTACAATCCCTATCATCATGCCCTACAAACTTACATAATGTACAGTACAAATTTGTAGGTGTTTGAACATACTTTTTCATATAATAGCACTCACTAGTACAATGTCTATTTCTTCATACCTTGCACTAGGGTAAGGTGACTTGCTTCAAAGGGTTCGGGGCTCTAGAAGCCAAGTATTATTTGAATAGAGGGAAGTGTTATTTATCATGACCTTCTAATCTGCATTTGACACACTAGATGTATTCTCTTTTATCTTTTCCCTTTTATTTATTCATATCTTTGAAATGCAAAGACAAACTAGTTAGCTAACATAGGATCTGACTCATACCTGAACTGGATTCTCCCATAGGGGTTGATTCTAGATTCATGGTGATCTCCAACACCTCAGCCTATGAAGAAATATTTTGTTGCATCAGGGGAACTCTGATGTGTGGTAGAAGGGAAACAATGAACGATTCCTTGTTTTGTTCATCCGGGATCTGAAAAGTCAATCGACCTGTCAAGGTTTTGAATCTTTGATCGAATTCCCACACAGTTTTAGCCACCTTCTACTTGATCTCTTTCAACTCTATGATACATTGGGATTCTGACTTAGGTTTCTTGAATTCTGCAATCAACGCGTTCTTGATCTGATTCAGTGGTTTAGGTTGTGCAATTCCTTGGAAAAGCTTCATATACCAGCTCAGTGCATGATCCCTTGGAGTGGTACTAAACTGGGTTCTTTTGACATTCTTAATGTTCCATACGGCTTCACACATGAACCAGTGCTGGTTAGGATCTTCAAATCCATCTCCCCTAAAGATAGAAAGCCTCATCTCATCTTCCATAGATCTTCCTAGGGTTCCTGACTAAATATGTGGTGAGCTACTATGGGCAGTGCTTTGGACACTCTGGTGACTGGGATTACTCTGATTTATTAATACTAAATCAATAGGAAGGATAACAATACTTACTTCGATGGTCTGCATGGTTTCTGAGCTTTCAAGTTCTCCTCAGTGAAGCTCTTCAGCTTGTCCTTCCTCTACCCCAATGGGTTCTGAATGTTCTTCATCCGTCAGATCTAATTCTTCTCCACTGTAGAAACCCTCCTCCCCGTAGTTCTACTTAAAAAGGTTTGCAAGGTGGACTTCTCGGAACACTCTCTCACTACGCGTATGTCCAGCTTATGTGTCGCTGTCGCTGTCCAAATTTTTGAACATTAGCCTTTCCGGATCCAACCAATCTATTGTACCTTCAAGATGTTCTTCTCATGCAACAACATCTTGAGTCTCAGCTTCAGGAATTGTAAACATTTTCCTCTGGGTCCCTTAAAGAAATAACTCTGAGCTTGGTTGTATGACTCTACCCTGTCAACAACACAATTTGTGATGTACCCTCCAATGGTACTATCGAGCCAGTGATCTACTGCTCCTGATACAGTGTTATCAACTTTCTTGACCCTCTTGATCAAATCCGATGTCCAACCACAGGAGGTCTAGATCAAATCTCGAACTAGGTATCTGCTAATCTAGCTAGCCACTCATACAACTCTTGATGGATTCCTCCAAAGAATATCTCATGTATATCAGTAAAAATATGCTTCTCCAACCAGTCCTCTGAGCTAAGATTAGGGTTCTTATTCTGGGCTTCAGCGAATTCCTTCTCTTGATCTTCTATCCACTTTTGAATCTCTGTCTTCGATGGAAATCACCTTGACATTCCCTTAAAAATATTCCTTTCCCAGAAACAGAACCATTTGTTGGCATAGGGGCAGACCCAGGGTTCGACTCCAGGGGCACACCAACAAGCCCTAACTAACTACTGGCCCTTTCAGCAGCACCTGCGAAGCAGATGCAGTCTCACCTGAAGCAGTTATGAGGGGGTTGCAGGACAAAGATGTCTACAACCAAAGGGGATATCAAGTGGATCTAACACAAGAACAACATAGCATTCATATATCACTTATCAGCTTGGTCTACTCCATTCATCTATCAGATCTACCTTAGCAATGCAATAACAATATATGAATGACAATACAAAATATCAATCACACACAACAAAAAATATACATGGTTCGCCCTCTCTCTAGGGATACATCCATAGGACTATGCTATATTATATTAGGTTCAAGCATACAGTTCTTGTCTGCGCTGTTAGCTAGCATATCGCCTCTCTTCTCCTCTCTTTCTCCCCTCTCCCTGTGCACCCAACTACAGGGTTGATCTCCGCACCCAGCTAAAGATCTTACAATCCAGAAGGCTCTCGTACTCAACACTTCTCTCTCACGATACAATAATCACTCACATCAACAATGATAACCTATCTTGATACCAACCCGACCCAGGTCCTCTTGACCTCTATTTATACATTACAATAGCTCATCGATAGCCTTAGGCCGAAACCTAGGTGTCCAAAACCCTATATACCAAAAACCTAGGTTTCTAAAACCCTAGGTCAACTTGACCCGTATTTTCAAGGCTTCGCCAACCTGTCTTTCCTTCCTTCTCGTGCGGTGCTCCAAAGCATCTAACGGTGTATTTTTATGCTTGTTGGGTCATTCTCGATCCTTCTTCCTTGCTTATATGTCATTATCGATCTCCTCATTCAACGGCTTTCTTTCTCAAACTTTGCTCCATCTTTTCTGCCCTTTTTCTCACTTAGACCCAGTATTAATCATTGTGTCTTCCACGAAGTTCGCATTCTCCCTTTTCTTTCTTGATCTTCACATATTTCCTTAACCAAGGGCCAACGATGACACTTACCACAATACCTATCTTGTACCTCATGGAGGTAGGCCCATAATCTTCCGGAAGCAAGATGATGTGGTGAATTCCATCGTGACGAACCAAGGATACATGGTGGTGAAGTGACTATTTGTCTATGTATGTGGACTTTGTCAATCATCTATCTCTCGGTACTCAATGTCTACAACCTGAGGGCCTCGAGACATTATATCATTATTTATCCCTAGAAATTGGGGATAACATGTTGTATATAGATCAGATTTTTCATCCCAGGTCTTCAAATGCTTATGATTGTAACCCCTCAAAAGTTGCACCAAAGTCCTATTGACTACTTTTTTCTTCCCATCTGTCTATGGATGGAATGTTGTAGGCCTCTTCAAGTTAGTCTCCATCTTCTCTCACAATGTAGTCCAAAATGCACTGAGAAATGTCGTATCCCTATCTGAGATGATGTGTCTTGGTATCCCAAAGTGCACCCAGACATGTTCAAAGAATGTGTTTGTTGTTTCTTGTCCGTTGATGGTCTTTTTACAAGGAATGAAAATGCACATTTTTCAAACATGTCAACTACCAAAAATAGATAGTCGTGTCCCTTCCTAGTTGTTGGTAAACCTCCCACAAAATCCATGGAAATGGTTTCTCAAGGTCGAGTGGGTACATGTAAGGGATTGTATAGACCCTGCTTCCTATTACAAGGCTTGTTGGTACAACAAAGTATACATCCTCTAATATAACATGCTACATCTTCTTGCATTATGGGCCAATACACATACCTCTGTAAGTTGGAAACTATATTCCCAACGCTAAAATGTCTTGCAACCTTGGAAGTGTGAGCCTCTCTAATAAGTTGCAATCATTCACCTTTAGGAACACAAAGATTGTCGAGATTTTAGAGTAGAAAATTTTGGAAATGATAGTCAACCTTTCTTTTACCTTCTTCTATACGAATTTGGCCATGCAAATATTGAAACACCTCCTTGAAGTCCTCATATTCTATGTATGCCTCTTTGTATGCATCATGGGTAAAAGGCTCCATGTGCATCAGAGTTCCCAAAGCTATAATCTTGGATGTGGGTGGCCATTAAAGCATGCCCTCCAACTTATTTGTTCTACCCTTCTTATATTTTATGACCAAATAAAATTGTTGTAAAAACCCCATCCACTTGTAATGCTTGGTTTGTTGTAGTTTACTCTAAGCCTGCAATTATTATAGTGGTTGGTGATCTGTGTGGATGATGGTCTCCTTTCCCATTAGATATTTATTCCAATTTTTGACAGCTTGTACCAAGGCATAGAGATCCTTGTAGAAGGTACGGTAGTTGAGAACCGCCACATGAAATACTTCAAAATGATAGTAGACAAGAATTCCCCACTGCATTAGTATTGCTCCCATGGCATACCAACTTGCATATGTCTCCACTTTGAAGTGATTTTGCAAGTTTGGTAGTGCAAGAATTGGTGCTTGAATGATATTTATTTTCAGGTAATCAAAGGCCTTGTGTTGATTCTTCCCCCACTGGAAACTCTTACCATTGGTTGTTATGGCATGGAGTGGTGCAGCAACCGCTGAAAAATGAAGCTATGAACTTCCGCAAATATTGTTTTGCCCCAACAAAACTTCTAACTTTAGTGACATTTGTAGGAATTGGCCTCCATATTCACAGGATCTATCTTGAGCTCCCCTCCATCGATCATATACCCCAAATACACCAAATACTGCTGAGAAAACTCATGTTTCTTAAGATTGGCCAACAGTTGATGCTTATTCAGAGTCCCTAAAAATTGCATAAGATGTGAGATGTTCTCCTTCTATGTAACACTATAAACCATTGTCTCATCCAAATAGATAATAAAAAATGAATCTAGATAAGGGCATAAAACATCATTCATTAGTCTCATAAATGTAGCCAGTATCATCCAAATGGATAATAACAAATGAATCTAGATAAGGGCGTAAAACATCATTCATTAGTCTCATAAATGTAGCCAGTGCTTTTCATAAACCGAATGGCATAACCAACCAATCATACAAACCTTGACTTGTATTAAAGGCATTCTTCCAGATATCTTCTTCTTTGACTCATACCTAGTGATATCTTGATTTCAAATCTAGCTTAGTGAAGTACTTTTCATGCTGTAGTTGGTCCAACAAATCATCGATCCTTGGCAGAGGGTACTGATTTTTTAGTGGAATCTTGTCCAGTTCCCTGTACACATTATCCAAGTCCCATCCTTCTTGGGAAAAATTATGATGGGTGACCCAAAAGGTGAGGAACTTAGTCAAATTACACCCTACTCCAACAACTATTGCTACTACTTCTTCACTTCATTCGCTTCTAGATCAACAAACTATCTATATAGCCCATTATTCGACGATGGGGAGTCTAGTAATAAATGTATTTTGTGCTCCAAATACCTCTTGGGTGGTATCCCTTTAGGTTGCTTGAACACTCCACTGTATTCATGCAACAACTCCTCCAACTGATGTTTCTTCTCTTTAGTACACCCCTCTAGGGATGCCTTCACTCTCATTAAATCATCATCAGATTGATTTTCTCTTAAGAAAATCAAAACATGTTTCTTACTAGAACTAATCAACTTCTTGTCTTGGTTGGCACTTATCAATGAGATATTTGAATTTCCTTTATGTGCATTGATGATGTAGGACTTCCCATCCTTGATCATCGATACTATTTGGATCTCTACATGAAGACTGCACCCCTCATATAAATGAAATGGATTCCAAACACTACTCCACATACATCAAGGGGCACTGCATCCAATTCCACTTCATCAATAAAATCAACACTTATATCAAATTTATTCTTACTTTGTTTCATTACCTTTATCTATGCATCCTTGTTTACCCAACCCAATGGATAGAGGCTAGGATGATCGTGAAGCTCCAATCCAAACTTGTTGACCAGATCTTCTGCTATGAGATTAGATTGTAAATCCGAGTCGAACAAAGCATCTATCTTGGCCTTCTTGACCTGAATCTTGATGTCAAAGAGCTTGGTGTTTTTCTCTCCTTCTCTCCCTAGTGATGAAGGCTACTGCCCAAAGCTGCAAATATTCAACACCACTATCCTTGGTTTGAAGAGAATCATTTGATTTTTTTGATGACTGTGTAAACACCCCAGATACTTGAGGAGTACATCTAGGTTATTGGGAGATATACCCAACATGATGACCATCATTTTGAACTCAGTGGTGTACTCCTATGCACTCTACCCCTGCCTCTGCCTGAAGTAGTGCGATCGGGTCCATTGGTCCTCTACATACCCAATAGGGTAGAATTGGGACTTGATGAGGGTTTTGAAGTCCTCCCACCTAGTTACTAGTAGATCACCCTCCAACCTAAGTGTTTATGTATGGCTTTAACACTAGGTTAAAGTATGGCCCTTTAACTTCAATCTTGAAAATGAAATCTTCTTCTCTTTCTCTATATGGTGAACGCTAAAATAAAATTCTAGTTGTTGCAACCAATGATTCAGTTTTAATGCATCGATATCACCTTGTTGTGGATTTATGTTCACTTTCAATTCCTTCTTGAATAGGGATTGTTAAGATTCATGTCACTTGAACTCGACTGCTCTTTATCAGATTCTTTCCGCGACTCCTTTCCCGAGTCTTCCTGATCTTCTGATTTCCCCTCTAATATCATCTCTGAGCTAGAGCCTCCATCATCTCCAAACGATCTGAGCTTTCTTTCTATATTTTTCATGAGGAGGTTCATATTGAGACCTATGTTGGAAACTTGTGCTTCCAACCTCTCAAATATCTCTTCTATTGGATTCTGAGGGTTGTTATGAACACAATTTTCTGCCATGGATAGGGTTTATGTGACTTCTCTTTAAGACGATTCCTACATCCTACAACTTCCCACAAATACCCAAAAGAAAAAACTTGCTATGATACCAATATGGTCTGTAAAATGTCATGGATATTCCACTGGAACAATTTGTCACTACATATATGATAAATAAAACTGAAATATACACTATGAAGGTTAAATTCCTTTATATTCCAGAATATTTAGTCACTGATTTTCTGCTTATGCATGAAATAGATAAAGTGTGGAAAATAGAGAAAAATAAAGTAAAATCATACACCATCCACAAGATAACACAAATATTTTTTCTAGGAAACCCTTACGGGAGAAAACCTAGATAGAAGGTGAGGTTGCTCTACTCTCTTTTCTCTTTTATGGAAATAATGAAAGTAAAAAGGAGAAGGCACTCTCTATGGAGTTAATTGATACCCGTGGCTTGTTATGATGCTACAGAAAATTAACCCCCTCTATTATTCTCTCTAATTTCCCACTCCTAATTGTTCGTCTTTGCTATGCAACAAAATACAATAACATCAAATGTAATCCCTTCTCCTCCTAGTGGATTGATAGCCATCTAGGGGTAGGTTTTTAACTTCTTCAACCCTCAATTGTGGTAGGTTTTTTAACCTTCTAGAATATTTTTTAAATTCCTCACATGACTAGCCCTATATGCATGAGTAATGGGAGCTGATATGGCATCCTCTTGTACCATGGTGGTCAACATGATAGGTCAACTTGCGAGAAGCATAAATTTTGCATATGAACTTTGATTGATGCACGAACTACATTGTTGGAAATGTCTCCGAGTGCATAACACTTTGAAAGAGGTTGTGCAAAATTTTTGTGCACCTAAACCCCAAAAAATGTCGTTTAATGCCTCAAAATGGATTTGGAAGGTTATGGACTCCAATTTTCCAAAATGGGACCTGCCACTAAAATGACCCTGCAAGCTAATTCCTCCAACGTTTTCCACTCTGAAATCATAAATATAGATGAAAAATAATATAATGATTCGATCTATATCATCCCCACACATTTTTCACAGCTAAATCCTTTGAGAAAATAAAATTGTGTTTTAAGGCCCATCTCCCTAAGGATTTAGGGGTGACTAGTTTCCTCCAAGAGGCTAACACCATATCTTTTTTATTCTCATATCCAGCCTACAGAAAGTGATAAGAAACATGTTATTTTTTTCCCAAAATTCCCTTTGGGATCCAAGCCAGTAAGGTCTAGTACACCGAAATGGATTCTAAAATAGCCTTAACCAAAACCAAATGGCCTACTCTAGATAACCAATTATTGCACTAGGCATTGACTTTCCTTTCCAATTTACCAAGAATCCATAACCAGTAATTTTTCCAATAGTCATTGGCTTTGAGCATGAAACCCAAATATTTTAACCCCAACACTAAATATTCAACCTATAGAGAGAGAATTTGGGAGATGGCATTCTTTTCCTATTCAAAGAGTCTCCATGTGTACAAGGAGGATTTTTCTTTGTTGATGATCATACCCATGGATTTATAAATTATCCTCAACAAATATTCTAACTGCTCCACATAGCATATGTTCCCTTCGCAAAAAAGTTAGGATATCATATACAAATAAAAGGTGAGTTATGGATAAGATGGGGCTTACTGCAATACCTTTTAGTGGACCTCTAGCCAAGGAATCCTTCAAAATCTCGTTAAAGCCTTCCACAACTAAAAATAAGAGAAGGGGTGAGAGAGAGAATCCCTATCTGAGGCCTCTTTTTGCTTTAAAGAAAGGGGTGGCATATATATTTATGAGAAAAGCGAAAGAGGTTGTGTTTATGCAGTTCAGAGTCCAGGTGATAAAGGAGTGGAAAATCCCAAATGTATGAGAAGGAGCTTGATATAGAGCCAAATTACCTTACAAAAATCCTTGGATAGATCAACCTTGAAAGTAATATCCCTCTAATTGTCGATACGGATGGAATGCAAGCCCTCTTGAGCAAGTCATGTTGCTTCATGTATATGTCTCCCTCGTAAAAACACAAATTATTCTAGAGATATGTGGGTGGAGAGAATTTCTTTGAGTCTTCTCGCAATCATCTTCGAGATGATTTTGTATATGTTGTTGCACAATGAAATAGGCCTGAACTTATCAAAGGTTGTTGGGTTTTCAGATTTCGAGATTAGAGCTATGAAGGTGGCATTGAAGGCCACCAAAGGTTGTCTAGATGTCCTAGAGTATTCCAAAACATTTAACAAATCATTACCTAGGATGTCAAAGTATCCCAGGTAAAACTCCATAGGGAGCCCATCTGAGTTAGGTATTTTATCCTTCTAGAAGTTATGCAAGACACCTATAATATCTCCCATTGAGACCTCTGTCATTAGTTGAGTGTTTCCCTCCTGATCCATAAATTTGGGAAAATGACTAACTATGTTTAGTATGGAGGATATGGTTTATCTAATCTATTCCTTGAATACTTTTTTGAAGTGGAGAGTCCCTTCCTCAGCTAGTTCTACAAAGGAAATTTCTTTATACCCTTTTTCCTTATCAATAGACCATATGTATTTTATTGACTTCTTATTGTTTGCAAGTTGGTGAAAGAATTTAGTGTTATCATCATTGGATTGCAACCATATATCTTGACTCTTAATCCTCCACTATTTCTCCCTGTCCAACATGATCTTCCGTCTATTCGCCTCCATTTATTTTAAAGAGTTCCTTCTACTGGTTAGTTTGTAGCCCTTTTCCCTCCCTTTGGAGACATTGTTGCAACTTAGTTTCTATTTCCTTCAAAGATAAATCATCCCTCTTTTTTTTTCTCCTTATTATAGGAGATCGACACAACCTTTTCCCTCTTGAGATTCGAAAGAAATTGGAGAGGGGGGGGATTCCTAAGAGGAATATTCATAGGGTCTATAACATTCCTTAATCACTTATAGAAAGGAAGGGTCTTCCAACCAATCCAAGTTTATCTTGAAAGGGATAGGAGGTTTATCCAAGAGGGGGGGAAGTTCCAAAATGATAGGGTTGTGATATCATTCCCCTCTTGAGGAGACCCATTTTCGAATCCGTATATTTACTTCCAACATAACTTTCGAGATAAGGAACCTATCAAAACTTTTTTCCACTTATGCATCCCCTATTCACATATTCCCCCAAGTGGGTGTGAGATTTTTTGGTTGGATTTCCAACAAGACTAATTCCTCTAAGTTTGTTATGAAAAATTAAGTTAGAGGGTCCAATTTGGTTGTAGGTCCCTAGATTTCACTGGCTCACAATGTGAATTTTAGGTTTACTCCAACCAGGATATTCCCTTCCTTAAACAAGGGTTTTGCAGATTGTGCTCACAAAATATTTTATGATTAGAATAAAGCCCATATATATTTATGCATAGGAATTCTTAGTCCAATTATTGAGATCAGAGTGTAGTTCCTAAGCCGACCCTTATATCCTAGGAATTGGTTAAAAGCAATGTAATCTTGCACCACCCAGTGATAAGTCCTCCTAACCTCCCTTTTGCATCTATGGCCATAAAATCCCATCTTGTTAAATAAGAGGAAAGTGTTTTGATATCCCTATCTCCTTCCAACATTGTTTCTTGAATGAGAATGATTGATGGTTTATGAAATCCTGCTGACCTTTTGATGGATATATTTTAAGAGGAATTGGCCAACCCTCTATAGTTTAAGGAGAGTATAATCGTATGGTATTCTTCCCCAGGGCATTTTCTTTAAGGGCCCTCATGAGAGAACAATGAATTCCAGATCTAACCTCTTATTTTTCCTATTTATGAGCTAAGGATAGTATGGATTTCCTTCCTTGTTGTGCAGGCTTAAATTGTGAGTCCTTAAAAGTACACAACCCTCCCTCCACTCCTTGCAACATAGTTTATGTCCCTTGGTCTTGGAATGTAAATTATATTTTATCCCCTTTAGTTATAAAGGGTCATCTTGTGTATATGAGAGAGAATAAGGGGTTGGAGGAGGATCCCCCTTTGAAGGAGGCATAGATACATCCACAGGTTGAATGAGGTCATTAATCGATATAAAGATCGATGGATGGGGACTAGAGAACCCAGAAAGGATAGAGAGGAATTCCTATCCTTTCCCCCCCTCTGTAATAGAGGGAAAAGGTCCTAGAGTTTCAAATTGAATTTCCAAATCAACTGAATGAGTGGCTAAGAGGGGG
>ML784100.1:344966-358797 GCA_009831015.1 Picea engelmannii | reverse complement strand
TCTTACATGAAATTGTGTTATTTCCAACAATATTGGGCATTTCTATAGCTTTGTGGATGGTTCTCAAGATATATTCCTCATGTTGATTGATTGCTTGAGTTGCAATTTGTGGTTCATCCAAAGGAGGTAATCCATTGGGGACTAGAACATGTGCCTCCTCAACCTTTTTAATCCTTTCGGACCCATTTTTGGTGCTTGGAGGTCTACAAGAATTCCTTCCCTAGATGTCCACAGGAGTGGCATCTCGCACATTTGAAGTGGATGCTTTCATAATCCATCTATTACCGAAACATAGTCATTTTTTTCTTTATCATGATAGAAATTGCCATACCCCTAGTTACATTTATCCCTACCAGGATATGGGCCATCCCCAAATATTCGGTGTTGCAATAGGAATTTTCGGCTTCATAGAAGAAACCTAGAACATTTCCTATCTCCTAAAAAACCTCCTCAAACTAGAGGATAAGAGGAAATCATGGAAGCCAAATCCAAACCGAGATGATTTCTAGTTTTTATGACTTGGTGTCGAATTCTACCCTCCATTTCTTGAGGAATAGGGCTTGAGACCCCCAACTCCAGTAGAAAAGAAGGATCACGTTGTCATTATCTCTTGTATTTGTTACCTAGACCATCCATCCTTTCACTAGCAACAAGAATTTGGGATCATAACCTAAAATCCCTAAGAATGTTTTTTCAATCCATTGTTTCAAAGTTCCCATCAACATGTGTTTACTAGAAAAATGTCCCACCAAAGTCACCTCCTCCATGTCCATAATTTCATTGAGTTTAACCTCTTCTCCTGGGACCAGAATTGTCTCCTTTGACTTGTTATTGACACATTTCCTATTCCGCATGTGGAGTTCCATATCTCCCATCCCTTATTTCCCATAGTGGAGGTCTGATTTGGCACAAGAACACAACCTCTCATCAAATCCCTAGAGAGGTGTTGTCCAATAAACCCTTCCATCTAAAAAAATTCTATAACCCTTGTGTGGGACAATCCTAAATTGGCATCCTTTCCCATCGTAGATTCCTCATCATCCATAATTTTGTTGGAGTTATGAAACCATGAAGAATCATGATTGACTTCTTCTACATAATTTGAAAGAGAGTAAACAAATAGATCTCGTAGCATGTATGGTTCTCATGTTCCTTTAGGGGCCTTCATTTCTCCATTGATCTAGGTCACATTAGATACATGAAAAGGATCACTTGAATTTTCACCCATTTATGGATATGAAGCCCCTAATTCTTGAAACATTGTTCCAAGTATTGTTATTATGTCCTCGGCTAGCAAATTCTCTTCCGGTTGTTTGCGATGTATGAACAAGTGACCAAAAAACCCACATGCTATTTTTGCAGAGGCCCAAATTGGCCATCCCTCAAGTGGATCATTGGAATAATCCATGTGTTCCTCATCCATCTTTAGGTGTTGATGACGAGGTTGCCTTAGTATGTTTAATAAACACTTTCATAGGTTTACCTAAGGCTCAACCTTGGTCACAGAGTTAACCAGAGCGATGCTACAATTTCAACTGAGGTAAACCCTAACCACGAGCTTCTTGAACCCTAGATGTAGAGATTTACCCACCGACAAGGATGTTTAAAACAAGCCTTATCAATATTCTATGGAACAATGAGTTGGAAATTCAGGAATATACATCGAATGATCAATGTGATGTCCCCAACCACTAGGATAAGGCACTCTACTTCCAGAACACCCATCAAGAATGATCTTATACCAATATGTAATGCACCAAACCACCAGCAAGATGGGCCATGCTACCTCAAGAACACACTTCTTGAACAAATTTCAAATTCTGATAATTAAAGTTAATAAATAAGCATGAAATAAGCACATGCAATCATCAAGATTCATGCTAAATTGTAAAAGAAATACTCAATCAACCATGCAAAATAAAAACTAGTAAGCAAGAAAATTACAAATACATATATCAAAGATAATAATACATTGTTGTTCCAAGTCTCAACAGCAGGTCACCCTTGAGCCAGGGCTATGAATCCATAAGTATGGGTCTCAGACTGACACTTAGCTTCCCAAACTAGTCAACAATCAAGCTCTCACGGGTTTATCACACACATAAAAAAATCTAGTTTACCAACTCTCTTCCCCTTCAGATTGAACCACCCAAAGAGAATGAACCCCCTTCAATTCCATGTAGTCACTTAGTATTTCCACCTCTTTCCAGAGCTCTAGTGCTTCTGGTAAAAAAATCACAATGTTGGAACTCTCAAGATTCATAGTTGTGAACAAGGTTTATCAACATGCCAATGCATACAGGCCTGCAGGCATCAATTCATGGCTGAGATACACCAATAATTCCTACAACCATTCAACCATGGTTTATTGCATTCAACAATTCATTTTCCTCTCCAAAGCAAACACAAGAGTGAGAAAGAAGGAGAATTAGAGAGAAAATGACTCAGAAATGAATTGGGTATCAAATGGATGGTCAACTGATTGATTGCTTTGAATCCTTCTTTTATTGAACTCCCAACAACCCACAAAAATAGTTTTAAATAGAAAAGGGCCCAAGGAAAAATGAGGTCACCCTAAAAGACTCACGTGCGCCCCCCAACCCAACGTGGATAAATAATAAATAATAAAAATAAAGGCTTATCCCCTCGACTTTCCCCTCGTCTCTTATGGAATCATAGCCCCCTATAACTCTTTTCCTTGTTTGTCTCACATCTAGCGATGTAATTTATTAGAAAATGTTCAAATCATTACATTTCATAGGCACTCCAACCCCTTTCAATTGTTTGGGCACTTTGGCCTCTCATCAAATAAAGTATTACATTATTAAATTGGGGACTCAAAACTGGGGTATTACATTCCCCTCCCTCTTATTTTTAGCATTGTCCTCAGTGCATATACAAAACATAAATCAAAATTTCAAAATCTTCAAAAAGTCACAGGTACTCTACCCACATTGCGTCTTCATGCTCCCAAGTAGCATCTTCAAGACCATATCAAGCCCACTAAACTTTTACTGGTTCCATGACTCAAATCAGGAGCACTTTGACATTTTTTTTCAATATGTGCATCGGTTGGACCTGAAAGTCCCCTTCTGGCTCCACTTGAATTAAATGCCAATCAATAACATGGTTAGGATCATGCACATAATTTTTCATCAAAGAGACATGAAATACATTATGCACATTCATGGAAGTAGGAAATGCAAACATGTATGTCATTGGCCCTATTATGTCCAATATCTCAAATGGACAACAGAATTTGGCTGCTAGCTTTGTATTTCTACCCAACTTTAATGAACTCTTCTTTGGCTTCACTTTCAAAAGCACATTCTCTCCCACTTTAAGTTCTCTAGTTGTCCTATTCTTTTCTACATAACTCTTCTATCTATCTTGTGTTCCTTTCAAATTCTGCTTAATTTTAACCATCTAGTCTTCCATATCCTTGAGCGATTTTGGCACAAGTACTACTATGTCTGTTGGGTTGTCCCAACTCACTAGAGTTTTGTATTTTCTCCCATACAAAACTTCTAATGGGATCATCTTCAATGAAGGAAAACTCAACCAAATGCAAGTAATATTCTCACTTAGATGTCTTATCCATCACATACATTCTTAAAATGTCTTCAATTACTTGGTTGACTCTTTTTGTTTTCCCATATAATTGTGGATGGTATGTTGTGCTAAATTTCAGATTTGTATCAATTCCTTTAAATAATCCCCTCCAGAAATTTGAAGTAAACTTTGTATCTATGTCTGAAACAATTGCCCTAGGTATCCCATGCAACCTAGCAATCCCCTGATGTAAATTTATGCAATATTAGTTATTGTATGAGTCATTTTTACATGAAAAAAATGAGTAGCCTTTGTCAATTTATCAACCACTACCATTATCGAATCATGTTGCCTTGTTGTCCTAGGAAACTTAGTGATAAAATCAATGGTTACCACTTCCCATTTCTTCTCTAGAATTGGAAATGGAATAGCAAACTCGGCGGATGTCTTTGCTCAACATTCACTCTTTGACATTCCATAGAAATAAAGATGTAATCTACAACATCCTTCTTCATTCCTGGCCAAAAGAATTGGCTTCTTACTCTTGCAATTATTTTCTGGTAACCAGGATATCTGACATATGGAGCATTATGCATTTCCTTTAATACCAAATTCCTAACTTCGTCAGAAATAGGAACATAAATTCTATTTGTATGCATAAGTAATCCATCTTCCTTCATCTCATACTCTTTAATCTGTTGTTGTACATTTTCTTATTGTAAACTTTCTTTTACATGTAGTTTGTGTTGGTCTATAGTAGAAACATTCAAAATTCTTCTCTTTAAATATTACTGATACATATTAATGGTTGTAGCATGCATGAGATTGATCCAAGTGGATATTGGTGGCCACCCACCTGTTCCAAATTCCAACTGGCTCATCTTGACAGTTTTCAGTTCAACACATTTCTCTATAATGGGGACAATTCTTTGTAATTATGGGTTTTGCACTTACGAGGCTGTCTTGAAGCCCTACACAACATCCAGGTGGATATTGGTGGTTTCCCACATATTCCAACTGGCTTATTTTTTAAGTTTTCATGTCAATACATCTTTTTGTACTTCTAGGGCCGTTTTGGGGCTCTAAACAATGTTTTTTGGCTTGCCACAGTCAAACTATAGAAAAGGTTAGATTTTGATGGCATAATGTGTAGTTCTCGAAAAGACCTTTCCAATGGGCCATCACATTCCTAAAATGGATATCATAAGCAACAGTTATAACCCCGGGAAGTTAATGTACTAACTTACCCCAATGGGGACCACATGAATTTTGGCGCTTCATCTCCTAGGGTTAGGTTTTTGGATGTCTAGGGTTTAGGCATTAATGTTTATCATAAAAAGGCATTTAGAGCCTCATTGTAATCATCTTCTTGCGAATGAGCGTAGCCATCACATCTCTTCTCAGAGATAAGGTTGTCGCCATTCTAGTGAGTCTTGCACTCTGTATTTTTATAGTCTCTGTACATTTATTTCATTAATAGAAATCATGTATTGTTGTATTTTTATGTTTCTGGCAATATTTATGTGTATTTCATTGTAATACCTCTTCTTTCATTTTGTTCCAAAAATAATCTAAATCAGTAGTATTAGATCAGGTTGCTCTTGATCGTTTTTCAGTGCATGTCCTCAACGAGGTTCAAGTATAGAAAGTTGGGTCGCAATCTTGTCTCTCTTGAGGACAATCACTCTTGCATGCCCAAGAAACCCTCTATGGCGGTAGAAAATAAAAATGATAGAGCAAAAGATTCTATTAACCTGTTGCTTGAGTCTTGTGTGACACAGTGAAAAAATGATGGAGAATTTTTTCCACATCCTTCAACACCTACCGATAGCAACATACGCATCTTCATCAAAAGACCACTTTGGAGGAACCTCTCCCTTCAAGGTACAAGTTAATTTTTATATTCTCGTATTTGAAGGTCAGATAGATGAATATTCCTTAGAAAAATGGTTGAATCTGCTAGAAGGTTGATTCTTTGTTAGCTATTTTTCTGACAGGGAAAAAATCACCTTCACACTCCTCAAGGCTCTCCCCCATGTCAAACATTGGTGGGAAACTTACTAGGAGAAAAGTTCCTCAAAGTAATTTGGAATATATGGGGACGAGCCCACTTGGGATTTTTTTATGGATGCGATTAAGGAACAATACTACCCTATTGATAACTATGAAGACCAGTACATGAGATGGACCACACTACGGAAAGAGAAGAGCCAAACAATGTTGGAGTTCACAAATGTTTTCCATACCTTGCACACCAAGCTGGGTATCAAAGACTCTGAGCGACATCTGGTTCTGAAATACTGTGGGGCTCTACATAGGTACATCCAAACCAAAATGGATTTCCTAAACATCTCATCATTGGGAGCTTCTTATCGATATGTTGTCAAAATTGAGCAGAAATTTAGGCACTAGAACAAATGGGAGTTTGGGTCTACAAATATGCAACAACCAAAGCATGGTAAAGATGATCCTAACCAACAACCTCTTGACAACCATTCCAAGACAAAGGAAAAGAAGGCTAAAGGAAAGACAAAGAATGACACTGGGAAGTGTTGCGACTTCCACAAAATCCCCTGGCACAACACTGATGAATGTTGTTTGAAACATTCAATGGTGGTCAAGGTCAAAGACAAGGAGCCGAACATTGATTCAAAATATGATCCATAAAATATTGAAAACAGACAGATCATCAACGTAGACCCTACTGTTATTGTCATGACTGCAACAATTCAACCAGAAGAATTAGTAGATCCTGAAGAGGGCGAGTGCCTCTTCCATTCAAAGATGTGGGTGAAGGGGACCTCGTTGCATTTCATTGTTGATAGTGGCAACCAGAAGAACCTCATCTCAACTGAGGTTGTCAAATAGTTGGGTTGTCGACAACACCACACCCATAGCCATACAACATCGAGTGGATTCACCAGGGACGAGATCTCTGTGTTAGCCAATAGTGTCACCTGTCCTATGTCATCCAACCCATCAAGGATGAGGTAGTGTGTGATGTTTCCCCTCTTGATGTCTATGATGTTTTTTTGGGCCAACCATATATGTGGAAATGTCATGATGTTTATGAGTCTTGACACGATAGTGTCATTATTACTCTGGGGGGTCATCTCTACATGATACCAGAGGTAGTTTTGACTACTTTTCCACCAAAACAATGTTGCAAGGTAATCTCTCATACTGCAAAATTCATCCTCTTCCTAGTCTATTCAAAGGATGCACAAAAGGACACTACAACCACTGCAGCCTCAACACCTTCTTTTATCCAGCAAAAGCAAATTGCAAAAGAGAAAACATATATTATTCATTCACCTACAATGGTTCCTACACAATGCCCCATCAAGCCCAGAGACAATACATTGGTGGAACATATGCAACCCCACCAGCAATAGGTTCATGACAACCTTCCACAGACCAAGAAACACAGCTTCTCCAACAAGGCATGCAAATCACCAAGATTCATATTCATAAAACTCTTTCCCCTCTTCCCCGGATGATCAATGCAATGGATACCATTGCTTCCTAATGGGGGAGGATTGATCCACATGTATATTGGTGGCCACCCACCTGTTCCAAATTCTAACAAGCTCATCTTAACATTTTTCAGTTCAGCACATTTCTCTGTAATGGGGACAATTATTTGTAATTATGGGTTCTACACTTACAAGGTTGTCCTAAATATCTACACAACATCCAGGTGGATATTGGTGGCCACCCACCTATTCCAATTGGATTATTTTGGAAATTTTCATGTTAGTACATCTTTATATACTTCCAGGGTTGTTTTGGGGCTCTAAACAATGTTTTCTTGGCTTACCACAATCAAACTATAGATAAAGTTAGAGTTTTATGGCATAATGTGTATTTCTCGAACAAACATTTCCAACGGGCTATCACATGCCTAAAACGAAGATCGTATGAAAACGTTACGAACCCGAAAAGTTAATGTACTAACTTACCCCAACGGGGTCCACATGACTTTTGGTGCTTCATCTCCTAGGGTTAGGTTTTTGGATGTCTAGGGTTTTGGAATTCATGTTTATCATAAAAAGGCCTTCAAAGCCTCATTGTAATCATCTTCTTGTGAATGAGTGTAGTCGTCACATCTCTTCTCAGAGATAAAATTTCCACCATTCTAGTGAGTCGTGCACTCTATATTTTTACAGTCTTTGTACATTTATTTCATTAATAGAAATTATCTATTGTTGTATTTCTTTGTTTTTGGCAATATTTATGTGTATTTCATTGTAATATCTATTCTTTCATTTCATTCTGAAAATAATCTAAATCACCTTCTGCTGAGTGCATCAACAACTTTGTTTTCTTTTCCTTTGATATGCTTGATGTTAAAGTCATATTCACTTAAAAATTCTAGCCATATTGTCTCGGAATTCAAAGTCAGTTGCTTAAAAAGATGTTGTAGACCACTATACTTTGTTCTTAATTCAAATTTCTTCCCAATGAGGTAATGCATCCACATCTTCAATGCATGAACTATGGCAACAAACTCCAAATCATGTGTGGCATAATTCCTCTCATGTTCCTTAAGATTTTTGGACTCATAAAAAATGACATGTCCATTTTGAGTGAGGACTCCACCAAGTCCTTCTTTGCAGGCATCTGTACAAACCACAAAATTCTCATTTGGGTCAACGATCTTTAAAACATGTGCACTAGTTATTTCAACAAATTAAAATTCCCTTCACACTTTGTTTTCCATTCAAATTTGATTCCCTTCTTTTGTAAGGAAGTGATGGGATGATAAATCTTAGAGAACCCTTATATAAACCTCTTGTAGTATCCGACTAATCCCATAAAAGACATGACTTATGAAACATTCCTTGGTGTTGGCCATCCTCTAATGTCTTCAATATTCTCAGTATCTAATGCTATACCATTTTTTGAAATAATGTGCCCCAAATAATGGATATGTTCTTGGTAAAAATAATACTTACTAAGCTTGGCATGAAGTTGGTGTTTCCTTGACACTCGCAACACCAACCTCAAGTGATGTTCATGATATTCCTTTGACTTAGAATAAATAAGTATGTCATCCAAGAACACAATGACAAACGTATCTAGATAATTTGTGAATATGTCATTCATTAAGCACATAAATACAATCAGTGTCTTCGTCAGTCCAAATGGCACCACTACAAATTCATAATGTCCATACTTGGTTATAAAGGTTGTCTTATTGATGTCTTATTCCTTGATTCTTACCCGATGGTATCATAATATCAAGTCTATTTTTGAAAATATATTTGCTTCTCTTAGATGATCAAAGAGGTCATCAATTCTGGGTAGAGAGTATTTGTTCTTCATAGTGGATTTATTCAACTGTATCAATTCAATACACAACCTCAATGTTCCATCCTTCTTTTTAACAAAAAGTATAGGTGCTCCCCAAGGTGAAACACTTGGGTGGATGTACGCTTTCTTCATCAGTTACTCTAGCTGCATTTGAAATTCTTTTAATTCTAGTTTACTGCTTCTATAAGGTGTCTTTGATACCATGGTGGCTCCTGGTAGTAAATCAATGGAGAAATATATATCCCTATTTGGTGGCAATCTTGGTATTTCTTGGAATACATCTTCAAACTCTTGCAATACTGAAAAATATTCAAGGCTTGGCCCTTTTGTCCTTTTTGGTTTCACCACATGAGCTGCATATAATCGACAACCTTTCCTAAAACATCTCTTCAATTGTGAGGCTGAAATCTCCCTTACAAAAATGGGTCTTGTAATTCCTTACACAAAGCTCTATTTCCCTTCTTCATCTAGACATGTAAATGTCTTGTCATGAAAATATAGAATAGCTAAATGTTTGTCCAACTAATCCATTCGGATTAGGATATCATAAGATCCTCATGGCATGATATTTATATCATCAACTGTATTTACTCCAGGGATGATTTTAGGGTCTAAATTTCGCTCATGGGCTAATTTTCAATGTTTTTTCCCAAAAAATGATTCGCTATTCTTAAAATTATTTGCCCAAATTATATAGGATAAAATTATTTTACCTTAAAAATCACCAAAATGTTATAAAAACTATACAAAATCCTTAGAAATTTGAATATTTTTACAAAAATATCGTCAACATTTTCTAGTTGGCATATGAAGGATTAATAAGATTTGCCAAGGTTTCTACATTTTAAAATAAACTTCCATCCTTAAAATCATCCCTGATTTACTCCATTCATATTTATTGGACACTCTCTGACTGTCTCATTGATCCTTCTTTTGGTTCCAGTGTCTAGCTAAACCAAACTTGATTTTTCAAGCTTACTCTTCTCCAAATGAAATATGTCCACTACTTTAGGATCAATGTAATTATTTCTTGCTCCCAAATCAATTAAAATAGAAATAGGTTGATTGGTGATCTTACCTTCCACCTTAATCATATGGGATTGGCATTTTTCTTGTCGATCTTCTAAGTCTACATATATTCTTGGAATATTTCTTCCTATGTCTTCTAATGTTGTAGCCTATTGAATGTTGTGCAAGGTTTTGATTTTGTATTCTTTGTGAGGGAAATCTTTGTAGATGTGATCTTATTTGTATCCCCAACATTGGATTGGTGGTATTTTCATTTTTCCCAAGGAGTATTTCTTCTTGTATATGTTCTTAGAAGATTGATCTCATTGATTTGTATTAGGATTGTTTCTTTTGAAAGGAGTTTTGAATCACTTACTTCTCTGATTATATTTCTCCTTCTTCCTATCCTTCCAATATTTTTGCAAAGATTCTCTGCCCTTTTCTTGCTCATATACGAACTTATCCTTCCTAATGGTCTCTGTCAAAGTTCTAGGATCATCATATTGAATCTTTTCTTTATAATATGATGGAAGTCCACTCAAAAACCTCTATATCTTCACCTTCTAATCCTTGATAAATCCCACATACTTCAACAATACCAAGAAAATGTTTTCATATTCTCCCATGGTCATGCTCCCCAACCCGAGTTCAAAGAAATCTTGCATCTTCTTGTCATAGTAGTTCTTTAAAATATACTCCTTTTGAAAATACCACTTGAACTCCTTCCAAGTGATCATGTTCTTATTAATGTGCTCCACTTGTTTCAATCAATCCCACCACATAGAAACTTTTCCATGCAAATGGTAGGTGGAAATTCTAGCTTCTAGGTTAGACGAGTAGTTGTGCAATTGAAAATACTTCATGATTCCAAGAAACTGGGATTCACCATCATCTTTTTGTTCCCTTTCACCATCAAATGATGGTGGCTTAAGCTTCCTCAGTTCTCCTTGCAAACCGTCCACCTCATGTCTTCTTCTTTGATATCTAAGATGAGACACTTATGGATTGCTCCTTGAATCCTTAGATGCATAAAACCCCCTAGATAAGTAGGGAGGTGAGTGATGTCTATGAGTACTTCTTGAATGACTAGTTCTTATGTATTTATCTCTTCTTTCATATTGTCTACCTTCTTCCTCTTGTCTTGAGCCCGATCCATTATTTTCTTTCCTCTGCAATTGATTTAGGCTTTGCATCATTTGGGAATTTATTTGATTCTATTAATTCATCATATTCTCAGTATCTTCTTTGTAAATCTATACTTATATTCTCAAGCTTCTCATAGTCTCTATTAATATTTATGGCTCCACTCTACTTCTATTTCCATTAGATTATGTCTTTGCATTTCCAACACTAATATTTTGACCTTTGGCTTCTCTCCCATGACTGAAGGATCCCTCTCCTTCTTACATTTCTCGAATATTCTTTCTTATATTGAAATGATATGTTTATACCCATAATTTTGTAAGAAAGGGTGCATGTAACATAATTTCTGTTAGAAAAAAATAATAAACGTATATACACATTTCTAGAAAAAGGATTGAAAAAATTCAATTTTTTTCTCTTCCTTAAGACCACCATTCATCTTCTTCTAAGTTCAGTGTAATCTCTACTTCCCAGAACAACTTTCTGGGTGCATAAATAGATCCCCTTCTCAAAGATATTTCCAACGACTACCTGTTTGCTTAATTTCGAGCTCAGAGAAAAAAGTTATGCCCTTCTGAAGTTTTTTGGGCATTTTTTTCTTTTACAGAAGTCTTCCTGTCCGATATGGACTCCACCTGTGTTGGATGACATGGAATTGACGTGGATGATGACATGGAATTGATGTGGCATTGTTCACTACTCACCGAAGAATGCTTCTTTTTTTCCTTACCTCTAAATGCCTCTGGTCCACCAACCACCAACCTCTGCACTCAAACCTCAATCTATCTCCTTGTCAGTCGACTCTGATCCGGTCCACCAGCCCACCCATACTTTTCACTCAAGCTTCCATCAAACTCTTTCCAACAAACTTTGATCCACTAGCTGTCGGCCCACCAGGGTACCCCCACAAGCCTCGTATATAACTCATGCCAATTGGCATCGATCTAGTCCTGTCCACCAGAACACCAAACGCTCTGTGTAAAAATATTATCCAACAAGGGAGAATCAATGTCGATCCAGTCCACCGGACACCGAGCAGACCAACCCAACTCTTTGCATTCCATAGTGGTTTATGGTTTGGTCCATCGTGTCGTCGGTTACTTCATCCAAAAGTTTACATTGTGTGCGGGCTCCATATGGTTTCTTGACTTCCTTTTCATACACAAGTCATAAACGGTTCCCTTTTTTCTTATAAACTTGTTCAATCAAACTTTTCCCCATGCATGCAGAATAAAGAAAATAACACCCATCACAGATCTACAGTGGGGAAACCATGCAAAGGTGAGATCGACGATGATGGTTCACTGGAATTCCAAGAGGCATAAATCATGATTCTAATGCCCAAATTGAGCAAGTGAGGCCTTGATGAAAAGACAAGGCTGAGAGGAATCACCTAAACATGGTTTCTAGGGCTATTAAGAGAGATTTTAACCAAAAAAATCTCCCCTCTGATGTTGTCCCATAGCCATTAATTTCATTCCAAAGGAAGAATTCTCCTCCAAACAACTTATGTCATGTCATGTAGAAGACCCCTTCAAAGCATTGGTGTTGGAAACCAACATATCTGTTACCACTCTATGACATCCTCAACCACCATGCTAAGGCATGCTACTTCCAGAAATCCCTTCAAGAACGCTTTGATACCAATCTATAATGTACCCAACCACCAACAAGTTGGGCCACACTACCTCAAGAATGCACTTCTTGAACTAATTTTGAATTCTGATACTTAAAGTTAATAAAGAATCATAAAATAAACACATGTAGACATAAATATTCATGCTAAACTGTAAAATAAATACTCAATCAACCATGCACAATAATAACTAGCAAGCAGGTACTATTGAGGCGAGGAATGGAAAGTCCCCACTCAAGCATTTTCAAATATTACTAGGCTAAGGTAAGATAGGAGAGACTGTTACCCTCGATTTATAGGCTTGCAAAAATATTAACCATCCCTCGAGAAATATGTTCTTAGACCTAATGCTATTTTAAAATTATGTGTTTCAAATTAAAGAAAATGTAAAAATTGATATGAAGATGAATACAAGAATTAAAATGAATAAAGTAAAGAACATAACAATCTCAAAATCAGAAATACACAAGTCTCCATTGAGAAAAACTAGATCTTTTATTAATGAAATCTTTTTTGAGTTACAACAAGAATGTCTCTTTTCAAACCCTTGTGAGGGTGAGGACCAAGATCAGACTTACAAGTCTACGATGGAATTGAACATCATACATAGACAACTCATGTTTGAAAGAAAATGACCAAGACTGTATACACTCAATCAACCAAGTTAGAAGCCCACCAAGTCTTGACTCTACAAAATAATCTTGATCATACCTGAAACTTAATTCATAAATTCTAATAAAACTACACAAACTATCAAGAGATTTGAATGACCTTCTCAAGCATGTCAAATATCAATGCTTCATAGTCCTTTCTTCTTTTCCACCATAAAAAAGGTCCTGATATCAACAAGATGATTAATCATTTTTAAGAAACTTAGAAAATGGAAGGATGAAATTAAGAAATCTCAATATGAAACAAGAGAAAACCTTATCAGAAGTGTTTCTCTCTAATTCCTCCTCTTTTCCAAAATTCATTTGGCCTTCTACCTATGTTACCTCTGCATTTGGCCTTATTTCCAGACTGATTATTAACTTTACTGAAAAAACTCATCTATATCATCCATATCCAAATTAGCAGGTATATAAGACACAACATATAATAATTTGCCCATCAAATTTCATCTATGCTTATTTGTCATTCAATTTAACCTTATTTGTTATTCAATTCAATCCTCAT
>ML784100.1:296519-330188 GCA_009831015.1 Picea engelmannii | reverse complement strand
AATTGGCATCCTTTCCCATCGTAGATTCCTCATCATCCATAATTTTGTTGGAGTTATGAAACCATGAAGAATCATGATTGACTTCTTCTACATAATTTGAAAGAGAGTAAACAAATAGATCTCGTAGCATGTATGGTTCTCATGTTCCTTTAGGGGCCTTCATTTCTCCATTGATCTAGGTCACATTAGATACATGAAAAGGATCACTTGAATTTTCACCCATTTATGGATATGAAGCCCCTAATTCTTGAAACATTGTTCCAAGTATTGTTATTATGTCCTCGGCTAGCAAATTCTCTTCCGGTTGTTTGCGATGTATGAACAAGTGACCAAAAAACCCACATGCTATTTTTGCAGAGGCCCAAATTGGCCATCCCTCAAGTGGATCATTGGAATAATCCATGTGTTCCTCATCCATCTTTAGGTGTTGATGACGAGGTTGCCTTAGTATGTTTAATAAACACTTTCATAGGTTTACCTAAGGCTCAACCTTGGTCACAGAGTTAACCAGAGCGATGCTACAATTTCAACTGAGGTAAACCCTAACCACGAGCTTCTTGAACCCTAGATGTAGAGATTTACCCACCGACAAGGATGTTTAAAACAAGCCTTATCAATATTCTATGGAACAATGAGTTGGAAATTCAGGAATATACATCGAATGATCAATGTGATGTCCCCAACCACTAGGATAAGGCACTCTACTTCCAGAACACCCATCAAGAATGATCTTATACCAATATGTAATGCACCAAACCACCAGCAAGATGGGCCATGCTACCTCAAGAACACACTTCTTGAACAAATTTCAAATTCTGATAATTAAAGTTAATAAATAAGCATGAAATAAGCACATGCAATCATCAAGATTCATGCTAAATTGTAAAAGAAATACTCAATCAACCATGCAAAATAAAAACTAGTAAGCAAGAAAATTACAAATACATATATCAAAGATAATAATACATTGTTGTTCCAAGTCTCAACAGCAGGTCACCCTTGAGCCAGGGCTATGAATCCATAAGTATGGGTCTCAGACTGACACTTAGCTTCCCAAACTAGTCAACAATCAAGCTCTCACGGGTTTATCACACACATAAAAAAATCTAGTTTACCAACTCTCTTCCCCTTCAGATTGAACCACCCAAAGAGAATGAACCCCCTTCAATTCCATGTAGTCACTTAGTATTTCCACCTCTTTCCAGAGCTCTAGTGCTTCTGGTAAAAAAATCACAATGTTGGAACTCTCAAGATTCATAGTTGTGAACAAGGTTTATCAACATGCCAATGCATACAGGCCTGCAGGCATCAATTCATGGCTGAGATACACCAATAATTCCTACAACCATTCAACCATGGTTTATTGCATTCAACAATTCATTTTCCTCTCCAAAGCAAACACAAGAGTGAGAAAGAAGGAGAATTAGAGAGAAAATGACTCAGAAATGAATTGGGTATCAAATGGATGGTCAACTGATTGATTGCTTTGAATCCTTCTTTTATTGAACTCCCAACAACCCACAAAAATAGTTTTAAATAGAAAAGGGCCCAAGGAAAAATGAGGTCACCCTAAAAGACTCACGTGCGCCCCCCAACCCAACGTGGATAAATAATAAATAATAAAAATAAAGGCTTATCCCCTCGACTTTCCCCTCGTCTCTTATGGAATCATAGCCCCCTATAACTCTTTTCCTTGTTTGTCTCACATCTAGCGATGTAATTTATTAGAAAATGTTCAAATCATTACATTTCATAGGCACTCCAACCCCTTTCAATTGTTTGGGCACTTTGGCCTCTCATCAAATAAAGTATTACATTATTAAATTGGGGACTCAAAACTGGGGTATTACATTCCCCTCCCTCTTATTTTTAGCATTGTCCTCAGTGCATATACAAAACATAAATCAAAATTTCAAAATCTTCAAAAAGTCACAGGTACTCTACCCACATTGCGTCTTCATGCTCCCAAGTAGCATCTTCAAGACCATATCAAGCCCACTAAACTTTTACTGGTTCCATGACTCAAATCAGGAGCACTTTGACATTTTTTTTCAATATGTGCATCGGTTGGACCTGAAAGTCCCCTTCTGGCTCCACTTGAATTAAATGCCAATCAATAACATGGTTAGGATCATGCACATAATTTTTCATCAAAGAGACATGAAATACATTATGCACATTCATGGAAGTAGGAAATGCAAACATGTATGTCATTGGCCCTATTATGTCCAATATCTCAAATGGACAACAGAATTTGGCTGCTAGCTTTGTATTTCTACCCAACTTTAATGAACTCTTCTTTGGCTTCACTTTCAAAAGCACATTCTCTCCCACTTTAAGTTCTCTAGTTGTCCTATTCTTTTCTACATAACTCTTCTATCTATCTTGTGTTCCTTTCAAATTCTGCTTAATTTTAACCATCTAGTCTTCCATATCCTTGAGCGATTTTGGCACAAGTACTACTATGTCTGTTGGGTTGTCCCAACTCACTAGAGTTTTGTATTTTCTCCCATACAAAACTTCTAATGGGATCATCTTCAATGAAGGAAAACTCAACCAAATGCAAGTAATATTCTCACTTAGATGTCTTATCCATCACATACATTCTTAAAATGTCTTCAATTACTTGGTTGACTCTTTTTGTTTTCCCATATAATTGTGGATGGTATGTTGTGCTAAATTTCAGATTTGTATCAATTCCTTTAAATAATCCCCTCCAGAAATTTGAAGTAAACTTTGTATCTATGTCTGAAACAATTGCCCTAGGTATCCCATGCAACCTAGCAATCCCCTGATGTAAATTTATGCAATATTAGTTATTGTATGAGTCATTTTTACATGAAAAAAATGAGTAGCCTTTGTCAATTTATCAACCACTACCATTATCGAATCATGTTGCCTTGTTGTCCTAGGAAACTTAGTGATAAAATCAATGGTTACCACTTCCCATTTCTTCTCTAGAATTGGAAATGGAATAGCAAACTCGGCGGATGTCTTTGCTCAACATTCACTCTTTGACATTCCATAGAAATAAAGATGTAATCTACAACATCCTTCTTCATTCCTGGCCAAAAGAATTGGCTTCTTACTCTTGCAATTATTTTCTGGTAACCAGGATATCTGACATATGGAGCATTATGCATTTCCTTTAATACCAAATTCCTAACTTCGTCAGAAATAGGAACATAAATTCTATTTGTATGCATAAGTAATCCATCTTCCTTCATCTCATACTCTTTAATCTGTTGTTGTACATTTTCTTATTGTAAACTTTCTTTTACATGTAGTTTGTGTTGGTCTATAGTAGAAACATTCAAAATTCTTCTCTTTAAATATTACTGATACATATTAATGGTTGTAGCATGCATGAGATTGATCCAAGTGGATATTGGTGGCCACCCACCTGTTCCAAATTCCAACTGGCTCATCTTGACAGTTTTCAGTTCAACACATTTCTCTATAATGGGGACAATTCTTTGTAATTATGGGTTTTGCACTTACGAGGCTGTCTTGAAGCCCTACACAACATCCAGGTGGATATTGGTGGTTTCCCACATATTCCAACTGGCTTATTTTTTAAGTTTTCATGTCAATACATCTTTTTGTACTTCTAGGGCCGTTTTGGGGCTCTAAACAATGTTTTTTGGCTTGCCACAGTCAAACTATAGAAAAGGTTAGATTTTGATGGCATAATGTGTAGTTCTCGAAAAGACCTTTCCAATGGGCCATCACATTCCTAAAATGGATATCATAAGCAACAGTTATAACCCCGGGAAGTTAATGTACTAACTTACCCCAATGGGGACCACATGAATTTTGGCGCTTCATCTCCTAGGGTTAGGTTTTTGGATGTCTAGGGTTTAGGCATTAATGTTTATCATAAAAAGGCATTTAGAGCCTCATTGTAATCATCTTCTTGCGAATGAGCGTAGCCATCACATCTCTTCTCAGAGATAAGGTTGTCGCCATTCTAGTGAGTCTTGCACTCTGTATTTTTATAGTCTCTGTACATTTATTTCATTAATAGAAATCATGTATTGTTGTATTTTTATGTTTCTGGCAATATTTATGTGTATTTCATTGTAATACCTCTTCTTTCATTTTGTTCCAAAAATAATCTAAATCAGTAGTATTAGATCAGGTTGCTCTTGATCGTTTTTCAGTGCATGTCCTCAACGAGGTTCAAGTATAGAAAGTTGGGTCGCAATCTTGTCTCTCTTGAGGACAATCACTCTTGCATGCCCAAGAAACCCTCTATGGCGGTAGAAAATAAAAATGATAGAGCAAAAGATTCTATTAACCTGTTGCTTGAGTCTTGTGTGACACAGTGAAAAAATGATGGAGAATTTTTTCCACATCCTTCAACACCTACCGATAGCAACATACGCATCTTCATCAAAAGACCACTTTGGAGGAACCTCTCCCTTCAAGGTACAAGTTAATTTTTATATTCTCGTATTTGAAGGTCAGATAGATGAATATTCCTTAGAAAAATGGTTGAATCTGCTAGAAGGTTGATTCTTTGTTAGCTATTTTTCTGACAGGGAAAAAATCACCTTCACACTCCTCAAGGCTCTCCCCCATGTCAAACATTGGTGGGAAACTTACTAGGAGAAAAGTTCCTCAAAGTAATTTGGAATATATGGGGACGAGCCCACTTGGGATTTTTTTATGGATGCGATTAAGGAACAATACTACCCTATTGATAACTATGAAGACCAGTACATGAGATGGACCACACTACGGAAAGAGAAGAGCCAAACAATGTTGGAGTTCACAAATGTTTTCCATACCTTGCACACCAAGCTGGGTATCAAAGACTCTGAGCGACATCTGGTTCTGAAATACTGTGGGGCTCTACATAGGTACATCCAAACCAAAATGGATTTCCTAAACATCTCATCATTGGGAGCTTCTTATCGATATGTTGTCAAAATTGAGCAGAAATTTAGGCACTAGAACAAATGGGAGTTTGGGTCTACAAATATGCAACAACCAAAGCATGGTAAAGATGATCCTAACCAACAACCTCTTGACAACCATTCCAAGACAAAGGAAAAGAAGGCTAAAGGAAAGACAAAGAATGACACTGGGAAGTGTTGCGACTTCCACAAAATCCCCTGGCACAACACTGATGAATGTTGTTTGAAACATTCAATGGTGGTCAAGGTCAAAGACAAGGAGCCGAACATTGATTCAAAATATGATCCATAAAATATTGAAAACAGACAGATCATCAACGTAGACCCTACTGTTATTGTCATGACTGCAACAATTCAACCAGAAGAATTAGTAGATCCTGAAGAGGGCGAGTGCCTCTTCCATTCAAAGATGTGGGTGAAGGGGACCTCGTTGCATTTCATTGTTGATAGTGGCAACCAGAAGAACCTCATCTCAACTGAGGTTGTCAAATAGTTGGGTTGTCGACAACACCACACCCATAGCCATACAACATCGAGTGGATTCACCAGGGACGAGATCTCTGTGTTAGCCAATAGTGTCACCTGTCCTATGTCATCCAACCCATCAAGGATGAGGTAGTGTGTGATGTTTCCCCTCTTGATGTCTATGATGTTTTTTTGGGCCAACCATATATGTGGAAATGTCATGATGTTTATGAGTCTTGACACGATAGTGTCATTATTACTCTGGGGGGTCATCTCTACATGATACCAGAGGTAGTTTTGACTACTTTTCCACCAAAACAATGTTGCAAGGTAATCTCTCATACTGCAAAATTCATCCTCTTCCTAGTCTATTCAAAGGATGCACAAAAGGACACTACAACCACTGCAGCCTCAACACCTTCTTTTATCCAGCAAAAGCAAATTGCAAAAGAGAAAACATATATTATTCATTCACCTACAATGGTTCCTACACAATGCCCCATCAAGCCCAGAGACAATACATTGGTGGAACATATGCAACCCCACCAGCAATAGGTTCATGACAACCTTCCACAGACCAAGAAACACAGCTTCTCCAACAAGGCATGCAAATCACCAAGATTCATATTCATAAAACTCTTTCCCCTCTTCCCCGGATGATCAATGCAATGGATACCATTGCTTCCTAATGGGGGAGGATTGATCCACATGTATATTGGTGGCCACCCACCTGTTCCAAATTCTAACAAGCTCATCTTAACATTTTTCAGTTCAGCACATTTCTCTGTAATGGGGACAATTATTTGTAATTATGGGTTCTACACTTACAAGGTTGTCCTAAATATCTACACAACATCCAGGTGGATATTGGTGGCCACCCACCTATTCCAATTGGATTATTTTGGAAATTTTCATGTTAGTACATCTTTATATACTTCCAGGGTTGTTTTGGGGCTCTAAACAATGTTTTCTTGGCTTACCACAATCAAACTATAGATAAAGTTAGAGTTTTATGGCATAATGTGTATTTCTCGAACAAACATTTCCAACGGGCTATCACATGCCTAAAACGAAGATCGTATGAAAACGTTACGAACCCGAAAAGTTAATGTACTAACTTACCCCAACGGGGTCCACATGACTTTTGGTGCTTCATCTCCTAGGGTTAGGTTTTTGGATGTCTAGGGTTTTGGAATTCATGTTTATCATAAAAAGGCCTTCAAAGCCTCATTGTAATCATCTTCTTGTGAATGAGTGTAGTCGTCACATCTCTTCTCAGAGATAAAATTTCCACCATTCTAGTGAGTCGTGCACTCTATATTTTTACAGTCTTTGTACATTTATTTCATTAATAGAAATTATCTATTGTTGTATTTCTTTGTTTTTGGCAATATTTATGTGTATTTCATTGTAATATCTATTCTTTCATTTCATTCTGAAAATAATCTAAATCACCTTCTGCTGAGTGCATCAACAACTTTGTTTTCTTTTCCTTTGATATGCTTGATGTTAAAGTCATATTCACTTAAAAATTCTAGCCATATTGTCTCGGAATTCAAAGTCAGTTGCTTAAAAAGATGTTGTAGACCACTATACTTTGTTCTTAATTCAAATTTCTTCCCAATGAGGTAATGCATCCACATCTTCAATGCATGAACTATGGCAACAAACTCCAAATCATGTGTGGCATAATTCCTCTCATGTTCCTTAAGATTTTTGGACTCATAAAAAATGACATGTCCATTTTGAGTGAGGACTCCACCAAGTCCTTCTTTGCAGGCATCTGTACAAACCACAAAATTCTCATTTGGGTCAACGATCTTTAAAACATGTGCACTAGTTATTTCAACAAATTAAAATTCCCTTCACACTTTGTTTTCCATTCAAATTTGATTCCCTTCTTTTGTAAGGAAGTGATGGGATGATAAATCTTAGAGAACCCTTATATAAACCTCTTGTAGTATCCGACTAATCCCATAAAAGACATGACTTATGAAACATTCCTTGGTGTTGGCCATCCTCTAATGTCTTCAATATTCTCAGTATCTAATGCTATACCATTTTTTGAAATAATGTGCCCCAAATAATGGATATGTTCTTGGTAAAAATAATACTTACTAAGCTTGGCATGAAGTTGGTGTTTCCTTGACACTCGCAACACCAACCTCAAGTGATGTTCATGATATTCCTTTGACTTAGAATAAATAAGTATGTCATCCAAGAACACAATGACAAACGTATCTAGATAATTTGTGAATATGTCATTCATTAAGCACATAAATACAATCAGTGTCTTCGTCAGTCCAAATGGCACCACTACAAATTCATAATGTCCATACTTGGTTATAAAGGTTGTCTTATTGATGTCTTATTCCTTGATTCTTACCCGATGGTATCATAATATCAAGTCTATTTTTGAAAATATATTTGCTTCTCTTAGATGATCAAAGAGGTCATCAATTCTGGGTAGAGAGTATTTGTTCTTCATAGTGGATTTATTCAACTGTATCAATTCAATACACAACCTCAATGTTCCATCCTTCTTTTTAACAAAAAGTATAGGTGCTCCCCAAGGTGAAACACTTGGGTGGATGTACGCTTTCTTCATCAGTTACTCTAGCTGCATTTGAAATTCTTTTAATTCTAGTTTACTGCTTCTATAAGGTGTCTTTGATACCATGGTGGCTCCTGGTAGTAAATCAATGGAGAAATATATATCCCTATTTGGTGGCAATCTTGGTATTTCTTGGAATACATCTTCAAACTCTTGCAATACTGAAAAATATTCAAGGCTTGGCCCTTTTGTCCTTTTTGGTTTCACCACATGAGCTGCATATAATCGACAACCTTTCCTAAAACATCTCTTCAATTGTGAGGCTGAAATCTCCCTTACAAAAATGGGTCTTGTAATTCCTTACACAAAGCTCTATTTCCCTTCTTCATCTAGACATGTAAATGTCTTGTCATGAAAATATAGAATAGCTAAATGTTTGTCCAACTAATCCATTCGGATTAGGATATCATAAGATCCTCATGGCATGATATTTATATCATCAACTGTATTTACTCCAGGGATGATTTTAGGGTCTAAATTTCGCTCATGGGCTAATTTTCAATGTTTTTTCCCAAAAAATGATTCGCTATTCTTAAAATTATTTGCCCAAATTATATAGGATAAAATTATTTTACCTTAAAAATCACCAAAATGTTATAAAAACTATACAAAATCCTTAGAAATTTGAATATTTTTACAAAAATATCGTCAACATTTTCTAGTTGGCATATGAAGGATTAATAAGATTTGCCAAGGTTTCTACATTTTAAAATAAACTTCCATCCTTAAAATCATCCCTGATTTACTCCATTCATATTTATTGGACACTCTCTGACTGTCTCATTGATCCTTCTTTTGGTTCCAGTGTCTAGCTAAACCAAACTTGATTTTTCAAGCTTACTCTTCTCCAAATGAAATATGTCCACTACTTTAGGATCAATGTAATTATTTCTTGCTCCCAAATCAATTAAAATAGAAATAGGTTGATTGGTGATCTTACCTTCCACCTTAATCATATGGGATTGGCATTTTTCTTGTCGATCTTCTAAGTCTACATATATTCTTGGAATATTTCTTCCTATGTCTTCTAATGTTGTAGCCTATTGAATGTTGTGCAAGGTTTTGATTTTGTATTCTTTGTGAGGGAAATCTTTGTAGATGTGATCTTATTTGTATCCCCAACATTGGATTGGTGGTATTTTCATTTTTCCCAAGGAGTATTTCTTCTTGTATATGTTCTTAGAAGATTGATCTCATTGATTTGTATTAGGATTGTTTCTTTTGAAAGGAGTTTTGAATCACTTACTTCTCTGATTATATTTCTCCTTCTTCCTATCCTTCCAATATTTTTGCAAAGATTCTCTGCCCTTTTCTTGCTCATATACGAACTTATCCTTCCTAATGGTCTCTGTCAAAGTTCTAGGATCATCATATTGAATCTTTTCTTTATAATATGATGGAAGTCCACTCAAAAACCTCTATATCTTCACCTTCTAATCCTTGATAAATCCCACATACTTCAACAATACCAAGAAAATGTTTTCATATTCTCCCATGGTCATGCTCCCCAACCCGAGTTCAAAGAAATCTTGCATCTTCTTGTCATAGTAGTTCTTTAAAATATACTCCTTTTGAAAATACCACTTGAACTCCTTCCAAGTGATCATGTTCTTATTAATGTGCTCCACTTGTTTCAATCAATCCCACCACATAGAAACTTTTCCATGCAAATGGTAGGTGGAAATTCTAGCTTCTAGGTTAGACGAGTAGTTGTGCAATTGAAAATACTTCATGATTCCAAGAAACTGGGATTCACCATCATCTTTTTGTTCCCTTTCACCATCAAATGATGGTGGCTTAAGCTTCCTCAGTTCTCCTTGCAAACCGTCCACCTCATGTCTTCTTCTTTGATATCTAAGATGAGACACTTATGGATTGCTCCTTGAATCCTTAGATGCATAAAACCCCCTAGATAAGTAGGGAGGTGAGTGATGTCTATGAGTACTTCTTGAATGACTAGTTCTTATGTATTTATCTCTTCTTTCATATTGTCTACCTTCTTCCTCTTGTCTTGAGCCCGATCCATTATTTTCTTTCCTCTGCAATTGATTTAGGCTTTGCATCATTTGGGAATTTATTTGATTCTATTAATTCATCATATTCTCAGTATCTTCTTTGTAAATCTATACTTATATTCTCAAGCTTCTCATAGTCTCTATTAATATTTATGGCTCCACTCTACTTCTATTTCCATTAGATTATGTCTTTGCATTTCCAACACTAATATTTTGACCTTTGGCTTCTCTCCCATGACTGAAGGATCCCTCTCCTTCTTACATTTCTCGAATATTCTTTCTTATATTGAAATGATATGTTTATACCCATAATTTTGTAAGAAAGGGTGCATGTAACATAATTTCTGTTAGAAAAAAATAATAAACGTATATACACATTTCTAGAAAAAGGATTGAAAAAATTCAATTTTTTTCTCTTCCTTAAGACCACCATTCATCTTCTTCTAAGTTCAGTGTAATCTCTACTTCCCAGAACAACTTTCTGGGTGCATAAATAGATCCCCTTCTCAAAGATATTTCCAACGACTACCTGTTTGCTTAATTTCGAGCTCAGAGAAAAAAGTTATGCCCTTCTGAAGTTTTTTGGGCATTTTTTTCTTTTACAGAAGTCTTCCTGTCCGATATGGACTCCACCTGTGTTGGATGACATGGAATTGACGTGGATGATGACATGGAATTGATGTGGCATTGTTCACTACTCACCGAAGAATGCTTCTTTTTTTCCTTACCTCTAAATGCCTCTGGTCCACCAACCACCAACCTCTGCACTCAAACCTCAATCTATCTCCTTGTCAGTCGACTCTGATCCGGTCCACCAGCCCACCCATACTTTTCACTCAAGCTTCCATCAAACTCTTTCCAACAAACTTTGATCCACTAGCTGTCGGCCCACCAGGGTACCCCCACAAGCCTCGTATATAACTCATGCCAATTGGCATCGATCTAGTCCTGTCCACCAGAACACCAAACGCTCTGTGTAAAAATATTATCCAACAAGGGAGAATCAATGTCGATCCAGTCCACCGGACACCGAGCAGACCAACCCAACTCTTTGCATTCCATAGTGGTTTATGGTTTGGTCCATCGTGTCGTCGGTTACTTCATCCAAAAGTTTACATTGTGTGCGGGCTCCATATGGTTTCTTGACTTCCTTTTCATACACAAGTCATAAACGGTTCCCTTTTTTCTTATAAACTTGTTCAATCAAACTTTTCCCCATGCATGCAGAATAAAGAAAATAACACCCATCACAGATCTACAGTGGGGAAACCATGCAAAGGTGAGATCGACGATGATGGTTCACTGGAATTCCAAGAGGCATAAATCATGATTCTAATGCCCAAATTGAGCAAGTGAGGCCTTGATGAAAAGACAAGGCTGAGAGGAATCACCTAAACATGGTTTCTAGGGCTATTAAGAGAGATTTTAACCAAAAAAATCTCCCCTCTGATGTTGTCCCATAGCCATTAATTTCATTCCAAAGGAAGAATTCTCCTCCAAACAACTTATGTCATGTCATGTAGAAGACCCCTTCAAAGCATTGGTGTTGGAAACCAACATATCTGTTACCACTCTATGACATCCTCAACCACCATGCTAAGGCATGCTACTTCCAGAAATCCCTTCAAGAACGCTTTGATACCAATCTATAATGTACCCAACCACCAACAAGTTGGGCCACACTACCTCAAGAATGCACTTCTTGAACTAATTTTGAATTCTGATACTTAAAGTTAATAAAGAATCATAAAATAAACACATGTAGACATAAATATTCATGCTAAACTGTAAAATAAATACTCAATCAACCATGCACAATAATAACTAGCAAGCAGGTACTATTGAGGCGAGGAATGGAAAGTCCCCACTCAAGCATTTTCAAATATTACTAGGCTAAGGTAAGATAGGAGAGACTGTTACCCTCGATTTATAGGCTTGCAAAAATATTAACCATCCCTCGAGAAATATGTTCTTAGACCTAATGCTATTTTAAAATTATGTGTTTCAAATTAAAGAAAATGTAAAAATTGATATGAAGATGAATACAAGAATTAAAATGAATAAAGTAAAGAACATAACAATCTCAAAATCAGAAATACACAAGTCTCCATTGAGAAAAACTAGATCTTTTATTAATGAAATCTTTTTTGAGTTACAACAAGAATGTCTCTTTTCAAACCCTTGTGAGGGTGAGGACCAAGATCAGACTTACAAGTCTACGATGGAATTGAACATCATACATAGACAACTCATGTTTGAAAGAAAATGACCAAGACTGTATACACTCAATCAACCAAGTTAGAAGCCCACCAAGTCTTGACTCTACAAAATAATCTTGATCATACCTGAAACTTAATTCATAAATTCTAATAAAACTACACAAACTATCAAGAGATTTGAATGACCTTCTCAAGCATGTCAAATATCAATGCTTCATAGTCCTTTCTTCTTTTCCACCATAAAAAAGGTCCTGATATCAACAAGATGATTAATCATTTTTAAGAAACTTAGAAAATGGAAGGATGAAATTAAGAAATCTCAATATGAAACAAGAGAAAACCTTATCAGAAGTGTTTCTCTCTAATTCCTCCTCTTTTCCAAAATTCATTTGGCCTTCTACCTATGTTACCTCTGCATTTGGCCTTATTTCCAGACTGATTATTAACTTTACTGAAAAAACTCATCTATATCATCCATATCCAAATTAGCAGGTATATAAGACACAACATATAATAATTTGCCCATCAAATTTCATCTATGCTTATTTGTCATTCAATTTAACCTTATTTGTTATTCAATTCAATCCTCATAAATGATGATGAATGCACAACTGTAGAAATGAAAATGTATTTTTTGTATTTAAAGTTTATAATCACAAATCACAATTAGGTGGCTAAAAATGTAGTCTGACTTCTAAGGATGGATGTTGGTGATCATAAAAATAATTATTAATAGTATTTCAAAGTCAAATCACTTCAGCTAAAACAATTTGCCAATCTAATTTTATCTATGCTTATTTGTTATTCAATTTAACCTTATTTATTATTCCATTTAATCCTCATTAAAATGAAGATGACTGCACAACTGTAAAAATGCAGAATGTACTTTTTGTATTTAACTTTTATAATAACAAGTTACTTTGCTAAAAGTGTAGTCTGACTTCATTTTTAAAAACAAATTCTATTTACAAAGTGTTTTTCAGAAAACTCTAACTCATATATTAAGAAATTTACACACTTCAATAGTTTACACACTGTTTTCTAGCAAACTCTAGTTCATATATTAGGAAATTTACACACTTCAATATTCATGATTTTAAATTGAATCCAATAAACTATTTAGGTATGGTAGAGTTTTATTTTATGTCTGTGTGAACTTTGTTCAAGGATTTTATGTCATTCTAAACCAATTTACGTGCTAAAAAATAATAAAATATCTGAGTAATAAAAACTCCATAGAATTCCTGACTGACAGTAGGTAAGATGGCCCATCCTCCCTCTTTAATACCCAAACTACCAAATTAATACTCCTACCTGCTCTCGTCGGGACGTTCATGAAATAGCCACCCAACTTCTGAAAATTGCTGGGGTTACAGAAATCATGTCTACCCAAGTACCCAAGGCGGATGCGAAAGCTGGTGCAGAGGTCTATCATGGCAGCGAGATCTGCAAGCAGAAGGTGCTGGAGCTCTTTCGTGAAATGGGTCTTCCCAGAGGATTACTCCCTCCGGAGGGAATAGAGGAGTACGGGTATGTGAAGGAGACTGGCTTCGTCTGGTTGAAACGGCAGAAGAAATACGAGTATCTTTTCAAAGCAACTGGAAACCTGTGTTCATATGCTCCAGAGATAAGCGGTTACTTCGAGAAGGGAAAGATGGAGAAAATAGGTGGAGTGAAGGTGAGGGTGATGCGCATCTGGTTCACGCTGAGTGAAATGAGAATTGATAATCCTGCGAGCGGGATGATTTACTTCAAGACTTCTGTCGGCAAGGGTAAATATAGTCCAATCAAGATGTACGAGGACGAGTATGATAAATATATGTCGTAGATTGCATGATTCTCAGTGTTCAGTGTTAAGATCAGATGATTAATAAATCCAATAACCTAATCGAAATGCTTTTCAGGCATACAAATTTGCTGCAAGCTCGTGCTGTTGGGTTACTCAGGAATCTGGCCTACCATTAGGCCATTAGTGTATTAGAGTTATTTGTGCGTAGATTTTATTTATATATATGGATCAAAACCAAAACTGTGTAATTTTTTTGGGAGGTGGCTAAACCTTCTACTTTTGGGTTTTTTTTTTGGCAGTAATTGGTCGGAATCATTTAAATTTCGACAAAATCTCTATTTTTGTGTTTTTAAATTGGTTTTCTGAATGTATAAATGGATTCAGCCTGCTGAAAAACTCCGGGGCACTAGGATTATATAAACTTAGCCACTCAAATTTGCAGATACAACCATTCATCACTAAATTTCTGGAAAAATCAAACTGAAAAAGTGGCCAGAAAACCCCCAAAAGGTAGAACGGTTAGACTAGTGTATTTTTTTCTCCAACAAATAACTTCTAGATAAAATAACTTTTGGATCAAAACTGTATAGACTTTTCTGAAAGGTTCTACAAAGTAGATAATTTGTTAAATTTTTTTTAAATTAATTTCTATTTTATCATAAAAATATAAATGTTTTTTAAGGATGTAAATAAAAACAATTTTTCCTATTAATTTATAATAATAATAATAATCTATTTTTAAGGTCACGGCCAAGCCAGACACCAAACTGGTGTATGAGACCCCCTTTGTTTGTGGGAGAAGGGACCCTATCCGCCCAGCAATTTGACTGGTAAAATCTACGGATGTATACATTCCCTACCCCCCTCTAGATTTGAACTTGTGATCTCTTAGGAGGAAACACATGTTCTTAACTAGACCATGTTATGCTCTATGTTATTTATAATTATATTAATTTATAAATACCATGTTATGCTCCATTTTATTTCTAATTAAAATGTATTTTTCATTTTTCTTTCCATAACCAACAATTTTTTTTTTCTATTTCATTATAAAATATGCAAATTATATTTTTAAATACTCAAAATATAGGATATAAAGAAAAACAAAGTTTCTTATTAGCTTATAAATATCATGTTATACTATAACATATCTGGTTTATAATTAAAATGTATTTTTCATTTTTCTGGTTTAATAACCAAAAAATTGGTTTGATCTTAAATTTTTGAGTGTTCAAACTTATTTGCAATTAATGTGTTTTGTGTATATGTTTTGGCTTTGTTTAAATGTTTTAAGTTTTGGTCTTTTTTTAGGGGAATCTGGCAATATAAATCTCAATTTTCTGTTTTTTAAATTGTATTTTTGAATGCATAAATGGACTGAGCATGCTGAAAAACCTTAAAGAAGCTTGGATTATATAAATTTAACCACTTAAATCTGCATATCTAACAATTTCTTGCCAAATTTTATACAAAACTAAAAAAATTATATTTTCCAGAAAAAAAACAAAAATATAAAACATTTAAACTATAACTATATTTTGTCATATATATTTAAATTATAAAATACAAATCATATTTTTTAAATTCATTATAAAATAAAAATCATATTTTTTAAACAACTCCAACTACATTACAAATAAAAAAAAAATTTTCATATTAACTTATAAATATCATGTTTTAGTACATCTTATTTATAATAAACTAAAATTATTTTCCCTTTTGCATTCAATAACCAACCAACTTATTTGATCATAAATTTTTAAGTGTTCAAACTTGTATGATCAACACCAATATTTTCCATTTGCAGGTTTGTTTTTTATTTTGAATGGTACAATGTTTCCCACAATCTGACTTATCAATATATGTAAATGCTTTAGTGGCGCCTCACCACTGTCCATCTAAGTTAAAAGATTAGGTCTACTCGCACAAACTTTGACTTTTTTCAGATAGAAGTTAACTCGTTGGGAATCCACCCGGATACTTCCCCACAATTTGACTTACTATGTTAAATGTTTTTTTTTTTTTTTTTAATTTTTCTGTAATTTTATTTTTTATAATTTTGAATATATGTTTGTAAATTTAATTTCTGTAAAACATTTTTACTATAATTTTGAAAAACTCATCATTTTACAAGTTCAGAAGCTATAGTTTCATCTCAATGAAAAACTTATCCCATTTTATGAATGAAATCCTGTCACAATTCCGTTGCTTTCTTAGTCTATTGAAAAAATGGTTTTTTTTTGTATTTGAAGGTAAACCATAACGATTTAGACTCTTGAGCACTAAATTCCAATGCTCCTATATGGATTAGGAAGATCTCACTTTAAGTATAAATGTTTAAGAAAAACATCAAAGTTTAAGTAAACTTTTTTTATTAGAGTGATTTCTCTTGGATATGGTTTTAAAAGATTTTGGCATGGAAACTATTTTTTTAAGTATATTATATTTTTAAGTTGTAAGATGTATTTATAAAAGTTTTTCAAATATATTATTTTTAAGTAATTAGATGCATTTTTAATAATAATAATAATTTATGTTTAAGATTGCGGCTAAGCTATATCAAGCTACACTTAGAGATTAGGTATACATATCCTACTCCTTTTGGATTTGAACTTGTGACTTTTTAAGAGGGAATACATATTCTTAACTATTAGACTCACTCGAACTCTATGGTTATGGTTGAATGAATGTATTATATTTATAATATTAATAAATTAAATTAAAAATTAAAATAAATAAAATAAAAAACTAAAACATTATAATGATTATAAAATTTTGTTATAAAATAAGAAAAAAATAAATAAATTTATTTCTTATTATTTCTTTAAATATTTATTTATGATAAATTTATATATATTAATGACTATGAATTCAAATTTAATAATATAATATTTTATTTTATATATATACCTTATTAGCTAATTTATCTTAAAGATTTATGCTATATATGTAAAGAAAAAGAAAGAACACCCATAAGAATATTTCATATATTTCAAATTCAAATCTTATAATTATATTATTTATTAATTATTATGATCATTTATATACAAAAGGTAAAATAAAACAAATTATTAATTATTAGCTAAGATATATTTCATTTGAGAACTTATGAGTTATGTATAATTATCATAGTTGTGCATTATTATTATTATTTAATAAGTAGTAATTTGAATAATTATCACACTTGTGCATTATTATTGTTTTACATAAATTTGGAAAAGATATATTAAAAGTGTGGATGAATCCACTTGATTACAAAAGAGGGGCCATTACATACTTTCGAGAAAAAGCATCTAAAGTATAGATTATAACAGTCGGAGGGTTTGAAACAATAACAATTGGTGTTATATCTTCTTTCTCTAACAAAACTTATGTGATTGTAATTCACCGAGTACCTCCAGTAGAAGATACCATTAATACATAACGAGAAACAAAACATGATAGCAACATAGCTCAACTACCTGTCTCTAATTTGATCTGCTAATTTTTCAGAATTGCTTCTAGATGAGGCTCATTAAGGTCAGGGATTTGATTCACTGAAGCCGAATTTTTGTTTTTGGAAGCTCCCTATTGACTTTCTGGCTTGCTTGGGTGGTGTTGCACACCTTCTAGTTGATCCAGACGTGCCGCATTGCCTCCATGTTGTTGCGATGCTCCTCGATCTGACTTCTCTATGCATAGCTCTCATCCTGGAGCCTCTCTATCATATGCATGTGTTGGGACAGAGTTTCTAGCTCAAAAGTCCTGGTGGAGCTGAGTGCTCCAAGCTGAATTCGCATCCTGCTACATCCAATGCATTCATCCTCAATGGAATCCTCGTCGAATTGTCCAGAATCCACTAAGGAACCTTTACCACTATGCATTACTTCGAGCGTTGGGAGAGTTGCATTCAGACTACTGGTGAAGCCACAAAGACCCAACAGAAGGGGGGGTCTGTGGACGGGAGAGGGCGACACCGGCAGGAACAGAGGCCATGAGAAGGATGAGAAGCTTAGAAAGGGGAGGCGAAGTGACAGGGTCTAAGAGACAGGAGTCGTCGAGCTCCGAGCGAGAAGCAGGGCCAGAAAGAGAGAGAACTCAGAACGATGAGAGGGGATCGGATGAGCCCTCAGGGAGGGGGCAAGGAAAAATCTAAAAGGAATGCAGGGTGACAAAAACTAGGAGGGGCGAGGAGAAAATAAACTCTGGGGGGAAATAATCTAGACAACAATTGAAAGGGGGTGATCAAAGAGACTTATCCAAACCACAATACATCTTTTCGCATGCAGGAACGAGTACAGGACCGATATCTCCCATGTTTCAATTAATGGAAAATTCGTGCTAGCCTTAGTGTTCGCAAAATCTTCCCTGTGCACTGTACCATCGGCCTCCATGTTCCCACTTGGAGATGAATATGGTGTCACCTTGATGCTTAAACTAAGTGACAGGGTTGTCACATGCCTTGTCCGTCTACATCAGATTCTTAAATTCCTGGGCTCTCACGAACACTGAAGGACAGAGCTCCTGATCATCCCAACCCATGATGAAACCCACAGTTGATCCATTAGTCGTCATTGCATAGTGATCGATGGGACTTGTCCTCCCTCACCGCCTTCTCATTATAGTGTTGGCCTGCTCCGCGTGCTTTAACCTCAACATCCATCCTGCTCTGTTGTCCATGCGTCTCCTCCACCTAGATAGGCATGCACTGCATCCCCCCAAGACACCACCCCTGCCCATATGCGCTTGCCCAATCCACATGTCTCTGCTTAGGATGAAATATCGAGGGACCCCAGCCCCTCCCCTTTCCACAAGCCCATCCCAATTGTTTGTATAAACAAAGGGGCCCCTACTAGTTCCTCCCCCAGCCTTCTCGGACTAACTCCTGGTCATGTGGCTCATTAGAACAAGGGAGCTAAAGTTTCAACACTTTCCATGCCTAAGGTTCCAGGCGTTTTCCCAATGGCTTCATTTGCCAATTTATCTACTTCCTTCTTGTGTTCCCTCATAATGTGATAGAAAATTATCTTAATGGGTTGTCAGTCGACTCGTATTCGGTCAATTATTCGTTTTAGGATTAAACTTTTTGGATCTGTCTTGTGAACCATCAACCTTATTATAGTTTTGGAGTCTCCTAGGGCATTCGGATCTCGAATTTGTTTGGTTTGTGCGAGTTGGATGCCTTTTAGTAAGGCGTAGGCCTCAACTTTGTTATTGGTATCCATCCCGAGATTCCAATGGTAATTTAAAATTCTTTTTCCTCTGAGATCGAAGAGAACCCCCCCCCCCCCCCCCCCCCCCCCCCCCCCCCCTCCCCCCGCACCTGCCTCCCCTGGGTTTCCCTTTGAAGCACCATCAAAACACAGAGTATGGGATTGTTTCTCTTAAATCCACTCATCTAAATTTTGGATTTTTTGAGGCTGCCAGCACGATTGTTGCACTGAGATTGAAGTCTTACTAGAGTGAATATTAAAACTAGCCATTCAGTCTTTTTCCAAGGCGCTCCAATTGGACATGTCTTCTATATTTAGAGATTTAGCGTTCAAAACTTCTGAGAGAATCATTTTGGCCTTGGCAGCAACGCTTTGAGGGGGAGATTTGATCCCCTAGGAAATTTGATTGTTTCTTGCTAGCCATATCTGCCAACATATGAAATTGGGGTCTACCCTCCAGATACATTTGAAGATTGTTTTTTCTCGGAAGGATCCATGGTAGTACTTTTCCCAGTTCCCCAGGCTGGGGTTTGGAGCAGAGGGCCATCTTATTTTTCTAGACAGATCTCTGAAGGCCACTTTCCAGACTGTTTGCGAAAAAGGGAAGTTCCAGAAGAGGTGATGAATGTTGTCTTGGTTGTTGTGGCACAAACGGCATATGAAGGGGCTGTGAAAGCCTCTTTTCATTAGATTCTCTCCCATTAGAATTTTCCCATGAGAGAGGGACCAAATGAAGAAGTTAACTTTGGGAAGAGAGTCTTGGCTCCAGACATTTTTCCATTTTGTTGAGTTCTGGTACGCCCTTAGATTGGAGAGGAGCACGTTGTAACCTTATTTTATTGAGTGTCCATTTACTCCCCATCCATGACTATCTGAGGTGTCTCTGAGGATAGGATCTTCCCCTTTCAGGGAAGAGAGCAGTAGTTGTGCTTGATTGGTCAAGTGATCAGGGACGTCTCCCAAGGTCCATTCCTTCCAGTTGTCATTCTCGTTCCAAGCTGAAATGTCATAGAGCGTGCTTTAGTGATCATCTAATAACCATCTTTTTAGGTCGCGAGTTTCTGCTTCGCACGAGATGAGATCCACTCCTAGAATCGGGTCTTACCAAAGTTTGATCATTTTTCCTTTTCCCGAGATCTAGGAAAGGTGATCCTTAAAGAAGGGAATAGTTTCCCTTATTAGTTTCCAGATTTGCGATCCAGGATGAGGATCGAGAATTTTGTCCATGCACCTTTTTCTTCCACCCATTCTGTATTTTTTTATTATAGCCATTTTCCACCATTCCTTTTTCCCTCTGACTATCCTCCAAAGAATATTAGCTCCCATTGCTATGTTGGTTACTTTGGGGTCTCGGATTCCAAGACCCCCACTTTTTTTGGGTAGGGTGACTGTGTCCCAATTCACAAGGTGGAATTTTTAGAGGTTGGAGTTTACCCCTTGCCACAAGAATTTGTAAATGAGTTGGGCCAAGTATTTTAGAATTCCCTTTGGAGCTAGGGAGGAAGAAAATTGAAAAAGGGGAAGAGCCGATAGGACTGATTTAATCAAGACCACCCTTCTTGCTGGATTGAGCCCCAAGATTCCATCTTTTCCTTGACCTTTTAGAGAGAAAGTTTCAAAAACTCACCAGGGAGCGATTTTAGACACAAAGGAAGTCCCAGGTATTTGAAGGTTTCCAGTCCAGAGAAATGTTGAATCCCATTAATTGAGCGATTCCTACTCTGATAGCAGCAGAGACATTCCAAACACAAATTTGACACTTTGCCTTATTGAGTAACCCACGCGAGACTGTAAAAAAAGTGTCTAGAACTTGCATTAGCCTTCTGGCCATTATTTTTGAAGCTCCACTCAAGAGGATTGTGTCGTCGACAAACTTTGAGTGGTTGATTCTTTTGATCCCATGGGCAATTTTGATTCCTGGGATTGAGCCATTATTGCTTTCCCACTCTAAAGTTCAGTTAAGAGTATCTTCCATTATCACATACAGGAGGGGGGAAAGAGGACAACCCTTCCTTAAATCTCTGGAGGCTTTAAAGAAGGGGGTCGGTCTTCCATTTAAAAGAGGAGCAATCCAAGGGGAAGCAATGGAGGCTCTCGTCCAAGAAATTAAATCTTGACTGGACCCAATTTTTTTCATAACCTTAAAAAATAAATTATGCTCTACTCTATTGAACGCATTTGCCATATCCAGTTTTATTTCCATCCCTGGTTCTCCTCGAGAGTTGCTTGCGTGGATTGCTTCTTGCACCAGAATAAAGTTGTCCCATATCTAACGGCCTGCCACAAAGCCTCCTTGATTTAGAAGAATTGGATATCTGAGACGAGGATTCAACCTGTTAGCTATGATTTTATAAGAAATATTGCATAATGAGATGGTTCTGAACCGGTCCAGAGTAGACGCCCCATTTTCTTTTGGGATGAGCGCTAAGAAGGAGGAGTTGGTGGCTCATCCCATTTTATTTTTATTTTTGGATGAATCTTATCATTCTAATGAAGTCCTCCTTAATTATGTGCCAACATTTTTTGTAGAAATGTAGAGTGAATCCATCTGGACCCGGAGCTTTGTCTTCAATGAATTGGTCGATTGCTTTTAGAATTTCAGCTTCTTTAGTTTATCTATTAAGATGTAGATTGTCTTCCTTCGTTATCTTGCCTGGAATATGCCTGAGAAAATCATCAGCTATTTCATATTCTGCTCTTCCATTTGTGGTGTAGATATTGTGGAAGTGGATTGAAGCTTGTTTCTTGATTTGGTCGAAGTCTTTTAAGATTTCCCCTTCTGGGGTTTTGATTTTAGAGATTTGATTAGCCCAATTTCTGGATTTTTCCTATCTGTGAAAGGAGGAGGTATTTTGATCCCCTGCTTTCAACCACAGACTTAAGGATTTTAATCTCCAAGTGATTTCTTCTTCAGCTAGCGCTTGCATGCATTCCTTGTGAGTTTTTTTCTTCCTCATAATGTGACTTTGTTGTACCTCAATTGTCTCCATTTCCTCCTATAGGTTTTCAAGTTGGATCTTTTTTTTCTCTGGAATTGCTTTGGATCGAGTTTTTGTCCCAGTCTTTGAGATGGCATTTCACTGGCGTTATTTTTTTCTCACAAATATAATTAGGGGATCCTGTAATCCACTGGTTCCATATTTGGGAGATGGATTGAATGAGCTTCGGTCGCTCCAACCAAAGGGGGTTAAATCTAAAGGGAATGGGGCCCCAGTTTTTTTGAGATTCGAAGGATAACATGATAGGGCGATGGTCTGACCCTACCCAAGGGAGATTCGAGGAGAAAGATTTTCCTGGGAGGGCCAGAAAGGAGCTTCTTATCAGGAATCGATCCAATCTTGTCGCTATGTGTCCTGGACTTGCCCTTCTATTGTTTCAAGTGTACATTCCTTTGACCGAAAGGATGTCGAAGAGATCAAGGTCCGAGATAAGAGCGTCCATTCTTTCTCTGAATTGATCTCTCATAATAGAGCCCTCTCATTTTTCCTTTAAGCCTCTAGTTGTATTAAAGTCCCCAACAATGATTAGGTTTTGAGGGGGATTTTCAGTGGCCAGATCTTGGAGGGATTTCCAAAATTCATTTTTTTCCATATAATTGTTTTGCATGTAAACATTTATGATGGAATAGACCATACATGTATCTTTATTGATGAGGGAGACCATCATCCAGAATTGAGACAACACCTGATCTCTTAAATTGAATTTTTTCGTGTTCCAGAATGTACCTATTCCTCCCGACGCCCCTCTAGAGATGATTTCTTTTCCTTCACCTTTTTTCCATATTTTTTGAAGATCTTGGAGGGTTTCCAGGTCTCTCATTTTTGTCTCCTGGAGCAGAAGGATTGAGGGATTTTCTATTTTTAACAGTTTTCTCACTTCTTCTTTTTTGTCCCTTCTCCGTAGTCCTCTACAATTCCAGGAGACAACTTTCTTCATTTATCAGTGGGTTTTGATGCCCCCCCTTTAGAAGGTTGAGGTGTTGCTCCCTTGTGTTGGGCAGCCTTGTTTTTCCCAGATTTACCATCTTTTTTTAATGTTTCCTCTATTGTTTTTTGGATGCCCGATTCTTTTTCTCTGTCTGCAATTGATTCTCTTTTATTCCTTTGGGATTTTCTTCCTGGTTTTTTTGTGATGGTTGGATGAGAGACCTCAAGATCAGAATCACTGTTGGAAGTGTCTTGCCTCTCATCTTCTGAAAATTCTGGAATCTTCGGGGTATGGCTTGGGGATGTTTTTTCTATGGAATCCCCACTTATGACCAGAGTTTCTTTTTCTTTACCTTTTCTAATCCCCTCTCCTATATATTCTTGTCGTTGTTTACCATTTTCTTCCTGACTTTCCATGAGCTCCTCCATGTTCCCTTTTAATGGGAGCCGATCATATCGATTATGGATCGATTCTCCTTTGTGTGGATATCTCGACTGTCTTTCTCTCAGATCTGGGGATTTTTCTCTCTGACCTTGTACCGGGACTGATTCATTTTTCCCATTATCTTTTTTTCTCTTTGGATGATGCCATCGGTCTTTCTTTGGGTCTTGGTCCTGAGTGTCTTTGGCTTGAGGACATGATTTGGAAAAATGTCCATATTCGTGACAAGCTTTACATTTGAAGGGGATTTTCTCATAATCTACTTGTTGTATGTATGACCAGTTATCTAGGTTTAGTTGTATTGCTTATGGGAGTCCTTTTTCCATATCGACCTCCACACAGATCCTGGCGCATGCCTGGAGTCCCTCTCGTGGTTCAACACGATCGATAAATTTTCCTAGAGAGTTGCCAATATTTCTTATGGTTTCATCATTCCAGCAGTGAAGACGGAGGAAAGGCAGTCTTACCCACACAGGGACTGTTGAAGGGATATCATTTTCTGGACCGAAATCAGGTGTCCATTTATTGAGATACATTCCTCGTGCGCCCATGAAATATGGGCCACTTCGGAAAATCAGGTCCCTATCGTTTTTTTTTTTCAAATAAGAAAGCAAAGAAGCCTTTACCGCAGAAGGCCGCCAACATTTGACCCTGGATCAATTTGCCCCAGTTCGATTCCAACCAGAGGTACATGGCTTTTTGGGAGGGCCAAAGTCCTGTGAACTGCCCAATCAGTCCTTTGTCCTCCATTCTAAGAGCTAGAGGTCGCGTCGAAAGAGCATGCACAACCACCTTGGGGATTTCTGTCGCTTTTTTGACAAAACGTGAGGGGTTTGCTCTGTGTGTTTTAGCATAGGAAGAAATTAAGGCCTAGAAGGCCTGCAGGTCTCAGGTCGAGGATTCTGGAGGCGGATCCCCTCCCTCAGAGGGAGCCATGGCTGACCAAATGCTAGCAAGCGGATACGCGAGATCTCAAACCCTAAGGTACAACCCACAACAAAAGTTTTATAAAATCATAACCATATTTCACTCAAAAGTGTTATCGAGCAAGCTAGAATTCACAGTTTTGCATTATTATTATTATTTAATAAATAGTAATTAAAATAATTATTTTAAAAAATTAATTATTTATATAATAATGTTAAATAATAATAAAAAAAAATAAGAATTTAAATTAGTTTTTAAAATATTCTTTAGAAAAAAAAATTATATAATTGTTTTAAAATCTTTTTTTTAATAAAATATAATGAGTATGTGCATGTTAACACACCTTTTTATGGTCTAAATGATGGAATTTATTGATACAAATTTGAAGAAATATCGAGCATTGTTCATGGTTGTGTGGGCATTGTGGCATTGTTCATGGTTGTGTGGGCATTGTGGCTAATTGTTCATGGGCATTGTGTGGGCATTGTATGTGCACAATTAGATTTCCAAGGAGAAAGTCACACTAAGTTGACACCATTTGCTTTACACTAATAACCATCCTCATAATAAAGATAAAAGTAGATATATTGAAGTTTTTTAAGATGAATTTTAAAGAAAAAATAATATTGTAATATGGTATTTTTGCTTTACACTAATTACCATCTTCATAATAAAGATAAAAATATTAATATTTTTTTTTTTTTAAATGTACTTCAAAAGAAAAAAGGAATATGATATTTTTTATTTTTTTTTAACTTTGTATTTAAGTGCTTAAATAAATCTATTAATTTTTTTTAAATGTACTTCAAAAGAAAAAAGGAATATGATATTTTTTATTTATTTTTAACTTTGTATTTAAGTGCTTAAATAAATCTACTAACAAAAAGCATACAACCAACCAAACTGCATTTGGCAAAAGGATAAAAAATATATATTATTTTGGATGATTTGATTAACTTTCCTCAGATTCAAAAAGGATTCTTCAAATATAAGAGCTTCCAAATTTGAAAAACCTTCTTAATTTGATCATTCCAATAATTTTTCCATTTTGCCTTGAAAATGTAGTCACACAAATAAACCGCTAAACTTTGATAAAGTTCAACGTCTATATATTTAGGTTTCATTCTCCTACAATATTCAACTCCAAAAAGTTTATAAAAAAGAATTCATTCTTTAATTTTACATAATACTTCACATACCGAAATAGAATTCCATATCCTTATGTTCCAAAATTCAAAGAGTTAAGTATTTTAATAGGTTTAATAATTATATACATGGTGAAATGAATGACTATACTTTTTTTCTATGATATTTTTGGAATTGACATTGTAAAATGATGGAAATTCAAAATTATAAAATTTTAACTCAAGTTTTGGTGGTGGTTTAGTAAGTGGTTTCGTTTAGTTAAAATTATGTTTAATTAATTTTTCAAATCTTTTAAATTAATATAAGTTTAAAATCCTTAAAAAAGATATTGTTGAAGTTGTTAGAAATAAATGAAGAAATGTAATTGTTGGTAGATTGGGAGTTGGCAAATTTTAACTCTAATAGATAATTGATACAGCTAGATAAGTAAATATCCAATTCACGTCACTTTTTGAGGGGTTTGTTGATCTTTAGAAAACCTATGTATGCATGTATATTTTTCCTTCAACAATATGAAATAAAGAGTTAACTCTTTCTACATTCTATTCATTTGTTGTGTGTTTAATTTCTGTTTTGGTACCAAAGCTTGGCATGAGGAATAGGTACTATGTAGGAAGAGTACACAAAAATGGTGGAGTGATAGAGTCGTTGGTCAATGAACATATTCCTATCTAAATGAAGCAAATAAGTTAGATGGATTGAATTATGTAAATTGGAAGTGTAAGATACATACTTTGTTAGAAGGGTACAATGCATGGGAAATTGTGAGTGGAACTAAATCTAAACTAGATACTCTTACAGCCTCAGTTCAAGCTTGCAAGAAAAGAGAAACCAATGCAAAGGTTCTCTTGAGAATGTCTATGAAAGACATTATCATTCCTCTTATAAGGAAATGCAAGACATCAAGTGAGACATGGGAGGCATTAAAAAATTTGTATGAAACAACAAATAAGAATAGAGTGATATTTTTGGGGAGTGAGCTTCTTTCAATTAGTGATCTAGTTATTGTAACATTAAATGGTATGTTGCATGAATATCAAATATTTATCAACAGTCCTGCAGCAAGAGAAAAAGAACCTTTGTTGGATGACTTGATAGGAATCCTTATGCAAAAAGAGGAAAGGAAGAAGAGTGTCGAAAAAACATTTCAAAATTTAGATCAAGTTTTGATGGCTAAAAGAAATCCATGGGTAAAGAATAGGGGAAAACATGGTGTGAAACTGTATCGAAATGGGGTTTCATCAAAAACAACTACTAATGTGAATAAGAATGGTACATGTAACTATTATGGTAATTTTGGACACTATTCTTACGGATGTAGGAAAAATAAGTTTAATGAGTTCAAATATAGAAAACAAGAAGGCAACTTTGTTGATAGAGAAGCAATAAATGATGAGGTAAAAAATCTAAAGTTATTTATTTTAGATGTAACCCTATCAACATAAAGAGATGATTGTAATGCATGGTTCATAGATTTAGGAGCATTTATTCATATGAATTGTAATAGGGTTTGGTTTAAAACCTATCATGAGAAAACTAATGATGCTAAAATCTATCTAGCCGATGATACATTTCATGAAATAAAAGGATATGGTGACGTATCTGTAAATTTACCAAATGGTCATGTGAAACACATAAAAAATGTAATATATGTACCATAGATTAAGAACAATATAATCTCATTTATAGCAATCATAGATAAATGTTTGAAAGTTGAATTTGCGAAATCGAGTTGTCAAGTGAAGGATATGCAAGATCATTACAAAGTCATAGAATAAAGAATTAGAGTAGGAGGCCTATGTAGAATTGATGTTATCATTGAGAGTCATTAAGATTTGTTATCTACAAGTGTGTCTACATAAGAACTTTGACACTCAAGGTATGGACATTTAAATATCAAAGACCTAATTTTACTTCAAATAAAATATATGGTTAAAGGTATTCCAAATTTTAAGAATAAGCATGTTGAATGTGATGGTTGTGCACTAGGAAAACAACATAGGAATGTGTTTCCAATGAGGGGAAATAAATGGAAAAAATATTTTCTTGAATTGGTGCATACTAATGTATGTGGGCCAATACAAACTAAATCACTTGAGGTAGCTTCTTATTTTCTTATATTCATTGATGATAGAACTAGGTTGACATGGGTCTATTTCTGGAGAAAGAAAAGTGATGCTTTTGAATACTTCAAAGAGTTTAAAATTTTGGTTGAAAAGAGAACAAGTGAACATATCAAGATCCTTAGATCGGATCAAGGGTGGGAATGCACTTCAAGAGAATTCTTAAAGTACTGCCAAGACAATGGAATTCATAAATAACGCATGATTCCACATACCCCTCAACAAAATGGTGGCTAAGACGAAGAATAGAACCATAGTAGGGTGTGCTAAAATCATTCTCAAAGGTAATAATCTCTCTAATAGATTGTGGGCTGAAGTTGTAATTATAGGTGTGTATTTACAAAATAGAAGTCCAACCATGTTTTTAGAAAATAAAAATCCTTATGAAGCATTCAATAGATATAAACCAATTGTTAATCATTTGAGAGTTTTGGGGAGTAAATCATTTCCCCACATCCAAAAGAAAGATAGAAAGAAACTTGATGCAACGTCAGTCAAATGTATTTTAATTGGTTATTGTGTTGATAATAAAGATTTGAAAATGTATGATCTTGTTACTCATATAGTCTTTGCAAGTAGGGATGTTATATTTCATGAGTATGCAGATGATGATAGTCAAGTTGTATTGAAACTTTATGAAGAAGGAATTGAAAGTGAAAAAGTATAAAAGTGAAGATCAAGAAGATGATGTTGAATCTCAAAGTGGTATTGAAGCTACAATTAGGAGCAGGAGTACACAAAGAAAGAGTGAAGTTTCTCCACCAAGCAGTGAGGCACTACGAAGATAAACAAAGAAAATCAAGAGACAAATTAGGTATAAAGATTATGCTTTGATGTCTCAAGTCATGAGTGTTGAATAACCTTTAAATTTTTAGAAAGAAAAGGATTATAAAGAATGGATGAATGATATGAAAGAGAAATATGATTCCATTGTGAAAAATGACACTTAGGAACTAACTAAACTACCAAAAAATAAAGTTCCTATAGGCTCAAAATGGGTGTACAAATCTAAATTCAATTCTAATGGTAATATAGACACATTTAAATCTAGATTAGTTGCAAAAGGCTATTCACAAAAGGAAGGAATAGATTATGAGGACACATTTGCACCTATAGCTAAAATGAACACCATTAGACTTATGATTGCAGTAGCTACTAAGCACAATTGGGACTTACATCGGATGGATGTCAAGCCGACATTTTTAAATGCTGAACTAAAAGAAGAAGTGTACCTTGTTCAAACCAAAGGTTTTGTAAAGTAGGGACAAGAACATCATGTACATAAGTTAAATAAAGCATTTAAACACAGATGATTTTAGGGGATACATTTCGCAAATGGTCTAATTTTCCATGGTTTTTCCCAAAAAAAGATTTGCCAGTTGCCATTTTTTCTAAAAATGCTTCGCCCAAATTCTATAGAATAAAATAATTTTACCTAAAAAATCGTCAAAATTTTATAGAAACTATATAAAATCCTTGGAAATTTGAATATTTTTACAAAACTATCGCCTAACATTTTACATTTTGCATATTAAGGACTAGTATTATTAGCTCATGTTTCTACATTTGAATATAAATTTCCATCCTTAAAATCATCCCTTCAATATATGGTCTCAAACAAGTTCCGAGATCATGGTATATAAAAATTGATTACTTATTCTTCCAGCAAGGATTCATAAAAAGTAAGAGTGATCCAAATATTTACATTTACAGAAAGATGAACATGGGAATGCTTATTTGATTTCATTGTATGTTGATGATTTAATCATAACAAGAAGTGTTGCAAGTTTGATTAATGAAAAAAATAAAAAATAAAACTATCACAGGAATTTGAGATGAAGGATCTTAGATAGATGCATTGTTGTTTAGGCATTGAGGTATGTAGGGAAGATGGTAAAAAATTGATCACTAAAAGTAAGTAGGCAAAGGAACTTATCAAAAGATTCAATATGAATCACTGCAAACTAGTGTCTACTCCATTAGAACATAATGCTAAGCTTTACACTGATGATGAAACAAAATAAGTAAATGGTACTTTGTATAGACAGTTGGTGGGAAGTTTAAATTACTTAACCACAATAAGACTTGATGTTGCATACTCATTCAACGTAATTAGTCAATTCATGGATAAGCCACATGAAATCCATTGGAAAGAAGCCAAGATATTCATTTGATACCTAAAAGGAACTATTGATTTTAGTATTAAACACACTAATCATTTGAATGTTGAGTTGGTGGACTATTTAGATTTTAATTGGGCATATGATCCAAATGATAGAAAATTGACCACTAGATATGCATTTAGTATAGGATCCGGGATTGTGTCTTGGAGTAGTAAGAAGCAAACGACTACTCCATTGTCCTATATTGAAGTTGAGTACAAAACCTTGTGCAATGCTACCTTTAAAGTAACGTGGATAAGGTGCATTCTTGAAGGAATGGGAGAAAGGAAATGAGTACCTACAACTATCAAGTGCAACAAGTGAAGTTCAATGAAATTGAAAAATAATCCAATTTATCTTGGAAGATCAAAACACATTGAAACTCAACATCATTTTGTAAGAGAAAAGATTCAATCAAAAGAAATTGATTTGATGTATTGCAACACAAATGAGAATATGATTGATATATTCACTAATCCATTGGGAAAGACAAAGTTTGTAATATGTAGAGATATGCTAGGTATCATAGACAATTCATTTCTCCATTAAGGGGGTGTTAGAAATAAAGGAAGAAATATAATTGTTGGCAGATTTTATAGTATCAAAACTTTTTGAGGTTGGAAAATAATTGATATAGTCAGTAGATTTTGAGGCTAGCAGATAATTGGTACAATCTATCAATAAGAATAATCGGATAGCTAGGTATGCATCCAATTTATATTTGGTTTTGTGGGATCCATTGATCTCTAGAAAATATATTTATATATATTTCTCCTTCAACAATATGAAATAAAGAGACATCTATTTTTTGCAATCTGTTTGTTTGTTGTGTGGTTAATTTCTATTTGAAATACCTACAGTGCCATGTAGATCTCCTCTTATCATTCACATGGTGCCATGGAATGCACACATTTTTGGAAAGTTACTCAAAATTGAAAACACAAGGTGAATAGACATTGCTTACATGATGTCTTAGTTGCATTGTGCCACAACAATGAATGATTTACCTGAGGAAGAAATATGTGTTCAAATATAGTTTCACATTGGTGGATGGAAGAAAATTCAAACTCCTAGTCTCCAACCCCTAGTAAATTTCTTCGGCAAGGTTGTTGACAGAGAAGTGTGAGGCTTTAAAAAATGGAGTAAGACTACAATGGTCACTAACGACAAGGATCATTGATGCCTCGTCTAGGTAGTTACTTTCAAAGTTTGATAAGGATACTGAAAACCTCTCATTTTTTTTTCTATATTAAAATTTAATGAAATAAAACAATCAAAGCTTCAGTCTTTATTAAAATTTTAAATTAATTTAAAAAACTAAATTAAATTTAAAGTTTTATTTGATATATCCATTTTTTTAATTCTAAACTAATTTAACAAACTAACTACCTACCACTTGGTGTTCAAAGGTGTTCTTAATTGATTTTATATGAGTTATGAAGATGATCAGAATCATGATGTCGAAGAAGACAAAGATGTAGAAGGTCAAAATAATTGAGATGTGGTTGTACAAGATGAAAATGAGGAAGATTAAGAGGATGATGCATGTAGTTACAGGGAATCTTTTTTCAGCAAAATTCAAGTGTATCATAAAAGAACCTCAAGAAGGAGATAGCACAAAGAATCTACTAGAATCTCTAGACAATTATGGAAGATTGCAAGATGCGGAACAAAAGCCAGGAAGTGCAAAAAATGATAGTTCAATTGTGTTTGAGAAGAAAATTGAACAGAGAAAACTTGCTCGTAGCAGTAGAGAACAAAAGAATCAAGCTAAGATATTGCATGATTATGTGTCTTCTCCAACAATTTTCAAATCTCTTGTTGAATCCATTGGTGCTCACAATCAAATTCCAAGACATAACATCACTAATTTGAATGGTTGGGAACAAAAACAATCGCTTGCAAATGAAGTGCATACCCTACAATATAAATTAGAATAGAAGGTTAACAAGACAAAAGAGCTCAAATAACAACTAATAGCAACATAGAAAAATAATTGTGACTTATAAGTGAAATATGATGCATTGATTCAACAAGATGTTGCAATTCAATGTGAACGGGAATCACGAGAGGAGAATACCAAAAAATATTTTCAGAAGATGTTGTTAGATAAAAATTGTAACATCCCCACTATAATCCCCAGTTTAATTAATGCCTAATGTAGATATAATGTGTGGCTATGACCAAAATGATGCATATACAAAATGTATTTCTAAGTTTTGATAATAAAATGTGATGCCAATTGTTAAGGGGACATGGACAGAGATGGGGGTTGAATTAATCCACAAGAGAGTGGAGGGTCTAGGAGAATGCTTAAGAGAGGCGTCCAAGGGGGAATTTCCCATGTCTATTAATTCCACCCACATTCTTAAATTTTATTATCATTATGTATTAAACTTCTATATTGGATTGAGTGTCCCCAAAACCAATCATTGAATGCATGTAAGAGGGTGGGTGTGAGAAATCACGTCCCATAGTTATTGGGAGCATGGGAGCTGAGTACAATAAGCTTGGGGAAGTGTGTGAGTCAATAAAGGTAGCCAAAGGAGAGGAAATTCGTATGGGTAGCTACAACAGTTTTTAGACACACAATGTTTTTGCATGAACAACAGGTAGAGAGAATAAAAAAGAGCTTGGAGCTGGAGCATCAATGGAGGGCGAATTCTAGAGCATGCTGGAGAGTTTTTGGAACAGTTTGGAGCAGAGATGATTTTAAGGATGGAAATTTATTTTAAAATGTAAAAACCTTGGTGAATCTTATTAATCCTTCATATGTCAACTATAAATGTTTGACGATATTTTTGTAAAAATATTCAAATTCTAAGTATTTTATATAGTTTTTATAAAATTTTGGCTATTTTTAAGGTAAAATAATTTTATCCTATAGAATTTGGGCGAATCATTTTTAAAATAGCAAATCTCATTTTTTGAAAAACCATGGAAAATTAGCCCATGAACGAAATTTAGCCCCTAAAATCATCTTTGTTTTGGAGCTGGAGATTGAAGAGTGAGGTTGTCAAACCTAAAGAGTCAACTCATGTGTGAGTTGCAATGTAACAAAAAGTGTTTGTTGTTATTTTTGTTGGTATTTGTACTAGCAGTGAGTTCCCTTCACTTCCCAACAGAGAGATTCCTAGTTACATGTGTCAGAGAGACCCTAATAAATGAATGGGATGCTCAAGGTACTGAGATCAATGAAGGGGTAGGTTCCTTGGGTTAGGTAGGTTGAGAGGAATAGAGCTAGTGGTAAATCAGGATAGTTGTAGGAGAATATTAGTGGGTTGTGGGATCTCTGAATTGTGAGTGGACTGTGAGAGACCACCCTCTTTTTTGGATTGCTAGCCCCATCTCAGGGGTGAATTGATATTAAGATTTGGAACCAAATTTCTATGGTTGGTTGGAACATCTTGATCCAGGTGGATATCAGTGGCCACCCACCTTTTCCAAATGGCTCAAAATGGCTTTCTGGCAATTTTGGCAATTTACTATTTTTAGCAGGTTTTAACTTCCGGGGCCATTTTGAGGGCCCAAATGAAGGTTTTTCACGATCGAGGTTCTCAATGATATTCAAAGGCATGATTGATCGCCCAAAATGAATCTCCTTGACGATACCTTTCCAACGAGCTATCACACGCCTAAAACGGAGATCGTATGCAAAAGTTACGACCCCGGGAAGTTGATGTACTCACTTACCCAAACGGGGCCCACATGACTTTTGGCGCTTCAT
>ML784100.1:254540-296469 GCA_009831015.1 Picea engelmannii | reverse complement strand
ACACGCCTAAAACGGAGATCGTATGCAAAAGTTACGACCCCGGGAAGTTGATGTACTCACTTACCCAAACGGGGCCCACATGACTTTTGGCGCTTCATCTCCCAAGGTTAGGTTTTTGGATGTCTAGGGTTTTTGGCATTCCTACTTATTGTAAAAAGGCCTTCAGAGCCTCATTGTAATCATCTTCTTGCGAATGCGAGTAACCATCACATCTCTTCTCAGAGATAAGTTGCCACCATTCTAGCGAGTCTTTCACTCTGTATTTTTACAGTCTCTGTACATTTCTTTGATTAATAAAAATCGTGTATTATTGTATATCTGTGTTTATGGTTGCATATCTGATACATTTCTGTTATATTATTGAATATCTACAATATCTCTGTGCATTTCTTTCTTATATCTTCGCTCTCATTTCGTGCCGAAAATAATCCGGATCAGTGGTATCAGAGCAGGCTGTTCTTGATCATTTTTTTCAGTGCATGTCCCCGACGAGGTCCGAGTATAGAAATTTGGGTCTCGAGCTTGTCTCTCTTGAAGACAATAGCTCTCGCACACCCAAGAAACCCACAATGGCGGAAGAAAAGAAAAACGACGGAGAAGACGATCCTATCAATCTATTGCTTGAGCAAGCTCTCACGCGACAGAGGGACGAAATGATGGAGAAATTTTCCCACATCCTTCAACCCCTGTCGATAGCATCGGGCGCATCTTCATCAAGCGACCACTTTGGAGGCACCTCGCCTTTCAAGGTACAAGTTAATTTTGATATTCCTGTATTTGAAGGACAGATAGATGCAGAAGCCCTAGAAAAATGGTTAACTTTGCTGGAAGGTTATTTCTCTGTTCACAATTTTTCCAACAAAGAAAAGATCACCTTTGCACTCCTTAAAGCTCTCCCTCATGTCAAACATTGGTGGGAAACTTACTGGGAGAAAAGTTCCACAGAGGAGTTTGGAATATATGGGGCCGATCCCACTTGGAATTTTTTTGTGGATGCGGTAAAAGAACAGTATTACCCTGTTGGTATCTATGAGGACCAGTACATGAGATGGACCACATTGCGACATGAGAGGGGCCAAGAAGTTCCGGAGTTCACCAATACCTTCCATACCTTGCGCACCAAGCTGGGTATCAAAGACTCCGAGCAACATTTGGTTCTGAAGTACCGTGGGGCTCTACATAGATACATCCAAACTGAAATGGATTTTCTGGACATCTCGTCACTTGATGTTGCTTATCGATATGTTGTTAAAATTGAGCAGAAATTTAAGCACCAGAACAAATGGGAATTCGGGTCTGCAAATCCGCAACAACTAAAGTATGACAAAGACGGCCCTAACAAGCAGTCTCTCGAAAACCAGTCCAAGACACAAGAAAAGAAGGGTCACGGGAAGACAAAGAAGGACACCGAAAAATGGCGCGAGTTCCACAAAAGCCCCTGGCACAACACCGATGAATGTCACTCAAAACAGTCATTGGTGGCTGAGATCAAAGACAAAGAGCCGAACCCTAATTCAGAATCTGATTTTGAAAATAATGGTAAAGGACAGATCATTGACGCAGACCCCACTGCTATTGTCGCGACCACAACAATTCAACCAGAAGAACCAACAGATCCTGAAGAAGGGGAGCGCCTTTTTCATTCACAGATGTGGGTGAAGGGGACCCCGCTGCATTTTATTGTTGATAGAGGAAGCCAGAAGAACCTCATCTCAGCAGAGGTCGTCAAACAGTTGGGATTGTCGAAAACACCACACCCGCATCCATACAACATCCGGTGGCTTCGACAAGGACGAGATCTCCATGTCAACCAACAATGTCGATTTTCATACGACATCCAACCCTTCAAGGATGAGGTATTATGTGATGTTTCCCCACTGGATGTCTGTGATGTTCTCTTGGGCCAAACATATACGTGGAGACGCCATGTTGTTTATGAGTCTCGACCCCGTAGTGTCATTGTTACTTTGGGGGGTCATCTCTATAGAATACTAGAGGTAGTTCTGACTACTGTTCCACCTAAAAAGTGTTGCAAGGTAGTATCTCATACTGCAAAATTCAGCTTCTTCACAGTCTGTTCAAAAGGAGAACAAAAGGACACTGCAACCACTACAACCTTGCCCCAAGCACCTTCTATCCAATAGAAGCAGGTCGACAAGGCTGCAGTAAAGTGAAAAGATTCCTTCTGCACATCGTCCTCTCATGTATCTCGACTTGTTGAGCTACCTCAACCGCAACAGGTTCGTGACATATTTCCACAAACTAAGCAGTGCGATGTCTCCAGCAAGACAAGCAGCTCACCAAGATGCAGATTCAACAAATGCTTTTTCCTCTCCCCCGAGAACTCAATGCAATGGAGACCATTTCTTCCTAAGGAGGGAGGATTGATCCAGGTGGATATCAGTGGCCACCCACCTTTTCCAAATGGTTCAAAATGGCTTTCTGGCAATTTTGGCAATTTACTATTTTTAGCAGGTTTTAACTTCCGGGGCCATTTTGAGGGCCCAAATGAAGGTTTTTCAAGATCGATGTTCTCAATGATAGTCAAAGGCATAATTGAGCCCCAAAAATGAATCTCCTTGAAGATACCTTTCCAACGAGCTATCACACGCCTAAAACGGAGATCGTATGCAAAAGTTACGACCCCGGGAAGTTGATGTACTCACTTACCCAAACGGGGCCCACATGACTTTTGGCGCTTCATCTTCCAAGGTTAGGTTTTTGGATGTCTAGGGTTTTTGTCATTCCTTCTTATTTTAAAAAGGCCTTCAAAGCCTCATTGTAATCATCTTCTTGTAAATGTGAGTGGTCGTCACATCTCTTCTCAGAGATAAGCTGCCACCATTCTAGCGAGTCTTTCACTCTGTATTTTTACAGTCTCTGTACATTTCTTTGATTAATAGAAATCGTGTATTACTGTATATATGTGTTTATGGTTGCATCTCTGATACATTTCTGTTATATTATTGAATATCTGCAATATCTCTGTGCATTTCTTTATTATATCTTCGCTCTCATTTCGTGCCGAAAATAATCCGGATCACATCTATCCCAAGCAGTTGGTTGCACAACATAATTAACAGATAAATGTTTTATTTGTTTATGGGTTGTATTTATGAGTTAAATTGTTGTGCATGAGCTCTGTGTATTTTGGAATGATTTATATCATGTTGTGTTGAATTATTAAACCGCATTCATGTTGTTTTACATGTTATAGATGCATTTAATTCATGGTAGCAGATAGTAGTTAAACTTGGTTGTAATTCATGGTTGGAATCTACACAAATTTAATTAGATGGATTTTTTTTTAATTTATGAGTTTTTCCACATGTAATGGACCTCAATTGGGATGGGATATGTTACATTATGGTATCAGATCCCTCATGTTCAAATACTTGGCTTGCATGGAACACGAATGAGTGTGAATTGAGTAATTCACTGTTGTAGATTTTGGTCTACATGAAATTGGGGGAAAACGATTAAAATTAGAGAGAAATCCCCAAATTCGTGAGAAACATCCGAGTTTAAATGACTTAGGACTATCTAAGATAGGTTCAATGGAGTAAATATGCATATTTGTAGAGTTAAATTTGACCTGGAAGGTCAAAATTTGAGTTTTAATAGCCATTGTAGCATTGGACAGAGTTTGAATAATCGATGGTCGAGATCATGTTCGATCTCAAGATCAACGACCTAGATTCATTTTGATAAACTTAAAAATTTACAAGGATTTCAGAGGTTTCCAAGGTTTGGAAGATCAACGGTCAAGATTTGTTTTCAATCATTTGGAAAATGGATCAAAACAACGGTCTAGATTCATTTTCAGTCATTGGGAGGTTGGAGTCGATCAATGACCAAGATTCAATTTCGGAGGTTTGCGGAGTGGAGAAAATCGACGGTCTGTATTAGTATTTAGAGGTTGGAAAAGGGGATCCAATCGATGGTCAAGATAATTTTGGCTTGAATATCTATGGTCCAAATTCATCAAAGTTTCGATCAAAAAATTCAAGTGTTGGATTTTGCCAACAAAAGTTGTCGATGGTCGAGTAGGCTATATTGGCGAAGTGTTTTTGTCACCAACAAAATTCATTGACGCCTGAAGGTCGATGGTGAGGTCAGACGAATTGGTGAAGTGATTTGGTCACCAACTAAATCTTTGATGGCCGACGACTACTGGTCGAGTGTCGGTTGATTCATAGAGGTGTTTGGGTCATCCAAGAGAAATGGTCAATGTCCAATGGAGAAAAGAGGGTGATTACATGTCATGCCACATCAAAATCCATGTGTCATGCCACACTATCTTGATTCCATGTTATATTCTGTGGCATGCCACACTATCTTGATTCCATGTTATATTCTGTGGCATGCCACATCAACATCCATGTGTCATGTCATGTCAGCCAACAAGGATGTTCGATGGTCGATGGTCGATGGTCGACAATAGGGTTGACCGAACTAGAGAAGTGTTTCGTCATTAAGAAAGGATGTTTGATGGTCGATGATCAAGTTGAATGAACTGGATAAGTGTTTCATCGGTCAATGGGGACCACTTCCAATCGATGTTTGATGGTTGGGTGCCATTTTAGCAAGGTATTACAATTGTTTTCTAAGAGAAATGATGGTTGATGGTTAATGATAGGGCATCAGGGAGCTTGGCGGATAAGTTTGGTTTGGTAGTGAGAATCATCGATCAAATGATCGTTTATGGATATTGTATCGACAACTCATATTTCACCCATTTTTCGTATCAATGGATCATATTTAAAGGGGTTTTTATAACAATAAAATAGTCAATTTTATATGAAATTTTCTGAATTTTTCATATTTTTGAAGGTCATGAACTTGGGGGGCAATTTTGAGGCCCTAAACGATGTTTTTAGAAATCAAAACCCGTGATAACACTCTATATTTCTAGTTCAAATAAAATAACTCAGGGAGATATATCCAATGAGCTAATCTGGGTGCAAAATAGAGCTCGTATGAGAAAGTTACAACTAAAACAGTTAGGGTAAAATTTTGTCACTAGTTTACTTCTAAAGCGAATAACTCCTTGCTCAGAAGTTCACTTGGGGCACAAGAATCGTGTATGTAAAGCTTATGAACCATAGAAGATAAATATGGATCCATATTTTGGATATGGGTATGTAAAAATGTGTTGGGAGAGAAAGAAGACACCTATAGCATACATGGATAAAAATTGGAAAATAATCAAAACTTCTTTGAACCATAACTATCACCTCAGAACTTAGATTTGAGAAAATGAATAGTCATTGGAAAGGTATTGAGAAATAAAATACATATGTCCACCTAAAATTTTCGATTGGGTGTTAAAAATTCTCATAAAGTAATAAAGAGTTTTTTGTAGCATCAAATGAGTGGAAAATTGCAACTTGTAAATGTTGTAACTTTTCTCTCAGAACTCAGAATGAGGCATGAGTACAACCGTTGGAAAGTTGTTTCAAAGAGGAACAAATCTAAGGAATCATATTTTGAATTGGTGCAATGTGTTCTTCATAAGTTTATATGGAGAATAACTTTTATTCTAATTAATGAAATTTTTTATGTTATGCATGTTCTAACAATAATTATTACATGCACATTTCATTTAGAATTAGAGGTACATGAAAGAAAATTTGGTTCTTATATGAGGTCTGGAGTTATAGAATATGCCCAGGGATCTTACAACCATGAGGAAGAGATCATAGGTCTTCATGCCATCATGGGAAATGCTAAGACAAAGTCTAATGGAAGAAGAGAAAAGCATGATCTTGTAACTATGAGAATCCTGCATAGAGAAGTGCATAGCTAGAAGGCCGATAATGATAGGATCATGAAGGATTGGGAAGAGATAATTCAAATTTTGAATATGTTGCACAAGAAAGTTAAAAAAGACTCTAGCACCAATCAAGAAACTAGTTCTAGACAATTGTCATCATCCAAATCCCAAAGAAAAAGGGATGATCATGGAAATGATAGATAATCGAGAAGCATGAATAGGCGCCATCATTCTCCAAGGTAATCCACTAGAATAAATAATACAAGTTCAGGGCCAGGGAGTATCCCAAGTGTGTCTCTTGTATGGAGGAAAAGGAGAAGGCTTGAGGTGGACATCCTACAAAGTGAACTCAGGAAAATCAAGCCACCAACTTTCAATGGTGAGCACAGGAAAGGAGAAGAAATATTTCCAGTTGCATGATTACCCCTCAAGGGTAGAAGCTAGAATTGCAACCTACCACTTGCAAGGAAAGGAAACCATGTGGTGGGATCAACTTAAGAAAGCCAGGCTTATTGATGAGAAAATGATCTCATGGAGGTATTTAAAAGGATATTTCCAAAAGAAATATTTATTCGAGCATTACTATGAAAGGAAGAGGAAAGAGTTCTTCGAACTCAAGTTGGGAAGCAAGAAAATGGATGAATATGAGAAGAGGTTCTTTGAATTATTGAAGTATGTTGACTTCATAAGGGATGATAAAGTCAAAATCCAAAGGTTTCTAATTGGATTTCCCTACTTATTTAGTGGCATGATTCAATATGATAACCCAAAGAATTTGGTGGAATCCATAAGGAGAGCAAAGCATCTTTATGAGAAGAGTAGGGGAAGGTCTATTTTCCAAAAATATTGGAATGATAAGATGAAGGGTAAAAATGATCAAAGGTAGAAAGGTTTTATGCCACTATTTTTCAAGAATAGCACCCAAGAAAATAAACAAGATCAGTCAACCCAAAATGAGCACAAGATTGTAGATTCATTTGGGAAAAGGACAAGGCAACAACTTATACCATGTTGGGGATGTGAGGGAAATCACTTATATATGGACTGCCCTCACAAAGGAGAAAGAATGAGGATTGTCCGCAACATTCAAGAGGATAAAATAGTTGGAGACATGGAAGGAAACATTCCAAGTATTTATGCAGCCTTGGACAACAAACAATCAAAATATCAATACATCATGATTGAATTGGAAGGTAAGTTTGATAACTAGTTCATAGAAATTTTAATTAATTTTGGAGCTACCCATAATTACATAAACTCTAACATTGTTGAAATATTTAACTTTCAAAGGAGTAAGCATAATAAATATTGGTTAGTTCAATTATCCACAAGATCTAAGAGGAAAATAAATGAGCTAGTGAAATATTGTCCAATACACATGAATGGACTCGGCACAAAGGTAGATGTGAACATCATACTAATGGGTTTGTACGATTGTCTAATTGGCATGGATTGGTTGGAAAAACACCATGTTGTTCTAGACTGTTACAACAAGACAATCACATGTCTTGATGAAGAAGGGAAACAAGGTAAGATTCAAGGCATTCCAAGACCTAGAGTTGTTAGAGAGATTTCATTTATGCAATTGAAAAATACTTTCAGGAAGGGGTGTCATATTTTTGCATCCCATATGGAAGAGGAAGCCAAAGATAAAGTGACAAGCATTGAAGACCATCCATTCTTGAGGTATTTTGAAAATGTTTTTAGGGAAATATTAGGATTTCCACCAAAGAGAGACATTGATTTCTCTATTGATTGGGTGCCAGAAGTTTCCCCAGTGTCCAAAACACCATACAGAATGGGCACACCATAGTTGAAAGAGTTGCAAATGCAGATTGAAGAGATTTTGAAGAAGGGGTATATACGTCCAAGTGTGTCACCTTGGAGAGACTCGGTTATTTTTGTGAAGAAGAAAGATGGAACCTTAAGGTTGTGTGTTGATTTTCGACAGCTGAATAAGGTCACCATGAAGAAAAATATCATTTTCCAAGGATTGATGATTTATTTGATCAACTAAAAGGTGCAAGAATATTTTCCAAGATTGACTTGAGATCATGATATCATCAAGTGAGGATAAATGAAGAATACATTAGCAAGGCAACATTTAGGACGCAATATGGGAATTATGAGTTCACGGTAGTGCCATTTGGGCTATCAAATGCCCCTGTTGTTTTTATGTGTCTGATGAATGGAGTGTCCAGGGAGTACCTGGACAAGTTTGTAATTGTGTTCCTAGATGATATACTCATCTACTCTAAGTCAAAAGAGGAACATGAACAACATTTGAGAATGGTGTTGCAACTGTTAAGAGAACATAAATTGTATTCTAAGCTAAGTAAGTTCATATTTTATCAAAAGAAGATTCACTACTTAGGCATATAATTTCAGTAGAAGGGATATCAGTGGATCATGAAAATATAGAGTCCATTAGAGTATGGTCGGTGCCAAGATATGTCACAAAGTTTAGATCATTCATGGGTATTTTCGGTTATTATCGAAGATTCATAAAAGGATTCTCAAAGATTGCAATCTCAATCACTTTGTTGCATAAGAAGGGAGTGAAATTTGAACATAATATCGAGTGTGAAGAGAACTTTTAATAGTTGAAGGAAATGTCGACCAATGTGCCAATATTAAATATTGCATATACAGATGAAGATTTTGTTGTGTGCACTAATGCATGCAAAGAAGGGCTTGGTGGAGTCCTCAATCAAAAAAATAATGTGGTATGTTATGAGTCCAAAAAATTAAAAGAGAATTAGAGGAATTATGCTACACATGACTTGGAAATTGTGCATGCATTATAAATGTGGAGACATTACCTCACGGGGAGGAAATTTGAGCTAAGGACATACCACTATGGTCTAAAACATTTGTTTGGACAACCAACATTAAATGCCAAGCAAACTAGATGGGTGGAATTCCTTAGTGAATATGAATTTGAAATTAAGCATATAAAAGACAAGGAAAATCAAGTGGCTAATGAACTCAGCATGAGAGATCATGAAGTGCATATTGCAGCCATCAACATGTACAAGATTGATATGAAAGATCAAATTATTGCAATAACAAATTTAGATCAACAATACTTGAAAATAAAAGAAACATTACAACGAGGTAATATTCAACAAAAAAATAATTATTATGAGTTGAAGGAAGATGAAATGCTCATGTACAAAGGAAAAGTATATGTATTGAATACCAATGAGATGAAAAATGTAATGTTGATGGAAATGCACAATGTGCCATATGTTGGGCACCCAGGATATCAAAAGACAATGGCAGTTGTAAGAAGCCAATATTTTTTGTCCATAATGGAGAAAGAGTGGCTAATTACATAGCCAGATGTCTAGAGTGTCAGAAGGTGAATATTGAGAATAAACATCCAACAGGGTTTTTACAACCATTGCCCATTCCATAATGGAAATGGGAAGTTGTCACATTGTATTTTATTACAAAGTTGCCAAGAACAGTGAAGCAACATGATTCCATCATGGTGGTGGTGGATAAATTAACTAAGGAAACACATTTTATTCTGGTGAAGACTACACACAAGGAAAAAAATATTGCAGAAATCTATATGAAGGAAGATGATAGGATACATGGAGTGCCTAAGGCAATAGTTACAAATAAAGATCCAAAGTTTACATCCAATTTTTGGAAAGGTTTGTTCAAAGGCTTTGGACAAATCTGAATCTTAGTACAACATATCACCCAGAATCATATGGAAAAACGGAGAGGATTAACATAATAATTGAGGACATGCTCAGAATGTATGTAATGGATCAACCATCAAAGTGGGAAGATTATATCTACTTAGTGGAATTTTCTTACAATAATGGGTATCAGGCCTCATTAAAAATGAGTCAATTTGAAGCATTGTATGGTAGAAAGTCTAACACACCAATGAGTTGTGATAATCGAGCAAATAGAGCAGTTGTTGGGCCAGATTTGTTGAAGGAAATGGAACAACACATGGAAAAGATTAAGAAGAATCTAAAGGCTACCTAGGATAGGAAGAAAAATTATGCAAAAAAGAATAGAGTTTTCATAGATTTCAAAGTGGGTGAACATGTGTTTTTAAAAGTGAAAGCAAAGAGAAGTTCACTGAGATTAGGAAGTTGCCCAAAGTTGGCAGCAAGATATTGTGGACCTTTTGAAGTATTAGAAAAGATAGGGTCAATTGCATACATACTAACATTTCCAACATCCATGAGAGTGCATAATATATTTCATCTGTCATTATTAAAGAAATATGTGTTTAACCTTAACCACATAATTGATTGGAATGTGATCCAAGAGGAGCACGAAGGGAATTTTTGGGTGGAACCAGTACGCATCCTCGAGCAGAAATTCAAGGTACTCAAGAATATATCCATAGGGTTGGTAAAGGTTCAATGGACCTACTACATTCCTAAAGATGATAGATGGGAGCATGAATAAAACATGCAGGAGGAATACCCACAATGTTTTGTCAATTTTGAAGAAAACAAAATGCAAGACTCCATTTTGATCCGCTAGAGTTCCGGAACCACCTTTCAGAGTCCTAGCCAACCTGTGTAGGGGGGCCTGATAAAATAATGACACATTCCTTGGGTTGTACCTGATAAAAAAATGGTACATTCCTTGGGTTATCCCTGATAAACTAATGGTGCCTTCGTTGGGTCAGGGGGTTGAGAGGAACATGAGATTTTGGTTGGAACTATTGTTCGAGTATTAAATTGTAGAATTTTAGTTCTTAAAGCATTGTGATGTATATATATATATATATATATATATATATATATATATATATNTGTATGTATGTATGTATGTATGTATGTATGTATGTATGTATGTATGTATGTATGTATGTATGTATGTATGTATGTATGTATGTATGTATGTATGTATGTATGTATGTATGTATGTATGTCAACATAGTGTGCACCGAGGATGAAACACAATTGTAGGGGAGGGGGAATGCAGCATCCCCACTATAATCCCCAATTTAATTAATGTTTAATGTAGATATAATGTGTGGCTATGGTCAAAGCGATGTATAGATGAAATGTATTTCTAAGTTTTAATAATAAAATGTGATGCCAACTGCTAAGGGGACATGGACAAATATGGGGGCTGAATTAATCCGCAAGAGAGGGGAGGGTCTAGGAGAATGCCTAAGAGAAGGGTCCAAGGGGGAATTACCCATGTCTATTAATTCCACCCACATTCCTAAATTTTATTATCATTATGTATTAAACTTCTATTTATGATTGAGTGTCTCCAAAGCCAATCATTGAATGCATGTAAGAAGGTGGGTGTGAGAAGTCACATCCCATAGTTATTGGGAGCATGGGGGCTGAGTAAAATTAGCTTGGGAAAGTGTCTGAGTCAAGAAAGGAAGCCAATGGAGAGGAAATGTGTATGGGTAGCTACAACAATTTTTAGACAATGAATGCTTTTGCATGAACAACAGGTAGAGAAAAGAAAATAGAGCTTGGAGCTAGAGAAACCATGGAGGGTGAATTCTAGAGCATGTTGGAGCATTTTGGAGATGAATATTCAAGAGAGAGGTTGTCAGACCTGAAGAGTGAACTCTTGTATGAGTTTCAATGTAACAAGAGCTTATTGTTGTTGTTTTAGCTGAGAATTTTCCTAGTAGAGAGTTCCCTTGTGTTCCCAGTAGAGTGATTCTTGGTTACATGTGCTAGAGAGACCTTGATAAACAAATGGGATGCCTGAGGGACTGAGATCAGTGAAGGGGTACATTCCTTGGGTTGGAAGGTCAAGAGGAAGAGAGATGGTGGAAAATCAAGATATCTATAGAATAATATTAGTTAGTTGTGGGATCTCTGAACTGTGAGTGGACTGTGAGATACCACCCTCTTTTATGGATTTCTATCCCTGGCTCGGGAGTGACTTGTTGTTGAGATTTGGAACAACAAGTCTATGGTTGGGTGGAACGCCTATCTCAAGCAGTTGGTCACACAATAGAATTAAAAGATACATGTTTTATCTCTTTATGGGTTGTATTTATGAGTTAAATTACTTTGCATGAACTCTGTGTATTTGGGAATTATTTATATGTTGTTGTGCTGAATTATTAAATTTAATTCATGTTGTTTTACATGTTGTATATGCATTTAATTAATGGTAACAAACAATAGTTAAATTTTGTTGTAATTTGTGGCTGGAAGCTATAAGAATTTAATTAGATAACAAAAATTTTAATTTATGATTTTTTTCCGCACATAATGGACCTCAATTGGGATGGGGGACATTACAAAAATAAGGAAGTTAATCATTTGAAGAATCATCGTCACACCCTGCATAAGGAATTAAAAAAATTAAAGCATAAGAATATATCGATCCTAAAAATGGACAAAGAGACATCCATTTAAAAAAGAGAATTAAGGAAGACAAGTATTGGAACTCGAGGATATCTTAAAATTCATAACCACGATCCTTTGTTCAAGAGATATCAACAATTACCTTATCAAGTGGAGGGACCTATCATAAATTCTTCGAGGATGAAGCATGTTAGGAGCGAGGACTTGTAATATACCCAAATTAGGCTAAAGGTTAAATGTAGGCAAATAATCTAAACTAATAAACTATTGTAATCTATTGTAACAAGATACTCCTTGTGAAGAGTCTCGACTCTTAATTCTAGTACTTGTATAAATAGTAGGGTCATGCATAATTGTAATCACATCATGGAATTAATAATTGTGTGTGTGTGTGTGTGTGTGTGTGTGTGTGTGGTTTCCTTCATTCATCTCATCTCTATATACTTTGGAAATATTGGGTGTAATCATGTTGATAATTGAAGGTTTACTGATTAATCGATTGATTGAATTAGTCGACAATGGTATTGATTGATTCAACTAGTGCACAGGTCAAGGCAGAAAAGATGACTATGTCTTCCTTATTTTATCGGATTTAGTTATGATTTAGTTATATCTATAGATGACCTATGGATCAATCTATCAATACAAAGAATGTGATGTGTTGATTATTCATTACATGTGTTGAGATTTGCTCATTTTTTCTTTAGTGCTGTAATAATGTATATTGATACTTGTTAATTTTCTATAGCAACAGAATGTGTCTGCTCATTCTTATGTGTCCTAAGCATGTGAGTGGACATTAATATTAACCCAATTTAGCCTTGTTAATCTAGCCTAAGTCTTACTTAGGAAATTCAATCCATAATTTTTGTTGTGAGTGGTTTGTGGGGCCCTGTCAAAGGCGGGGTGCCCAGCCTTAGTGTTGAGTGTGGCCATGCCTTGAGTAGCGCACTTTCTAAGTGTTGAGTGTGTTATAGAGTAAGAGGATGGATCAATATGGGTCGTTAAACCTCTTGTTGGGCGTGAATCCCATGGAAGCAGTTGAGGGGGCTGAGGTATATGGGAGGCTGAGGGTGTTGGACGCCTCATTCAGTCATTTTGAATGAGAAGATGAGGAGAGGGAGTTGGGAAGAGAGAAGGAGAGGAAAGAGTTGCAGAACAAGGAGTATTCTAAGCAGAGCTAGGGAAGACAGTGGAGGAAATTCAGAGGCCATGTTGAGTAGCAGAGGTAACCCATTCTCATGGCCTTATACAACAACTTCAGAAAATCTGATTTATGGGAAAATTGGCTAAGCAAAGAAGGTCGAATCAAAACATGTTTCATCAACAATTTAGGGGCTTCACATAGTAGATTTTTTCAACCATGAAAAGAGGCCATATCTATCCATACCAAACAACAGAATGAGGTTGTACTGGCTGCAAGAGACTAGACTGAACAACACTTAGTTTCTTGGTCCATATATGAGAAAAAATATTCTATGTACTCTAAGAAATTTCTGATTCATATTTATGTTGTTGTAACTTCTCTCTGATAGCTTGTTTTCCCCACATTGTTTGTGTATGTCTTAATATTTCCGATGTGCATGCATGTATACTTAGCTAGTATGATGATGATGATGATTAATGTCCACTAAGACCGAATTAGTCTATCAGACCTTAAGAGGGTAAGTGATTACTTGTGATTCTTTAGAATTTTGTTTATGTGCTCGAAAAGCATTAAGAGAAGCCTTCCAAGATCACCATATGTTTTTTGAGTTAATAGGTTAGAAAGGTTGGTAGTGTGACAAATATTTTGAAAATGATATCTAATATGGGTATAGGTTGGACAATCTAAGAGAAAGTGTTTTTGATCTTCAACCTTCGTAGTGTCACAAAGGTGACACACTCTTTCATCCCATGGTGTTTTAGGAATTGACCAACGCCTAGTTTCACTATGGAGCTTGTGAGAATTTGTTCTTATCTTAGCAATGCTTATTTTTTTCTTTACACTTGGAAAAACATATAGATAATTTTGATCTTCTAGATTAGGGTTGATTACATCCTTATAATACCTTAATTTTCTCTTTTCCTCTAACTCTTTACCACACCACATTTTCTCCTTAAATTTTGATTTGACATTTTTTTAATAGTATCTTTATTCTACAAAATGGTGTCTTCCATGATTCCCCAATAGTTTATCCAAGACCAAGCATATTTATGCCATCCTCGTTTTAGTCAATGGTGGTTATGACTCGATTTTGAAGCAATTTTAGGAAGCCTCTTGTCTTCCATGTTGTTCAACTTGTTCTTATACATTACGTATCTAGTCATAGCCATGCTCTCAATGGGGGAGAGGCTTGTTTCTAATAAGAGGATGGGATAGGGCGTATTTCCTTTAATTTTGAGATTATAGGTTATAAAATTCTTAGCATAGATCTGATTTAAATTTATGAGTTGAATTTATTTTTTGGGTTAGAAATCTATTGGTTGGGTTATCGTAGTTTTGTTGGGTATTAAAAGTTTTACATGGTATCATAGTTGTGCCTCTTATTAGCACAGAGGTCACAGGTTCAAGTCTCAACATATTTTTGTAGATTTTCTCAAGGTTCCAATAGCTCAAAATTAGAGTTTTCATGGCTACCGGCGTGAGGTATGAGGATAGGCTTGATGGCGCCTCAAACTATCTTCAGTGGAAGGCCAGAATTATAGTCGTGCTCAAGGAGAACAAGTTGTGGTATTATGTCAGCAAAATAGATATTGTACCAGTCCATAATATTATTTCCTTGGACCTCCATGAGGTTAAATAATCCAAGGAATAGAGGATTTTGTTGGATGGTGTCAAGGAAAATCTTATCCCACATCTGACTGAGAAGAAAATAACCAAGGAAATGTGGGATGATCTGACCAAGTTTTATTAGAGTGACAACCAGAATCAGAATATGGCTCTTAGGGAAAAGTTACATGCCAACAAGATGGAAAGAGGTGAAGGTGTGACTTCATACCTCAATAGGATCACATAAGTCAGAGATGAGCTAACAACAGTAAGGGATATCATTATTGAAGAAGAGTTGGTACTTATTGCCTTGAATGGTTTTGGAAAACAATGGTATGTATTTTTCAAGTGTGTGGTGGCTAGAGAGAAGATTCCCACGTGGGAGAGGTTGTGGGATGATTTCACACAGGAAGAGATCTGAGAGGGGTCTCAACGTGGAGAGAAGAAAAATAAATATGAAGATGAAGACAACCTTACCTTGGCAGGAAAGGGAAAAGGGAAGAGAAATAAGAGTTCAGTTGAAGGAACTTCTTCAAGAAAAGGCAACAAGAATAAGTTAGACACCAACAAATTCAAGTGCGTTGTTTGCCATCATCTTGGGAATTTTTCCAACTAGGTGTCCCAACAAGAAGAAGGGAAAACCCAAGAAGAAAATGGTTGCTACAATTGATATGGATGCATTTGTAGCCATATTTGAAGATGAATTTTCACTCTTAGCATGCCTATCCACCTCCATGGTCACTGGTACATGGTACATTGGCAGTGGTGCTTCATGCCACATGACAAGGGTGCATGAGTACTTTAACAACTTGAAGGAGTACAATGCCAACTTCAACATTGTACCTGGAAATAATTCTAAGTAAATGCTAGAAGGAAAAGGAACCATGAGGTTTTAGAGGGATTCTGGTAAGCCTTTGCCAATTAATGATGTTTTGTTTGTTCTAGGTTTAACTAAAAATCTGATTTTTGTTTCAGCCTTAGAAGATAAGGGATATGAGGTCACTTTCCAGGATGGAAGAGTACTCATACATCCAAGGGGATCCAATGCTAGCATGGGGAAAGTGTTGGGAGTGAGGAAGGAGAAATTGTACAAGCTCCAGTTTGAACCAGCCTATGCGTTGGTTAGTAGCAACATCACTGGCCGAGATTTGGGGGAGTTTTGGCATATGTGAATGGCTCATTTACATCATGGAGCACTCAAGGTGCTTAGGTAGGATGTGACTTGGCTTCCAGAGTTCAATTCTGATCAACATGATGTGTGCAAGGGGTGTGCTTTGAGAAAGTACAACAAGACAATGTTTTCTAGCAGTGACAACAAGTACACATGGATTTTAGACTTGATCCATTCAGACGTCTGTGGGCCCATGTTAGCAGTGTTTATTGGAGGGTTCAACTACTATGTATCCTTCATTGACGATCATTCCAGGAAGACCTAGATCTACTTTATGAATACCAAGGATGAGGTCTTCAACAAGTTCTAAGAGTTCAAAGCTCTTGTGGAAAACCAGACATGAAGAAAGATCAAGGTGCTTAGATTAGACAATGGAGGTGAGTATACCTGAAGTTCCTTCAAGGAGTTCTGTGTCTATTATGGGATTAAGAGGGATATGATTGTGCTATATAACTCACATAAGAATGGAGTCTCAGAGAGGAATAACATATCAATAGTTAGGGAAGCAAAGGAAATGTTGCATGATCAGGACTTTCCCATGTTTATATGGTTTGAGGTGTGAAACACTACAATCTATCTATAGAATATGAGTCTACATAAGGTATTGGGGAGGATGACCCCTGAGGTGGCCTTCACGGGGAAGATACCAGAGGTTGGTCACATACACATCTTTAGGTGTTTGGTCTACTTCCATGTTTCGACAGAGAGGAGGACCAAGCTCGAGCCTACTGCAAAGAATGGAATCCTTGTTGGAAATGGAGAGATGTCCAAGGCCTACAAGGTCTACATTCCTTCATTCATGAGGACAATGGTTAGGAGGGACGTAATACTTGAGGAGGGTAGGGCTTACATGAGGTCTTGTGGATAGATGTCAATTGATGAGCATTGTCATGAGTAGAGTTAGGAGTAGAGTGCTCCTAAGGAGGAGGCTATATAGCCATTACAGACTACATGTCCCCAAAAATCTGTACAAGTTGGGTAGCAACAGAAGTAGCAGAGTGATCAGGGGGTGCAGCGTGAACAACATGAGAAGGACCAAGATGCTCAATTTACTCTAGTTGAGTCCTCTAGTAGGAGGAAGCTGAAGTGGGTTGAACGCACATTGAGAGAGGCTTAGAAGTAGGTAGAGTCTTCGTTGACATCAGTCAACATGAGCAGGGTGCCACAAAGGTTTTTCGGTTGCATGGATCTTATGAGAGAGTTGATAGAGGTCGAGAATTCTAGTTTTTAGGAGGCATCTGAGCAGCAAGTGTGGAGAGATTCCATGATGGAGGCATGAAGAACGATGTGTGGTAGGTTGTGCCTCAACAAGAGGGGAAATCAATGGTTTTCTCTAGATGGATCTATAAGATCAAACACGTGGCTGATGGAAGTGAGGACAAGTTCAAAGACCGCTTTGTGGCTAAGGGATTCTCACAGAAGGAAGGCATTGACTTCAATGATAAATTTTCACCCGTAGCGAGATATTCTTCTATCAGGTTCATGATATCCATTGCAACTGAGTTGGGATGGTAGATCCACTAGATGGATGTCAAGATAGTGTTTCTTAATGGAGTGATAGAGAAGGAGATATACATAAAGCAAATAGAGGGATTTTAGGTGCATAGTAGGGCATCTCATGTTTGTAGGTTGAGGACAATGTTATATGGTCTCAAGAAGGCACCGTGTGCCTGGTACAATAGGATCGACAGTTGTTTGCTTGGGATGGGATTCACCAAGAGTGAGGTTTAATCCAACCTCTATTACATCTTGGTTAAGGGGGAGACACTCATTCTTGTAGTATATGTGGATGACTTGTTTTTGATAGGATCAAAGAAGCTCATAGAGGATTGCAAGAGAGATCTTATTTTTGAGTTTTAGACAAAGGAATTGGGTCCGATGCATTGTTTTATTGGTTTGGAGGTGTGGCAGAAGGATGGAAAAAATTTCCTTGGACAAGGGAAATATCTTGTGGAGATCCTGAAGTGGTTTGGCATGCATGATTACAGTCCTATGGAAACACCCATGGTTACTAACTAGAATAAGATAGATGATTCCAAGTCAAAGGGAGTGGATGCCACTCTCTACATGAATCTCATTGGCTCTCTTATGTATCTGGTTAACACTAGACCATATTTGTTTTTTTTCGTCAACACACTCAGTCAATTCATGGTAGAGCCTAAGCATGTACATTGGGTGGCAACAAAACATGTGTTGAGATATGTGCATGGGACATTTGAGTTTGGATTGAGCTATATCCAAGGGGATGGAGTGAATCTCTTGGGTTATTTAGATGTAGATTGGGTAGGTAGTAGTGTGGACAAGAAGATAACATCGGGTTGTTTTTTCAGCTTGGGTTCAGGGGCTATTTCCTGGTTCAACAGGAAGCAGAAATCAGTTTCTTTGAGCTCTATAGAGGTTGAGTACATGGCAGCCAGCTTGGCATCATGTGATGCTATTTGTCTTTGAAAGCTACACATGGGATTGTTTGATCAGGTATTGGACACAACTGTGATTCACTGTGATAATTAGAGTTGCATCAAGCTCTCTAAAAATCCAGTGTTTCATGATAGGTCCAAACACATTGAGATAAGGTACCACTTCATTCGGGACTGTATGTAGAAAGGTTATATAAAGCTACAGTATGTGTCAACTGGTGAGTATATTACAAACATAACTGTGATTCATTGTGATAATCAAAGATGCATCGAGCCCTCTGAAAATATGGTGTTTCATGATAGGTGCAAAGACATTCAGATAAGGTACCACTTCATTCAGGACTACGTGCAGAAAGGTTCTATAAAGCTACAGTATGTGCCAACCAGTGAGAATATTATAGACATACTCGCGAAGCCTTTGGTGAAAGGAAAATTTATCTATTTTTAGGTACAAGTTGGGGGTTGTGCAAAACACCTTCCTCTCTAAGAGGGAGTGTTAATTTTATGTAGCAATGGAAGGCATCTGTTCATGCATATGTATCCTAGGCATGTGAGTGGACATTATTATTAACCTAATTCAACCTCGTTAATCTAGCCTAAGTATTATTTAGGAAAGTTATCCCATAATTTTTACTATGAGTGGTTTCTGGGGCCCTATCAAATGGGGGGTGACCATCTTTAGTGCTGAGTGGGGCCCTTCCTTGAGTAGTGCACTTTCTTAGTGTTGAGTGGGGTCCAACGTTAAGCCCTAAATAGTGGCACATTACACCTTAATTAGGGTATATTACATTAGTAATGATATTTTATTTATGTCGGGTTGGGTCCATTAGTTGTAATTGTACATCCTAGTCTCCTATATATACCAAGGAGACCTTTTCATTTGGAATCATCTTGTATTTGGAAATATATGTGGTGTATAAGGAGGTTGTCGCCTCAAAGAGGCTTATTATCTGAAATTATCTCTTTTTCAAGATGTTGAGTACTTATTCTGAGGTTTTTCTATGCTATCTTGGTATTTGGTTCCTAACATTTGGTATCAGAGCTCAAGGTCTTGGGGTTTCGCTGCTACATCTGAGACACCTTGGTATTTTCACTATAACTTTTTTTCTACGGAGTTTCCGAAGGAACCCCTTGGAGGATATTTAGTAGATGGATCAAGGTACGTGGGGTTAAATTTTTAGCTCCTGAGACATTATACTTTCGGATATATAGCCTATGTAAGATAGGGTTCTGGAATCATCATGAATTTATTCATCTCATAATTTTCTCTATAAAAAAATTTATGTATAATTTCAGACCCTGAAATCTGGAGGTTATTCATAGAAGTTATCAAGTCTCAAACATGTCTTCTGGGTAAAAAAATGATATCTTCTTCAATGCGTATCCAAATTAAGTTAGACTAGTTGCATTGGACAGTGGAAAGTCTCTAGTATTTCTGGTACAAGTTTCAGAATCAAATATCATATATTGTGATCTTGGCACACTTTAAAAACACCCTCTCCTGGAAGGGACAAAATTCAGAAAGGTGTGGGGAAGTTACCATAACTTCCACTTGGCACATCCAATTTTGATTAGACTTGTGGCATTTTAGAGAAGACGTATCAGAGAGCTACATAAATAAATTTTCAGACCCAAAAGGGCCGAAATTTTGGAGATGTAGTAGAAGAAATATTGTCTAGAAGAACCACTTTGAAATCAAGGTTTAAAAGTGATACTTGGCCAACATGACACCAAAAAAGGGAACTTCTACACCAATTAATCCTCCAGACAATCCTACTTGGACTCTTGATGAAGGTGAAGAAATGTAGAGAGACATAAATGATTTACAAAAGAAGACAGTAACAAAATATGAACTACAAGGGATGATGGACTCAATTGAAGCTAAGTTGGAGGCAATAATGGATACTAAGATGGAGGGTTTAAAAAGGTAGATCATGGAAGGATTGAAAAAAATTCTAATAGAGAGGAAACCTGAAAGTGAAAATGTATCCCATGAAATTCATTATGAGGACAAAAGGAAGATGAAGCAAGAATGGAGAAACTCCAACTTTGGGTTGAATACCAACCACTTTCCTAAGATCGATATGAGGAATTTTGATGGCAAGGATCCAATCACATGGATACTTCAGATGGAGCAATTCTTTGATGTACATGATGTGCCACATACACAAAAGGTACGAATTACTTCTTTATATTTAGAACCCAATCAATTTGTGTGGTATCTATGGCTTTGTTCTCGCAAATCAATCGTCACTTGGAAAATGTTCACGGAAGAAATGATAGCACACTATGAGGATACAAAGAGAAATACCTTCTTTAGCCAATTGATAAATCTCAAGCAAAAGGGTTTAGTTGCAGAGCACATTGAGAACTTCCAAAGATTGAATATAAAGGTAACGGATATTCCTAATGAGAACTTTATTGATGTATTAATAGGAAATTTAAAGGATAACATTCAACATGATGTTCTCCTTTGGGAACCCAAATCATTGGAGAATGCATTCAGGGTGGCAAGAAATGTTGAAAGTAAAAATATGGCTATGGCTACTAGAAGGACCACTCCTAACATCTATCGAGAGAATAATGTTCCATCTTCTAAAACACCTCAACAATTGGAGGAAAGAAAAGAAAAAGGTTTATTCTTTAATTGTGACAAGAAGTACAGTAAGGGACATAAGTGTGGTGAGAAGAAATTATTCTACATAGATTGTGAAGAGGAAGAAGAACAAGAACAAGAACAATCTCAAGATGAAAATGTAGAAGCGATTTCTTTTGAAGAGTTGACTCCCACGATATCATGTAATGCATTGGATGGAATTATCACTCATCAAACCCTTAAGATCGAAGGATATATAAAAAATAACAAGGTAATAGTACTAATTGATTTTGATAGTACTCATAATTTCATTCACTATAAATTAGCCAAATATCTCAATTGCTTTGTATATCCAACGCCAGAGTTTCAAGTAATGATTACAGATGGAGGAATGATAAATTGCTCAGGAAAATGAAATAAGATCAATATTACTATGGGGGAATATGTAATGAATAGTCCAATGATTTCTACACCCATGGGTGGTGTTGATGTCGTACTAGGAATCCAATGGTTACAATCATTAGGAACGGTGGCTTTTAATTTTCAAGAACTTTTCATGAAATTTTCATTGGAAGGAAAATAAATTGAGTTAAGGGGTATCACAGGGAAACCTAGTAAGGTGATAAGCTCTAATGGCATGACAAAATTATTGAAAAAAGGGCATCAAGGTGTAATTGCACAACTATGCTCACTAGATGTTCAAACATATAAGACATCTATTCCTCTAGATATCCAAGGGATCACTGATAAGCATTCCAAAGTATTTGAATATATTCCCAAAGGTCTTCCACCCACTCGAAATCATGATCATGCTATCCAACTAATTCCTGGGAGTGCTCCTCCTAACATCAGTCCTTACAGATACCCTTATGCCCAGAAGAGTGAAATTGAGTATATGGTTGAAGAAATGTTAGAGGTTTGCATTATTAGACCCAACCAAATTTCTTACTTTGCATCAGTGGTAATGGTACTCAAGAAGTATGGCTCATGGCGTATGTGTCCAAATTATAGAGAGCTCAACAAGATCACCATTAAAGATAAGTTTCCCATTCCCTTCATTGATGAATTGTTAAATGAACTACATGGAGAAATCCATTTCACAAAGTTGGATCTTCGTTCAGTGTATCATCAGATTAGAATGAAGGAAGCCGATATCCCAAAAACAACATTCCGAACTCATGAAGGCCATTATGAATTTTTGGGCATGCCGTTTGGCCTTACAAATGCACCTTCCACATTCCAAGGGTTGATGAATTCCATTTCCTAGCCCTTCCTTCGAAAATTTGTGTTAGTATTTTTTGATGATATACTAATCTATAGCAAGTCTTCGGAGGATCATGTGCGACATGTTGACAAGGTGCTACAACTACTAAAGGAGCAACAACTAAATGCAAAACCATCCAAATGCTTCTTTGGGGTGAAGGAGGTAGAATATTTGGGTCATATTGTATCTCATGATGGCGTCAAGGTAGACCCTAACAATATTAAGGCCATGATGGATTGGTCAGTTACCAAAACATTGAAGAATATTAGAGGATTTTTGGGTTTGACAGGTTACTACCGCAAGTTTGTTCGAAACTATGGAAGAATAGCAGCACCTTTAACGACATTAACTAAGAAGGATACATTTTCATGGACTCCAATGGAAAATCAATATTTTGAACAACTTAAAGATGCGATGTGCAAAGCTCCTCTCTTGACCACACTAGACTTCACAAAAAAATTTATTGTGGAATGTGATGCCTTGGGAAATGGCATTGGTGTTGCTCTAATGCAAGAAGGAAGTCCCCTTTCTTTTGAAAGTTGGCCACTCAAGGGAAAAGAATTACACAAACCCATTTATGAGAAGGAAATGATGGCAATACTACATGCATTGAAGAAATGATGCCCTTACCTAATAGATAGGCACTTCAAGGTCAAAACAGATCATGATAGTCTTAAATACTTCTTGGAACAAAGACTATCTTCAGAAGAACAACAAAAATGAGTGACCAAGATATTGGGTTATGATTTTGAAATCATCTATAAAAAAGGGAAGCAAAATATTGTGGCAGATGCACTATCAAGAAAGGATGAATATGTTGAGGCCTTTCTTTGTGCTATCTCGATCATCTAACCCAATTGGATAATAGAAGCAAGGGATGAATGGAAGAATGACGAAAACATGTGGACTCTCATTCAAAGATTGCAGCGGGATTCTAGTGCATCAGATACATTTACATGGAAAAATGATTCACTATGGTACAAAGATCACTTATATTTATGTAAGAACTCCCAACTCAAAAAAAAGGTACTATTGGAATTGCACACCTCTCCGATAAGAGGGCACTCGGTATTTTTGAAAATCTACCATAGGGTCAAGAAGGAATTTTTTGGGATGGCCTTGAAACTGACGTTCAAAGATTTGTGGTAGAATTTTTGGTTTTCCAAAAAAACAAGGTGCAAACAATTAAGACCCCATGTCTCTTACAACCATTAGCCATCCCAAGTCAGTGTTGGGAGGAAGTTTCCATGGATTTCATCACAGGGTTACCAAAGTCTAAAGGAAAGAGTGTCATCATGGTGATTGTTGATAGACTGACCAAGTATGCACACTTTTGTGAACTCTCTCATCCCTTCAAATCCAGTACAGTTTCCACCGCATTCATGGAGACAATTCAAAAGCTACATGAAAGCCCAGAGATTATTGTAAGTGATAGAGATCCCATCTTCACTGGTAATTTTTCGACAAAATTATTTTCTTGTTTGGGTACTCAATTGGCTCATAGATCATCCTATCATCCTCAATCTGATGGACAAACTGAGATAGTGAACAAATGTCTGGAAGGATACCTTCGTTTCTTTGTCTCTGATAAACAAACACAATGGTTCAAATGGTTACCCTTGGCAGAATGGTGGTATAACACCTCCTTTCATACTACAATAAAAATGACACCATTTATGGCACTCTATGGATAACACCCTCCTTCCATCACTTCTTATCTAAAAGAAAAATCTAAGGTTCAAGCAGTGGAAGATCACATCAAGCATCAAAAACAAGTTCTCCAAATATTAAAGGGCAACTTGACCATGGCACCGAATCGCATGAAACAAAAAGCAGATCACCATCGTAGTGAAAAAAGTTTTGAAGTAGGGGATTGGGTGTTTTTAAGACTACAACATACAAACAGATGTCCCTCAAGCAAGCCAAGAAGGATAATAAATTATCACCAAAGTACTATGGCCCTTATAAGGTGTTGCAAAAGATTGGTACCGTGGCATACAAATTAGAGTTTCCTGCATATTCACGAGTACACACAATTTTCCATGTTTCATGCTTGAAGAAGGTTATAGGTGAAAAGATCCTTGTTCAAACTATATTTCCAGAACTTGATGAAGAAGGAAAAATCATAATCGAGCCTGAAGCTATCACTGACACAAGAATTCGCCAGTTGAGGAATAGATCCATTTCAGAGTATCTCATTAAGTTGAGGAAACTACCTGCTGAAGATTCCACTTGGGAAGATGAGTCTTTTATATAGAAGCATCCATAATTATTCAAGCGTTGTGGATAACACTTCCTTGAAGGGGAGGGCAATATTAAGCCCTAAATAGTGACACATTACCCCTTAATTAGGGAATATTACATTGGTAATGTTATTTTATTTATGTCGGCTTGGGCCCATTAGTTTTAATTGTACCTCATAGTCTCCTATATATACCAAGGAGACCTTTTCATTTGGAATCATCTTGTATTTGGAAATCTATGTGGTGTATAAGGAGGTTTCCCCCTCGAAGAGTCTTATTATATGAAATTCTCTCTTTTTCAAGGTGTTGAGTACTTATTCTGAAGTTTTTCTATGCTATCTTGGTATTTGGTTCCTAACATCTAAAGTAAGAGGATGGATCAATCTGGGTTGTTAAACTTCTTTGTAGGCATGAATCCCAAGGAAATAGTTGAGGGGGTTGAGGTATAGGGGAGGTTGAGGGTGTTGGACACCTCATTTAGTCATTTTGAATGAGAAGAGGAGGAGAGGGAGCTAGGCATAGAGAAGAGGAGGAAAGAGTTGCATAAGAAGGAGTATTCTGAGTAGATCTAGGGTAGACAATGGTTGCCATTCATAGGTAGTGATGAGAAGCATAGGTATCCCATTCTTAGGGCCTAATACAACAACTTCATAAGATATGATTTCTTGGTGAATTGGTTGAGTAAAGAAGGTAGAATCAAAATAGGTTTCAACAGAATTTTAGGGGTTGCACACAACATATTGTTTCAGCCATCAAAAGAGGCCATATATGGCCATACTAGACAACAGAAGGAGGTCATATTGGCTGCAAGAGACTGGACTGAACAACACTTAGTTTGTTGGTCCATATTTGAGAAAAAATCTTCTTTATACTGTAAGAAATTTCTGATTCATATTTATGCTGATGTAACTTCTCTTTGATAGCCCAATAAATCTCCCTCTTAGTTCTTAGTTGGTTTTCCCCACACTAGGGTTTCCAAGGTACGTATTGTGTCATTGTGTGTGTTTTTCTTAATATTTCTATTGTGCATGCATGTATACTTAGCTAGTATAATCTTAACATAGTTCTGATTTAAATTTCTGAGTTGAATTTAATTTTTGGGTTAAAAATCTATTGGAAGGGTTATCATAGTTTTGTTGGGTATTAAATTTTTTACAGTACTAAGTCTTCTTGGAATTCATTGTTATTCACTTATGTGATTCCTTTGTTCACCAACCCTATAACCCAAGGAAGTTGGAGATTTGGATGCACTTAAGGTGATCAATGTTGACTATGTCTTCCTTATTTTATGGGGGGTGGTTATTATTTGAGTTAAATAGATGATCTAATGTATTGGTCCATCTATAAATAATATAATGTGTTGATTATTCATTCCATATGTTAAGTTATGATCACTTTTTATTTAGTGATGTAATTGTGTCTATCAACATTGCATCTTCCTAGGATTTGATAGTTATTCACTTATGCGATTCTCTGGTTCTCCAATATGCTATTAGATCTATTGGCTTTAGACCCACCGTATTTTCTATAAGTTGCTTTGGAGGTTGTCACTTGTATACACACTCCTATTGAGTCTCATCCCTTTAGTAGATTGACTCAAGTTTCAACTTGTATATTGGATTAGGGTTTTATATAATGATCATGAGTTCTAAATGAGAACTTGTGGTTCTAAATGACCATAACTATGGCATGTGGATACAAGATATGGAAACATTATTAAAAATAAAAGTGTTTTGGCAGTATACCAAACTCTGGTGCTAGACCCTAGGGATGAACATGAGAAATTCATTATCAATGGGAAAAAGGATGAGTTTGTAGGAGTCATGTTGGCCTACATATTCTGAGAGACTCACTTTCATACAGGTGGAATTGACTATTTGAATCAAGTTTGGAAGAAGTTGACAACTATGTTTGACAAGATTGATGAAAGTCAAATTATGCAAATTGAGAAAGTGTTGATCTCTCTTATCCTTTCCCCTTTGATAGGTTTGAAGATTATTTGTCTCACAAGAAGGAGCTTCAATTAAAATCGAGTGAATGCAGAAAGTATTTTCCAAGGAGAGATGGTCAGAATATAAAATTGTTCTCAATGAATTTGAAGACACCCTATGAATTTTTCACTCAACATTTTGTACTAGTTGGGATTCTATAGAAGAAAATGGTAAGGAGTGTACCTTTGATTCTTTCTGTGGTTTGATAATCAAGGAAAAATAAAATTTTCTTGATGAAGGTAAACTTGATAGTAAGCAACATGCTCATCTACTTAAGGGAAAATTTCAATAAAACTACAAAGAGAGAGGTCGTTGATGCAATCGAGAGAAAGATCATGGAGGTTACCATGATAAGGATTGTGTTGACAAGATTGAGCAAAAGAAGCATGATGATTAGTCATCAAATAATAAATGTAAGAAGAAGAAGAAGACTTGTCAATAATGTGGAAAGACACAACATGTCAAGAAGGTCTACTAGAAGAAAACCAAAGATCTTGGGGATAAGGTCAAGAAGCTTGAAGGCAAGGTGTCAACTAGTCAATTAATAGACATGCATTATAGACTTTCAGAAGGTAAGGGATATAACTATACTTTCTCCATTAATATTCCCAAGCATTGCATGCTCACACTTCTAAAAGTGAGTGGATAGTCGATTTTGGTTTTACCCATCATATGACTAAGTATGTTTCTCTATTTTATTCATTAATTAAAGCTACAAAAGAAGAAATATATGTTGTAGATGGTTTTTCACTTACTATCAACGGTTGTGGTAGGGTTGAATGTTAGAATGGTGTGATCATTGATGTGTATCATGTACTAAGTCTGAGTGCCAATTTGTTATTTGTACCCTAACTAACCTAGAATGGAAAGAAGTTTGCATTATGGCCTGATAGTTTTGTTGTGAAGGATATTGACATGGAATTTTTTTGTTGTTGTTAAGGATATTCTTGACCTGAAAGATAGACTATATAAGTTTTGTGATTTCCCTGAGTAAGATTTAGGATCAACTACACTCATGGCTAGGATCAATGACTAGAGTAGAATTTGGCATGAACAACTCAGACATCTAAATTTTTGAAGAATGAAATTGATGGTGAAATTTAATATGGTTAATGGATTACCGAGGGTAGTTCCTTATGATGGTGTGTGCTTGGAAATAATCTCTAGGTTGCATTCAAGATTAGAAATCTTGGAGACAAAAGAACTAGATGGAACTTATCACTATTGACCTTTGTATAATGAAATAGCCATCATTAGTAGGTGCAATACATGTTTTTACCTTCATTAATAATTTTCCAAGTATAGTTGGGTATATATATTGAAGAATAAGGATCGTGTCTTTGAAATTTTTAAGGAATTTAGGGCACCAGTTGAAAAAGAAATGTAGTTGACTTGTGAAATATCTAATATATGACAATGGAGGAGAATATGTGATAATGGACTTTGAGAGATACTCTTCACAACATGGTATCCGTTCATAGATATTTGGACCTTACACACCAACAAAATTTTATTGTGGCAAGGAACAATTGGACTTTGGTTGAAATGGCACGATGTTTTCTTCAGGAAAAAAGTATGTTAATTAGGTTTTGGGAAATGGTTTCTTATTGCTCAAAGGACCTATTGAACATGATTCCAAACAATATATTTCAGATATGACCCCTCTTGAGAAATGGAGTGGAAGGAAACCCTTAGTCATACATCTTAGAATTTTTGGATGTATATCTTGGGCTCATATTCCAAATGATAAGAGAAAGAAGTTAGGTGAAAAGAATCATGTTGGTATTATGGTTGGCTATTATAACGAGTTGGAATCCTACATGTTGTTTGGTCCAATCAAATAGCAATTTATTTGCAGGAGGAATGTTGTGTTTGATGAGATGGCTTTAAGTGTTGCTTTGTCGAAGTCCTCTTCTAGATTGTTAAGTGGTGAACCATTTGAAATTTTAAATAATTATAGATCAACTAACTATTATGCAACATCAATTGGCCTATCCACTATATAGTCAACTAGCATGATAGAGATGACTTGCAGTTAACTTTCTCCAATATAGTCAAACTACAAGCAATGGATTTCCTAGTCATTCAACTATGGGCTCTTGTGGTGATTTTTCTATAGGAATTCCTTCTACAGGAGACTTTAATATTCCTTGATGGGCCACTGGGAAAATTAATGCCACTAATATTGATTTAGGTAAGGTAAATGACTCGAGGAAGTCTGGAGGAAAACAATAGCATGGTAGTGTTGTTTTAATGACTTATGTGCTAGAGGCATGTGACCCTAATACATATGCAAATGCACATGGTTGACTTGAATGGGAGAATGACATTGTTGAAGAGTTCAATTCCTTGATGAAGATTAAAACTTGGGACTTCACTCATGAACTGCAAGGAAATAATGTGGTGAAATTCCAATAGCTCTACAAAGTTAAGTTCACATCTAAAGGCACTATTGAGAGGCATGAAGCTCCACCTAGTAGCAAAAGGTTATTCTCAGCAAGAAGGTATCGACTACATTGAGACATTTTCCATTGCTGCAAAGATGAAGTCTAATAAGGTTATTCTTTCCCTTGATGCTTATTTTGGATGCTTAGTTTGGTTGTTTTGGATTCATCAATATGCCCGTAATACCCACCCATATTAGACTCATAAATAAAGGCGCACTCCCACCTGCTGCGTGCATCCGCCTCTCCTTTCGACATATTGTAGAATCGACCAACCAACTTCTCGGTTTGGATAACCTAAGCACACCATGCCTTCCCAAGTAGCGAAAGTGGATGCAAAAACCAGCACATAAATCTATCATGGACCCGAGATCTGCAATGAGAAGGTGTTGGAACTTCTCCAGGAAGCAAGATTTCCAAGAGGATTACTTCCTCTGGAGGGAATAGAGGAGTGTAGGTTTGTTAAGGAGACTGGAGTATGGGTAAAACGACAGAAGAAATTCAAATATATTTTCAAGACAACTGGAAACCTGACGTCATATTCTCTAGAGGTCAGCGAATACGTTGATAAGGGAAAGATGAAGAAGATAACATGAGTGCAGGCCAAGGATTCTTACATCTGGTTTACCTTGACTGAAATGAAAATTGATGACCCGACAAGCTAGATGATTTAAAAGAGAGCTTGGAGTTGATGCAACCATGGAGAGATAATTCTGGAGTGTAACTGGAGCGAATTGGAGCTGGAGAACTGAAGAGCTTGATTGTCAGGCTACAAGAGCGAAATTTTGTGTGAGTTACACTAAAACAACAAGTGCTTTTTGTTGGTTTGTTGATATTTTTCCTAGAAACAAGTACCCTTGAGTTCCCAGCTGAGATATTCCTAGTTACATATGCCAAAGAGACCCTGATAAAAAATTGGCACATTCCTTGGGCTATACCTGATAAACAAATGGTACATCCATTGGGTTAACCCTGATAAATGGATGGTACACCCTTTGGGTTACCCTGATAAATGGATGACACATCCCTTGGGTGATCCATGGTAAACGAATGGTGCATTCCTTGGGTTGGGTAGGTCAAGAGGAAGAGAGTTGGTGGAAAGATCGGGATAGTTGTAGGAGAATATCAACTGGGTTATGAGCTTTATTAGTTGCGAGTGGATCGTGAGAGACCACCCTCTTTTTTGGATTACTAGCCTCAGTTTGGGGGTGATTGGTAGTTTAGATTTGGAATAGTTAGTCTATAGTTGGGTGGAACATCCATCCCAAGCAATTGGTTGCACGATTCTTGTTTAAAGATAAGTGTTTTATCTTGTACTAAGTTATTTACATGTGTTATTGTTGTACATGAACTCTACATGAATGAGGATGACTTATATGTTGTTGTAATGAATGGTTTAGTTGTATTTCACGTTGATTATTAGCATGCTTTAGATGCATATGTTTTATGGTTACAAATTGTAGCTAAATATGTTATAAATTATAGTTGTAAGCTATAGGAAATTGGCTAGGAGTAAAGGAATTACTTTAGTTAGTAGAAGTTTCGTTTATATGTGTATTTTGCATGTAATGTTGCTTAGCTGGAAGCTAGGTACATTTCAAATATGGTATCAGAGCTGATAATGAGAGATTTTTGCGTGACGTGGCCCAACCAAGTTGGTTGGGTACGTTACAAGTGGTATCAAAGATCAGTTTTCAACGTTGAGCCTGGATGGGCCAAGTTAGTAGAATGATGAAGCGGAAACTCGCAGAGAATTAGTTTCTGGAGTATGCCTGCAACTTGTTTATTTAATTTACGACATTGAAATTGAGATAAATTTCATGGGTAATGTGAAGAATTGGGCCTCTTTGGAAAAATTTGAACATAAGCAAATCGGAAAAATTTGGGCATTTTCTTGTACGATGACATCGACATGACGTGGAGGCCACGTGTTAGCTGACGTGGTAGAAGAAATATGTGTGCTGCCATGGTAACAGGTACATGTTGGATGGGATGACAGTTGGCAGGTGATGTAGAGCCCTGTAGCAGACCAACTGTCAGTCCCACAAAACCACGGTAAGATCTTGGAAAAATGTCTAAGTGTTGGGACTTCTCAGATGGATTTATGAAAGGAAATTTACAAGATTATGAGTTCATGAGTCCGCGAGTCCACGGAGAAGCGGAAAAATGGTTAAGTGTTGAGACTTCTCGGATGGACTTATGAAAATAAGGATACAAGATTATGATTTTGTGAGTGTGTGAGCCCAGGAAGATGGAAAAATGGCTAAGTGTTGGGACCTCTCGGACAAAGTTATGAAAGAAAGGTTACAAGTTTATGAGTTCGCGAGTTTGTGAGTCCGCAAAGGAAAAATGAGTTAAGTGTTGGTAGCGGTTTCATGGAAGGTATGAAGAAGCGATATGACTTATATCCACGATGAATCCATTAAAACAGATCAATGATGAAGATATAATCAAGAAATGATCGGATGATTGTTGAGCGTTGCTAATATGTTGCACGTGCTAATGGATATTCCTTCATTGTTTTGCCACCATAACTTTCAACTCGGAGCTCGAATTGGGACGAACGAATAATCATTGGAAATATCTTGAGAAGCAGAAGAGATCTATCCACTCAAAATTTTGATCTGGGCACTATAGTTTCTTCAAAATTAATAAAAGTGAATTATGTAGCAACAAAGAGTGGAAATTGCAACTTGTAATTGTTGTAACTATTCGCTCAAAACTCAGATTGAGGCATGACGACAGATGTTGGAAAGTTACTTTGAAAATGAATGCATATCAGGAATCCTACTTGAGAGTAGTGCATTAATATTCTTCATAATTTAAAACAAATAATTACTTGTAATCTAATTGATAAGTATTTTACAATACACTTAATTCTAACAAGCAATTATTGCATGCACATTCTTGCAAAATTAGAGATACAAAAAAGCAGATTTTAGTTCCTACATGAGAACTAAAAACATGGAGGATGCTCAGGGTTTTACAACCATGAAGAAGAAATTGGAGGTATGCATGCTAGCATGGGTAATGTTGAGACCGAGTCTAATGGGAGAAGAGACAGGTGGGGAACTATAACTATGAGAATCCTGCAAAAACAAGTGCAGATCTATAGGGATGATAATGAGAGGATCATGAAGGCTCAAGAATAGATACTTCAAAGCCTAAATATTCTATAGAAGCAAGTTAACAAGGACACTGGCACCAAGCAAGCAGCTAGTGCTATAAAAGTATCATCATCAAGATCCCATACTAAAAGAGATGATCATGGGAGTGATAAGCAGTCAAGAAGCATGAGTAGATTGTATCACTCTCTAAGACATTCCACCAGAAGAACTCATGCAAGTTCAGGTCCAGGGAGCATCCCAAGTGTGTCTCTTGTTCAGAGGCAAAGGATCAGACATGAGGTAGACATATTGCAGGGGAAACTCAGGAAGATTAAGCCACCAACTGTAAATGGTGAGCACATGAAAGGAGAAGAGGCAGAGGCCTGGCTGTTGGAAATAAAGAAATATTTCCAGCTGCACGATTACCCATCCTAGGTAGAAGCTAGAACTGTCACCTACCACTTGTAAGGGGAGACCACCATGAGGTGGGATCAACTTAAGTAAGAAAGGAACCTTGATGACAAAAGAACCTCATGGAGGCAGTTCAAGGGATATTTCCAAGAGAAATATTTGTTTGAGCATTACTATGAAAGAAAGATGAAAGGGAACCATGAAAATGGAGGGATATGAGAAGAGATTCTTTGAATTGTTGAAGTATTTTGACTTCATAAAGGATGAGAAAGTCGAAATCCAAAGGTTTCTAAGTGGGTTACACTCTTTCTACAATGATAAGATTCAATATGACAACCTCAAAACTATGGAGGAAACCATAAGGAGAGCAAGGCATCCACATGAACAGAGCAAAGGAAGACTCGTTTTGCAAAAAACTTGGAATGACAAGATGAAGGATAAGAAGGATCAAAGGCAAAAGGGTTTTAAGCCACCCTTTTTCAGGAATAATTTCCAAGTGAATTAGCAGGGTCAAGCCACAAAAAATGAAAGCAAGACTGCAGATTCATTTGGAAAAAGGCCAAGGAAGCAACCGATTCAAGGGAAATCATATAGATAAGGATTTCCCTAACAAAGGAGAAAGAATGGAGACTTTACACAACATTTGAGAGGCTGAAACAATGGAAGACATGGGAGGAAGCATGTCAGGGATTTGTGCAACCTTGGATAACAAGCAGGCAAAGTATCAATCTCCCAGGATTGAAGTCGAAGGTAAGATCAATAATGAGCCCATAACAATTTTAATTGATTTGAGAGATAGCCATAGTTGCATAAATGCTAACATTGTTGAAAGATTTCACTTGCAAAGAAGTAAGCATAATAAATATTGGTTAGTTCAGTTAGCCACGCGGGCTAAGAGGAAAATCAACGAGTTGGTTAAAGATTGTTCTATAGACATGAATGGACCCAATACAAAGGTGGATGTAAACCTCATACCACTGGGTTCATATGATTGTCTAATTGGTATGGATTGGTTGGAGAAACATCATGTTGTCCTATACTTTTACAACAAGACAAACACATGTCTTGATGAGGAAGGGAAGCAAGGAAAGATTCAAGGAATTCCAAGAGTTGCAATTGTTAGAGAGATTTTAGCTATGAAGTTGAAGAAGAACTTCAGGAAAAGATGTCAGATGTTTGCATCCCATATGGAGGAGGAGACCAACTATAGAGTGGCATGCATTGAAGACCATTCAGTTTTGAGGGATTTTAAAGATGTTTTTAGAGAATTTTTGGGACTACCACCAAAAAAAAACATTGATTTCTCTATTGATTTGGTGTTATGAGATGCCCCGGTGTCTAAGATACCTTACAAAATGGGTACACCAGAACTAAAAGAGTTGCAGATGCAGTTTGAAGAAATATTGAAGAAGGGGTACATACGCCCAAGTGTGTCACCTTGGGGAGCCTTGATTCTTTTTTTGAAAAAGAAGGATGGAACCTTGAGGCTGTATATTGATTTCAGGCAGCTTAATAAGGTTACCATAAGTAATAATATCATTTGCCAAGAATTGATGATTTTCTTGACCAATTGAAAGGTGCAAGAATATTTTCGAAGATTGACTTGAGATCCGACTATCATCAAGTAAGGATAAAGGAAGAAGACATCAACAAGACAACATTTAGAACAAGATATGAGCATTAAGAATTCACGGTAGTACCATTTGGGCTATCAAATGCCCCAACAATTTTTATGTGCTTGATGAATGGAGTGTTCAGGGAATACCTGGACAAGTTTTTGATTGTTTTCTTAGATGATATCCTCGTCTATTCCAAATCAGAGGAAGAACATGAGCAACATTTAAGAATAATGTTGCAATTTTTAAGAGAGCATAAATTGTGTGCTAAGTTAAGTAAGTGCATATTTTACCAAAAGAAGATTCACTACTTGGGGGATATAATTTCAGAAATAGGGATAGAAGTTGATCCTGAGAAGATAGAGGCCATTAGAGGATGAACAACACCAAATAATGTGATAGAGGTTAGATCATTCATTGGTCTTTCTGATTATTATCGAAGCTTCATAAAATGGTTCTCAAGAATTGCAAGTCCAATCACTTATTTGCAAAAGAAGGGAGTGAAATTTGAAATGGACTTCCAAGTGTGAAGAGATTTTTGACAACTAAAGGAAATATTGACAAGTGCACCAATACTGAAGATTTCAAATCCAAATGAAGATTTTGTTCTGTGCACCGATGCATGAAAGGAAGGACTCAGTGGAGTCCTCGGTCAAAGAGAAAATGTGGTATGATATGAACCTAGAAAATTAAAAGAGCATGAGAGAAATTATGCTACACATGACTTGGAGTTGAAAGCTATTGTACATGGATTAAAAATGTGGAGGCATTACCTTATGGGTAAGAAATTCAAGCTAATAATAGACCATTGTGGCTTGAAACATTTGTTTGGACAACCAACACTAAATTCCAGACAAACTAGATGGTTGGAATTTCTAAGTGAATATGACTTCGAAATTAAGCATATAAAGGGAAAGGAAAATCAAGTGGTTGATGCACTCAACAAGAGAGCTCACAAAGTGCATGTGGCAACCATCGGCATGTACATGATAGATTTGAAAGATCAAATTATTGCAACACTGAATTCAAATCAATAATATGTCAAAATAAGAGAAATATTAACACAAGGTAAATTTCAGCAGAAGTTAAACTCATATGAGTTGAAAGAGGATGGAATCCTCATGTACAAGGGAAAATTATATGTGTTGAATGCCAATGAGTTGAAAACTGCAGTTCTGAAGGAAATGCACAATGTGACATATGTTGGACACCCAGGATATCAGAAGACAATTTTAGTAGTAAGAAGTCAGTGCTTTTGGTTGAAAATGAAAAAATAAGTGGCTAATTACATAGCCAGATGTCTAGAATGCCAAAGAGTGAAGACAGAACATAGACACCCAACAAGTTTTCTACAGCCATTTCCCATTCCAGAATGGAAGTGGGAAGTTCTCACAGTTGATTTTATTACTAAGCTTCCCAGAACAATGAAGCAACATGATTCCATCATGGTGGTGGTGGATAAATTGACTAAAGCAACACATTTTATTTCGGTAAAGACTACACACAAGGCATAAATTTATATGAAGGGAGTTTCTGTGTTACATGGAGTACCTAAGACAATAGTTTCAAATAAAGATCCAAAGTTTACTTCAAATTTTTGGAAAGGTTTGTTCAAAGGCTTTGGAACAAATTTGAATCTCAGTACAACATATCATCTAGAGTTAGATGGGAAAACATAAAGGACTAACAAGATAATTGAGGACATGCTTAGAATGTATGTGATGGATCAACCATCAAAGTGGGAAGATTATATTCATTCAGTTGAATTTTCCTACAATAATGGGTATCAGGGATCATTGAAAATGAGTTTATTTGAAGCCTTGTATGGCAAAAAATGTAACACTCCAGTCAGTTGGGATAATCCAGTAGACAGAGCCGTTGTTGGGATAGATTTGTTGAAAGAAATGGAAGAATAGATGGAAAAGATAAAGCATAATTTAAAGGCTACCCAGGATAGGCAGGAAAGTTATGCAAATAAGAACATAGTTTTCAAATATTTTAAAGTGGGAGAACATGTGTTCTTAAAAGTAAAGGCAAAGAGAAGTTCGATAAGATTAGGAAGTTTCCCGAAGTTGGCAGTAGTATATTGTGGACCTTTTGAAATATTAGAAAAGATACAGCCAACTGCATACATGCTAGCATTTTCTTCATCCATAAGAGTGCATAATGTATTTTATGTATCCTTATTAAATAAGTATGTACCTGATCCTAACCACATAATTGATTGGAATGTGATCCAGGTGGAGCATGAAAGGGATTTCCGGGTGGAACCAGTACACATCCTAGACTGGAAAGTCAAAGTGTTCAAGAACAAAGTCATAGGGTTGGTAAAGGTTCAATGGACCTGCTATGCTCATGAAGATGCTACATGGTAGCATGAATAAAACATGTGGGAAGAGTACCCACAACTTTTTGACAATTTTTAAGAACATCTAGAGTTCTGGAACCACTTCTCATAGTTTTGAGCATCTAGAGTTCTGGAACCACTTCTTAGAGTCCTAGCCAACTGAGTTGGTGACCCTGATAAACAAATGGTTCATTCCTTGGGTTAGCCCTGATAAAAAAATGTTACATACCTTGGGTAAACCCTGATAAACGAATGGTGCATTCCTTGGGTCAGCGAGTTGAGAGGAACAAGAAAATGATGGTTGGAGTTGTTGTTGGAGCTGTTAAATTGCATATATTTTATTTCTAAGTATTGTGATGTAAATTTATATATATATATATATATATATATATATATATATATATAGAGAGAGAGAGAGAGAGAGAGAGAGAGAGAGAGAGAGAGAGAGGCGCACAATTGTAAGAGAGGGGGAATGTAACATCCCCATTATAATCCCTAGTTTAATTAATTCTTATGTGGATACAATATGTTGCTACAACCAAGCGATGTAATATGCGAATTGTATTTCAACGTTTTAATAATAAAAAATGTGATGCTAGGATAATGTCTAGGATAATGACCAAGAGGAGTCAAAGGGGGAATTACCCATGTATATCAATTTAACCCATTTTCCTAAACTTGCCAATTGTATATGAACATTCTGATTATTGAGTGTTTCCAAAGCCAATCATTGAATACATGTAAGAGGGTGGGTGAGTGGTCACATCCTTCTGATTGAGTGTTTCCAAAGCCAATCATTCAATTCATGTAAGAGGGTGGGTGTGAGTGGTCACGTCCCAAATTTATTGAGCGCATGGGGGTTGAGTACAATCAGCTTGGGGAAGAGTGTGAGTCAATAAAGGCAAGCCACAAAAGAGGAATTTGTATGGGTTGGGACAACATTCGAAGAGGGAAAGAAAGAGAGCTTGGAGTTGGTGCAGCCATGGAGGGAGAATTCTGGAGCGTAACTAGAGTGAAATGGAGTTGGAGAAATGAAGAGCCCAGTTGTCAGGGAGGAAGATTGAACTCATGTGTGAGTTGCACTAAAACAACAAGTGTTTGTTGTTGGTTTGTTGATATTTTTCCTAGTAGCAAGTTCCCTTGAATTCCCAGCTAATATATTCCTAGTTACCTATGCCAAAGAGACCTTGATAAACAAATGGCACATTCCTTGGTCTATCCCTAATAAACAAATGGTACATCCCTTGGGTTAACCCTGATAAACAAATGATACATCCCTTGGGTGATCCTTGGTAAATGAATGGTGCATTCCTTGGGTTAGGAAGGTGAAGAGGAAGAGAGCTAGTGGAAAGCGCGAGATAGTTGTAGAAGAATATTAGTTGGGTTATGAGCTGCGAGTGGACTATGAGAGACCACCCTCTTTTGTGGATTACTAGCCTCATCTCGAAGGTGACTGGTTATTGAGATTGGAACAGTCAGTCTATGGTTGGGTGGAACGTCCGTCTCAAACAGTTGGTTGCACGATTCTTGTTTAAATACAAGTTCTTTATCTTGTACTAAGTTATTTAGATGTGTTATTGTTGTGCATGAACTTTGCGTGAATGAGAATGACTTATATGTTACTGTAATGAATGGTTTAGTTGTATTTCATGTTGATTATTAGCATGCTTTAGATGCATATGTTTTATGGTTACATATTGTAGCTAAATCTGTTATAAATTATAGTTGTAAGCTACAGGAAATTGGATAACAACAAAGGAATTACTTTAGTTAGCAGAAGTTTCATTTTTATGTGTATTCTGCACGTAATGTTGCTTAGTTGGAGAATAGGTACGTTGAAAATATGGCATTAGAGTTGATAATGAGAGAGTTTCGCATTACGTGGTACATCATGGGTGGTTGGGTAAATTACAAAGGAAGTTCCACTTAGTCAAATAGTAGCTAATTGTATATTTGCATCCTCATCCATAATTCAGTGAACCCTGCCATATACTTCTATTTGTTTGATCCAATTGTCCAATTTATCGGCATTCAATTCTCCATCATAGGTCTGCAACTTGAACTTAACATCCAATTTTAATAAAAGAAAATTATGCTTAGTCTTCTTGGAGGACTTCTTTTGATGAGAAGAATGTTTACTTTCTTCAGAAGAAACTAATGATGATGATGATGAAGGGGAAAGGGGCTCGAAAGGTCCACCGCATTTACCTCCTCATTCTTCTTTTACCGAATATTATCCGCTTACAGGATTTTGAATTCTCCATTCTAACTCATCTATTGCTTCTATCAATTGTTGAAGTGTAGCTCTAATATCTTCATGGGTCATGGGCTAATCTTCTTCTTCTTTTACTAAAGCCATCTTATGTCATCGAAATCTCTTTCCAATTTCAGACTTATAACTTGCAAGTTTTCCTTTACCAAGTTTGAGTTTATGTCTTGTAAGAATCCACTTGCAAAATACTTTTCAAACCTACTATGATACCAACTTGATCTGAAAAATCCTTAGATGTTGATAATTTTAAATACACATCTACTTGATCTTCGAAATAAAAATGATTTCTTGACATTTTTGCAATTACATGTGAAATACTTATCTAGCCAATTCCACTTTAATAATAAATGAATTGCAAATAAATGAACTTGAAATGAACAACAATAATAAAATCACATACACAAGTTGGAGAAAATGGAGTTCACTCAAATTGGGCTACCTCTACGAGTCCACTTCCAATAGAGACTTCTCTTATTAATGCTCAAATGCTTTCATTTTACAATGAAATTTTTTCATGTTGGTCAAATGTAGAAACATAGTGCATCGTTGAGTTCCTGGTGAAAAATCGTGCAAAAATGATATAAAATACTTGAAATTTCGTCAAGGTGACCCCCGACACGCTTTACAGTGTAGCCTCGTACCCTTCGTACTCTTGGCACATATTATGAAACTAAAACATGCATAAAAAATGGTGCGTTTTCCCTGGGGTATGTGCCCATTAAATAGGGTGCCCCTCTAACCAAGTCCCGAAAATATGGGATAACATTTAATTACAAATCGTTGGGTTGGTTTTAACAAACCAAAATCATAGGAGAGTCGGTTATGGTGAGTTTGTTAAGTTGTTTGCAAGGTTGTCAGGTTGTGGGGTTCTATTCCCACCGATTGCAACCCTTTTACTATAAATAATCAACCACTAGAAACTTCAACATATTCGTTTTGGTTAGTTATTAAACCATGTATATATATATATATAGCATATGCAAAAAATGCTCGTGCCTTTTGAAATGGTTCCTTCAACATAACAATATAATATATATTGTTATAACATGTGGTTTATGGCATGTATAAAAACTCTCGCCAAACTTTGGTAATATCCCCTTGCTCCGGTTATATGGTTCTTACATGGACCAAGGGCCAAGGCTAGGGTCGAGGGCTTAGGCACTCGCCCCTTTAGCCATCCAACGAACTTTTGTATCAACATAAATAATTAATATGCCATATGCTTAATAAGAATTATGGTGTGGTATGTTGGTAAGCTAGAATTTATTAAGACCTTTGGGAGGTCATGTGATAAAACCCTAATAGCTCTATAATATTTTATACAACCTAACCAATAGTGGCCAATGAGGGGCTGCCACATGGAAACCTCTCATTGGCTCTTTAATTCCACATGTCAAGTAATGATTGGAGACACTTGTCAACCGATGATTGAACCACTTGTCACCCTGTAGTTGGATTTACCTTTCCCAGACAACTACCAATTAGGTGCTACGTATCACCCCTGCAATGGTGACACATGTCACTTCTTTATTTGTCATTTTATTTGACCTTTGACCAGGTTTGACTGGAACTTTAACTGCTGATAACTTTTGCATACGAGCTCCATTTTACGAGTCGTTTGTGTCGTTGGAAAATTGACGATGAGCTCTATGCATTGATAGTGTTTTTTAGATGATTTGAAATATTTTATTTTTAGCATTTATGAACCATTCTAGACCTGTGTGGATGTTTCAGACCTTCTTGAACCTCTGTGATCATTCTTGGATCCTCCTGGATCAATTACATAACCAAATTTCTAGAGTGTCAAAAGGTGAAGAATGATCATAGACATCCAGTAGGGTTGTTACAACCATTCCCTATTCTAGAATGGAAGTGGAAAGTTATCACATTGGATTTTATTACAAAGATGCCAAGAATAGTGAAGCAACATGATTCCATCATGGCGGTGGTGGATAAATTAACTAAGGAAACATATTTTATTCTAGTGACGACTACACACAAGGAAACAAATATTGCATAAATCTATATGAAGGAAGTTTCCAAGATACATGGAGTGCTTAAGGAAATAGTTTTAGATATAGACCCAAAGTTTACATCCAATTTTTGGAAAGGTTTGTTCAAAACCTTTGGGACAAATTTAAATCTTAGTACATCATATCACTCAGAGTCAAAAAGGAAAACAAAGAGGACTAATAGAATAATTGAGGACATGCTCAGAATGTATGTGATGGATCAACTATCAAAGTGGGAAGATTATATCCACTTAGTGGAATTTGCTTACAATAATGGGTATCAAACCTCATTAAAAATGAGTCCATTTGAAGCATTCTATGGAAGAAAGTTTAACACACTAGTGAGTTGGGGTAATTGAGCAAACGTAGCAGTTTTTGGACCAGATTTGTTGAAGGAAATGGAAGAACACATGGAAAAGATCAAGCATAATCTAAAGGCTTCCCAGGATAGGCATAAATCTTATGCAGACAAGAATATAGTTTTCAGAGATTTCAAAGTGGGTGAACATGTGTTTTTAAAAGTGAAAACAAAGAGAAGTTCACTAAGATTAGGAAGTTTCCCAAAGTTTGCAACAAGATATTGTGGGCCTTTTGAAATATTAGAAAAGATATGGTTAGTTGCATACATGCTAGCATTTCCTACATCTATGAGAGTGCATAATGTATTTCATGTGTCATTATTAAAGAAATATGTGTCTAACCCTAACCACATAATTGATTGGAATGTGATCCAATTGGAGCACGAAGAGGATTTTCAGGTGGAACCAATATGCATCCTGGACTAGAAAATTAAGGTGCTCGAGAAAAAATCCATAGGGATAGTAAAGGTTCAATGGACTTGCCATGATCCTGAAGATGCTACGTGGGAGCATGAAGAAAACATGTGGAAAGAATACCTACAATTTTTTGTCAATTTTGAATAAAACAAAATGCAAGACTCCTTTTTTAGCAGCTAGAGTTATGGAACCACCTCTCATTGTCCTAGCCAACCTGCGTTAGGGGCCTTGATAAAAGAATGGCACATTCCTTGGGTTAGCCTGATAACAAATGGTACACTCCTTGTGTTAACCTCGATAAACAGATGGTGCATTCCTTGGGTCAACGGGTTGAGAGGAACACAATATTTTTGTTAGAACACGATATATATATATATATATATATATATATATATATATATA
>ML784100.1:218756-254503 GCA_009831015.1 Picea engelmannii | reverse complement strand
GTGTGTGTGTGTGTGTGTGTGTGTGTGTGTGTGTGTGTGTGTGTGTGTGCATCGAGAATGACACACAATGGTAGGGGAGAGAATTAATTCTTAATGTAGATATAATGTGTGGCTATGGCCAAAGTGATGTATATGTGAAATGTATGTCTAAGTTTTAATAATAAATTGTGATGCCAGCTACTAAGGGGACATGGAGAAAGATGGGGTATGAATTAATCCACAAGACAGAGGAGGGTCTAAGAGAATTCCTAAGAGAAGAGTCGAAGGGGGAATTACGCATGTCTATTAATTCCATCCACTTTCCTTAATTTTATTATCACTATGTATTAAAATTCTATTTCTGATTGAGTATCCCCAAAGCCAATTATTGAATGCATGTAAGAGGGTGGGTGTGAAAAGTCACATCCCATATTTAATGGGAGCATGGAGGTTGAGTACAATCAACTTGGGGAAGTGTGTGAGTTAAGAAAACAAGTCAAAGGAGAGGAAATTTGTATGGGAAGCTACAACAATTTTTAGACAATCAATGTTTTTACATGAACAATAAGTAGAGAGTCTGGAGTTGGAGCAACCATGGAGGGTGAATTCTAGAGCATGCTGGAGCATTTTTGGAGCGTTTTGGAGATGAAGATTGAAGAGCTATGTTGTCAAACCTAAAGAGTGAACTCTTGTGTGAGTTTCACTGTAACAACAAGTGTTTGTTGTTGTTTTTTATGGTAGTTTTCCTAGCAATGAGTTCCCTTGAGTTCTCAACAAAAAGATTCTTGATTACTCATGCCAGAGAGACCCTGATAAATGAATGGGATGCCCGAGGGACCGAGATCCGTGGGTACATTCCTTGGGTTGGACAGGTCGAGAGGAAGAGAGCTGGTGGAAAATCGAGATAACTATAGAAGAATATCATTGGGTTGTGGGATCTCTGAATTATGAGTAGACAATGAGACACCACCCTCTTTTTTGGATTGCTAGCCCCAATTCGGGGGTGATTTGTTGTTGAGATTTGGAACAACTAGTCTATGGTTGGGTGGAACATCTGTCCCAAGTAGCTAGTTGCACAATATAATTAAAAGATAAATGTTTTATCTGTTTATGGGTTGTATTTATGAGTTAAATTGCTCTGCATGAACTCTATGTATTTATGAATGATTTATATGTTGTTGTACTAAATTATTAAATTGAATTCATGTAGTTTTGCATGTTGTAGATGATTTTAATTTATGGTAACATACAATAGTTAAATTTGGTTGTAATTCGTGGCTGGAAGCTACAAGAATTTAATTAGATAGAAAAAAAATTAATTTATGAGTTTTTTCGCACATAATGGACCTCAGTTGGTCTAGGGGACATTAAAAAAACAAGGAAATTAATTATTTGAAGTATCATAGTCACACACTACATAAGGAATTAAAAAAATTAAAGTGTAAGAATATATCAATCCCAAAAATAGACAAAGAGACATCCATTTATACAAGAGAATTAAGGAATACAAGTATTGGAACCCAAGGGTATCTTAAAATTCATAACCACAATCCTTTGTTCAAGAGATATCAACAAGTACCTTATCAAGTGGAGGAACCTATCAAAAATGCTTTGAGGATGAATCATTTCAGGAGGGAGGACTTGTGATATACAAAAATTAGGCTAAAGGTTAAATGTAGGCAAATGATCTAAACTAATAAAATATTCTAATCTATTGTAACAAGCTAGCCCTTGTGAAGAGTCTCAACTCCTAATTCTAGTTCTTGTATAAATAGTAGGGTCATGCATCATTGTAATCATCAATTGGAATTAATAATTGTGTGTGTGTGGTTTCCTCCATTCGTCCCATCTCTAGATCCTTTGGAGGGATTGGGTGTAATCCTTTTGATAGTTGAAGGTTGACTGGTTAGTTGATTGATTGGATTAGTCAACAATGGTCTCGGTTGAGTCAACTAGTGCGCAGGTCAAGGCAGAAAAGATGACTATGTCTTCCTTATTTTATCGGAGTTAGTTATGCTTTAGTTATATATAGATGATCCTATGGATCAATCTATCAATACAAAGAATGTGATGTGTTGATTCTTCATTACATATGTTGAGTTATGTTCATTTTTACTTTAGTGTTGTAATGATGTATATTGATACCAAGTCTTCTTGGAATTCATTGTTATTCACATATGTGATTCCTTTGTTCACCAACGCTATAACCCAAAGAAGTTGGAGATTTGGGTGCATTTATGGTGATCAATGTTCACTATGTCTTCCTTATTTTATGGGGGTTGGTTATTATTTGAGTTAAATACACGATCCAATAGATTGGTCCATCTATAAAGAATACAATGTGTTGATTATTCATTTCATATGTTAAGTTATTCTCACTTTTTCTTTAGTGATGTAACTTTCTATCAACATTGCCTCTTCCTAGAATTTGATTATTATTCACTTCTGCAATTCCCTGGTTCTCCAAGATGGTATTAGAGCTATTGGTTTGAGACCCACCCTATTGTCTATAAGTTGCTTTGGAGGTTTTCACTTATATACGCACTCCTATTGAGTCACATCCCTTTAGTATATTGACTCAAGTTTCAACTTGTAGATTGGATTAGGGTTTTATAGAGTCATCATGAGTTCTAAACGAGAACGTGTGGTTCTAAATTACCAAAACTATGGCATGTGGACACAAGATGTGGAAACATTATTAAAAATCAAAGTACTTTGGCATTATAGAAAACCATGGTTTCAAACCCTAAGGATGAACATGAGAAATTCATTATCAATGGGAAGAAGGATGAGGTTTTAGGAGTCATGTCGGCCTACAGCTCTGGAGAGACTCACTTTCATACAAGTGGAATTGACTATTTGAATCAAGTTTGGAAGAAGTTGAGAACTATGTTTGACAAGATTGATGAAAGTCAAATTATGCAAATTGAGAAAGTGTTGATCGCTCTTATATTTTCCTCTTTGATAGGATTGAAGATTATTTGGCTCACATGAAGGAGCTTCAATTAAAATTGAGTGAATGTGGAAAGGATTTTCCAAGGAGATATGGTCAATATATAGAATTTATCTCAATGAATTTGAAGACACCCTATGAATTTTTTTGCTTGACATTTTGTACTACTTGGGATTATGGAGAAGAAAATGGTAAGGAGTGAACCTTTGATTCATTATGTGGTTTGATAATCAAGGAAAAAGAAAATTTGCTTGATGATGGTAAACTTGACAGTAAGAAGCATGCCCATATACTTTAGGGAAAATGTCAATAAAACAACAAAGAGAGAGGTTGTTGATGCAATCAAGAGAAAGATCATGGAGGTTACCATGATAAGGATTGTGTTGACCAGATTGAGAAAAAGAAGCATGATGATTAGTCATCAAATAAGAAAGGTAAGAAGAATAAGACTTGTCAATAATGTGGAAAGACACAAAATGTCAAGAAGGTCTACTAGAAGAAAACCAAAGATCTTGGGGATAAGGTCAAGAAGCTTGAAGGTGAGGTGTCAATTACTCAATTAATAGACATGCGGTATATACTTTCAAAAGGTAAGTTAGATAACTATAATTTCTCCATTAATATTCCCAGGAATTGCAAGCTCACAATTCTAAAAGTGAGTGGATACTCGATTTTGGTTTTACCCATCATTTGACTAAGTATGTTTCTCTATTTTCTTCATTAATTAGAGCTACAAAAGAAGAAATATTTGTTGTAGATGATTTTTCACTTACTATCAATAGTTGTGGTAGGATTGAATGTTAGAATGGTGTGATAATTAATGTGTATCATGTACCAAGTCTGAGTGCCAATTTGTTATTTGTACCCTAACTAACCTAGACTGTCAAGAAGTTTGAATTATGGCTTGATAGATTTGTTGTGAAGGATATTAACATGGATTTTTTTGTTTTGTTTCTAAGGGTATTATTGAACTGAAAGTTTATATAATTTTTGTGATTTCCCTAAGCAAAATCTATGATTGACTACACTCATGGCTAGGATCAATGACTAGAGTAGAATTTGGCATGAACAACTCAAACATCTAAATTTTTGAAGAATGAAATTGATGGTGAAGTTTAATATGGTTAATGGACTACCGAGGGTAGTTCCTTATGATGGTGTGTTCTTGGAAAGCATATGTAGGTTGCATTCAAGATCATAAATCTTGGAGAGAAAATACCTATATAGAACTTATCCATAATGACCTTTGTACATTGAACTAGCCATCATTAGTAGGTGCAAGGCATGTGTTTACCTTCATCAATTATTTTCCAAGTATAGTTGGGTATATATATATTGAAGAACAAGGATCATGTCTTTGAAATTTTGAAGGAATTTAGGGCATTAGTTGGAAAAGCAATGCAGTTGACTTGTGAAATATCTAAGATATGACAATGGGGGAGAATATGTGAGAATGGAATTTGAGAGCTGCTCATCACAACATGGTATCTCTTCATAGAGATTTGGACCTTACACACCAACAAAATGGAATTGTGGGAAGGAACAATTGGACTTTGGTCGAAATGGCATGATGTTTTCTTCAGGGAAAAAGTATGTCAATTAGGTTTTGGGAAATGGTTGTCTATTGCTCAAAGGACCTTTTGAACATGATTCCAACCAAATCTATTTCATATATGACCCCTCTTGAGAAATGGAGTGGAAGGAAACCCTTGGTCAGACATCTTATAATTTTTGGATGTATATCTTGGGCTCATATTCCAAATGATAAGAGAAAGAAACTAGATGCAAATGCTCATGTTGGTATTATGGTTGGCTATTCTAACAAGTTGGAATCCTACAGGTTGTTTGGTCCAATCAAATAGGAATTTATTTGTAGGAGGAATGTTGTGTTTGATGAGATGGATTTAAGTGTTGCTTTGTTGAACCCCTCTTCTAGATTGTTGAGTAGTGAACCATTTGAAATTTTGAAGAATTCTAGATCAACTAACTATTACGCAACATCAATTGGCTTATCCACTATACAATCAGCTAGCATGATAGAGATGACTTGCAGTCGACCTTCTACAATATAGTCAACTACAAGCAATGGCTTTCCTAGTCATTCAATTATGGGCTCTTGTGGTGAATTTTCTATAGAAATTCCTTCTATAGGATACTTTAGTCTTCCTTGATGGGCCACTAGGACAATTAATACCGCTAGTATTGATTTAGGTAAGGTAAATGACTCGAGGAAGTCTAGAGGAAAAAATAACATGGTAGTGTTGTTTTAATGACTTATGTGCTAGAGGCATGTGACCTTGATACATATGAAAATGTGCATGGTTGACTTGAATGGGAGAGCGACATTGTTGAAGAGTTCAATTCCTTGATGAAGATTAAAACTTAGGACTTGGCTCCTAAACTGCAAGGAAATAATGTGGTGAAATGTCAATGGCTCTACAAAATTAAGTTCACATCTAAAGGCACTATTGAGAGGCATGAGGCTCCACTAGTAGCAAAAGGTTATTCTCAACAAGAAGGTATCGACTATATTGAGACCTTTTCCACTTTTGCAAAGATGAAGTCTAATAGGGTTATTCTTTCCCTTATGCTTATTTTGGATCAGATGTACATTAAATGAATGTGAAGAATGCATTGTTACATGGTGATCTTTTGAAGGAGGTTTATATGGAACAACCCCTAGGTTTTGAGAATGATGACAATTGTGTTTCAATTGAGGAAGTGCTTATATAGTTTGAAACAAGTCCCCAAAGTATGCTATGAAAAAATTAATAAATTCTTTCCTAGCTTAAGTTTCAAGTTTCAAACATTGTAAATAAAATCATAATATTTATGTTTTGTTTCTAGCATTGTGAATAAAATCATAGTATTTATGTTTTACATATGAATGATGTTATTTTGATACTTACACTTTATGTTTATGTTGATGATTTAATTAAATAATAACAATTTAATTTTGGGTTTGAACAAACTTAACATATACTTCCGAAATGATCACCTCCACTTTTTACATTTGAACATCCAAATCTTATAGATGGATGATAGTATATTTCTTTCCCAACCTAAAGATCTATTATAAATCTTTAATATAGAAGGTTGTAAAGCACATTCATACAAAAATTCTAAATTAATTTTTTTGTAACTTTATAGTAACGTAAAGTAAAGCTATAATTTTTTTTTTGTATTTTAGTTGAAATTTAAATAAACTTATATAAAAAAGTTATAAAAGGTGTTTTCTAGTTATTTTACTAAATGGTTTTTTTCTTCTGGATTTGAGGATATAAATTTATAGGAATCACTATTTTTTTTGTTGTTTAAAATCCATTTTTGAATATAAAAATGAATTCAATAAAATGAAAAAATGTTGAGACATTAAAATTAAACAGAAATAATTACTCAAATCTAATAATCTAAAAATTTCTCACCAAATTTTAAACAAACATCCCCATAAAAAATAATCATTTCATAAAAACTTTATGTAAAAGATTTACCCTAATGCTTTATAAAATACCAATATCCCACACAGTCATTCCAACTGATTCACTTTGCCGAGTAAAGAATTGTCCATTGGACAAGTATTTTTCTACATTTATTACAACAATAATCTAATGGGATATGATTAACTCTCATTTCCTGCACCTGCCATGTTTTGGTTGATGCATTAAAATCTGAAACAACAATGCATTAAAATCTGCAACAACAATCATATGGGAAATGACTAGCTCTCATTTCCTGCACTGGCTATGTCTTGGTTGATGCATTAAATTCTCAAATAGATCTGTTTGCTGAAACAGACAGCTGACTTTCACACCGCCACAGGGAATTTGGAGACTCTGCGCATCATTTACAGGGCTCTAAAAATCATTAACAGTAGCAGGTGATATATTAAAGTCTGAATCTCCAACGATCAATCTAGAAAACGTATAATCCCTTTTAATTGAAACAGACAGCTAACTTTCACACTGCCACAGGGAATTTGGAGACTCTGCGCATCATTTACAGGGCTCTAAAAATCATTAACAGTAGCAGGTGATGTATTAAAGTCTGATTGTTTTGGATTCAACAATACGCCCATACTACCCACCCATCTCATACTCATAAATAAAGACACACTGCCACCCTGCAGCATGCTCCCATCCTGCTATTCTTTCGACATATTCGAGAATCGACCAACTTCTAGGTTTGGATAACCTGAGCAAACCATGTCTGCCCAAGTAGCTAAGGCGGATGCAAAAATCGGCGCAGAAATCTATCATGGAACCGAGATCTGCAAGCAGAAGGTGCTGGAGCTTCTCCAGGAAGCAGGACTTCCGAGAGGATTGTTTCCTCTGGAGGGAATAAAGGAGTGCGGGTTTGTGAAGGAGACTGGCTTCGTCTGGGTAAAACGGGAGAAGAAATTCGAATATCTTTTCAAGACAACTGGAAACCTGACGTCATATGCTCCAGAGATCAGCGGATATGTTGAGAAGGGAAAGATGAAGAAAATAACGGGAGTGAAAGCCAAGGATTCTTTCATCTGGTTTACAGTGACTGAGATGAAAATTGACGACCCTGCAAGCGGGATGATTTACGTCAAGACTTCCATTGGTGTCGGTAAGCATCAAGCAATCAAAGGATATGAGGAGGAGTATGATAAATATATGGTTTAGAATCTAGATTGCATGTTTCCTGCGACTTAAATTATGTTAATAAATCCAATAGCATAATCACAGACTCTTTTCAACCAGCATAAAAATTTGCAGCAAGTTCTTGCGTGTGGATTTCATTATTAGAACGAAGAGTTGCTCGGACCGTTGGCAATGGTGCCATATCTGTACACGGCTGTGCTATTGTTTTACTAATAAAAAATGGGGTTTATGTTTCGCCTGGACTGGCATGTTTATAAATTTCATGAGTTTTTTTTGTGTCCGAAAGATCACCAAATCTTGCAATTGTTAATTGTTAATAGCAGGGATGTTTATTTCTCTATGGGAATAAGCACTTTGAAGCACTGTTATAATTTTAACTTTCACAACCGTTTGTGAGGGCTGCACATACATGAGAGTAACTTATATAATAACATTATAAAAATAAAATGAGATAAATTATTGGAAGATATAATTAATTTTCAATAAGATAATTGAGGGAATAGTATTTAATATTTTATTCTTTATCAATTTCCAATATGATATCAAGCATATATATATAAAGCACATGGACATAAATATATAAAAAGTAGTAGTCTAAACTTTCTATTTTTTGGAAGTTTTCAGGTGATTTTTTGAGTTTGAGTTTGTTCGAAATCAGGTGAGGAATGGTTGGATTTGCAGATTTGAGTGGCTAAGTTTGTATAATCCAACTACAGGGTTTTTGAGCAAGCTAAATGCATTTATGCATTCAGAAATGCAATTTAAACAACATAAAATAGTAATTTTGTTGAAACAATTCTGGCCAAAAAAACCCAAAAGGTAGAACATTTATCCAACCCCATATAAAAGCATATGTTCTAAAACATAAATTTTTATGGTAAATATCCTTTCAAAAGTAATATACATATATATAGATAGATATATAAAAACACATGTTTGGAAATCTAGTAAAAAAAACATAATAAATAGGTTTTTGAAAATACAATTAGTTAACTAAAAAAATATGATAAAGAGTAAAATATTTTTACTTATTTTTTATAAATGTTTTAAAAATATTTTAATATAGTAATTGTGTAAAGTACATTAAAAAAAGTTAAAATAATTATGAAACAATTAAAATTTGTGATAATGTATTACTTATTAATTTTAATTTAATTATTAATAAGTTAAATTTTTTTATTTTGAAAAATATCTTATCAAAATTTTAAAATATATAAATATTTTAATTTATTATTAAAAATATTAAATGAATAAAGTTATAAGGTTTATGAAATTGATCATTTTAAATTGGATTTTCAAATGTTATTTATAATTAGTTATGAATTAATTGATATACAATTAATTGATTTAATAGGTAAGATTAATTATTTGATATACACTTAATTGATTGAAGACATGAAGCCATAAATTAAAGAAATAGAGAGAATATTTTAAGGTAGTTAACTTGAAATTTAAATAAATAGAAGGACACAATTAGTGTATGTTTTAAATTGATTATTTATTATAGTTTTTGGACTATTTATTTAAATGAAGTAAGCTAAATATGTTTGTATGAATATTTTTCCATTAGTGGAAGATTTTGTACATGAGTGTGAATGATTAGATTGCATATTGGAGCTCAAATAAAAAAGAATGATTCAGATTGCACATTGGAGCTCAAATAAAAGAAAGAACAATTATAAAGAGAGAACCATTTATTATAATTATTTATGAGTCAAATAGTAAAATGATGGATTGATTGCATGTTCTTAAACATGAGTGTGAGTGTGAATGATTCAAATTGCATATTGGAGCTCAAATAAAAGAGAATGATTCAGATTGCATATTGTAGTTTAAATAAAAGAGAAATCAATGAAAAGAGAATCATTTATTATAATTATTTATGAGTCAAATCCTAAAGTGATGGATTGATTGTATGTCTTTAAACATATAGAAACTAAGATTACACACAAACAAAGAGATAACAATTATGGTTTAAGGATTAGGAAGGTGGGTAATGAACACATAAATAGATAAATATGACTAATCATGGTTTAACTATAAAAGAGATGGGTAGTGAATATATGACTCTCTTCTGAAATATAGATATTTTCCTAGATTAAATATGCATCTTTAGAGTTATAGTATATAGAACTTCCCTCCAATGTAAAAAGAAACAACAACAAAAAGATGAAGAAAACCTGTCCCAGTTATAGAGCAAGAAAGAAATAGAGAGACTTTCTTGCTTTACTCTCTTTACAGACAAACAAACAATGAAGAAAAAAAAGACAGTTACACTAATCAGTTTGTTATAAGTGAATGGATGCCTTTTGCATTATGGATCAAGTGAATGCTTCAAGGCGAGGCGTGATAAAACGATAGGATTACAATGGTGAAAAAATATGCATAGGGATTAGATGGATTAAGATGAGGAACGGAGAAAATTATTCATAGATTAAGACGAAGAATACAGCGATAGACGCACTCCAAGGTTGCATGGAAAATCAAACCTTAATAAGACAAGCATGGTTGCATGGAAAATCAAACCTTAATAAGACAAGGAAGTGTGGCCATTGATCAGATCAGATCTTTTTTTTTTATTACTCCGAAAGGCTTACACTTATTGATAATGGGCATAATTAATGATCTTTTATTACGCCGAAAGGAGTACACCTATTGACAATGGGCACAATTAATGATCTTTTAATCTCATTTAACCTTAAACCCTAATCTGATGGCTATGCATTGAAGATGCTGGCATATTCTTAGTCGTCCTCCAAAATCAATGGGTCAGATTTATTATTCATAATTTTCTTGCATTTATCAAGGCATCCGTTAACATGTTTACTTTTTAACATTTACCTAATCACATTAAAAAATAACTGTAAAGATATGTAAATGCCACATTTAAATGATTAAGTAGGATTAAACCTTGCAACCAAACGTTTCATATTACCACAAACGGATTACAGATTACCACATACGTTTTATATTGGGGGCACGGGTTTTCAGCCGATACCTTTAGGCGTTCTCAGCCGCGAGTTAGCGACTATGCTAGTTTACTACTAAAACAAAAAATTCTTAACGTTGGAAGTCCAACTATAATCCCTCGTTTAGGGTTCATATTTGCAAACAACGTCCACCACAAGCAGCGATCTTTTCAAGTGGACTCTTCTGGGAAGCCTAAGCCGCCTACCGTTCCAAATGTTAAAGAAGAGTAGGAGGTCATTTCAAGAAGTTCCCAGTATTGCTATGTGACAGTCTACAGACGCACAGGTCTTTGGGAATCACACAAATGTTTAGATTTAACGGGTAAAGATATTTCATGACGTTTTAGATTATGTTGTCCCTTGCCTTTGACCCATTCATTGTACTTTATTATAAGACAACGATACTGTGTAGCAAAGGTAATAAGAAGAAATTTGAAGTCTATAAAGTGATCTTGTATATCTTTTTTATATTTTTCTCTAGCATTCTTATAAAATTAAAAGACAGATTAAATCATTTTGACAATTCAATTTTCAATGCTTGCTACGACAATTTATGTTTATGTTTCTGGTCCAATTTCAAAGTTGTGTTTAGTGCGACATTGTTATAATATGTTTTTGAGTGCGTTTGTTTTGAGATTTTTTCGAAGACATTTGTTCAAAATTTGGTGAAAAATTGTTAGATTTTTAGATTTGATTTGAATGATCATTTCTATATAATCCGAGTGCTTTAAGGTTTTTCAACATGAATCTATTTTTACATTCAAAAGTAGATTTTGAACAACAAAAAAATAATGATTAATATAAATTTATATGACCAAATTCTGATGAAAAAACCATTTTCTAAAACAACTAGACAACTCCCAAATCCTCTTAGTTAGACACAATTAATTCTATATAATCGTATTAGCTTGACATATTACATTATATAGAACTATAATCAATACATGAGTGCAGCCCATCAATTGGCAGTAATTAGCAAAAGAGGTAGTTAGTGTTAAAGAGTTACCGTACATTGAACACAATCCATAATTAGTTTTAGAATATTAAGTAGAGTTGGAATGGTTAGCAGTTCAGTGTTAAATTCTTGTTAATTGCAAGTCTAGAGTATGCCTTGAATTTACTCTATATATTAATTTTAGTCATATTAAGAATGTTTTAGCTATGGCTGATTTATTTTAATTACTTGTTCAAAGGCTTGGTTATGTAAAATTGTATGAATAGGATTTTGTATACAAGTATGCAGACATGCAATTTGAATTTTTATATGTAGTTGATAGGTTATAAAAAAATTAGCATGCTGATAATTATAGAAACATATTTACTAAAATAGTTAAATTGAAGTTGAGATTTCAAACAAATCTGTCAACAATTATAGGAACAGATTTACTAAAACAGTTAAATCCATTTAAATTTTTCAACAAATGGGTCACAATTTTATTTTTTTTATAATTATCATCATTAATAAGTTATACTATTTGATTGACACTTTTGAAGTTCATGTCACTTTAGGTAATTAGGTTTGAGCCTGAGATTTCCAACAAATCCATCTACAATTATAGAGACATGTTTATTAAAACAATCAAATCCAAGTTAAGATTTCCAACAAATCAGTCACAGTTTTTTTTTAATAACTATCCTCGTTAATAGGTCATAAGATTTGATTGACATTTTTGTAGTTATTGACACTTTAGCTAATTTGGTTTGAGTCTTCACTTTAGGTAATTTAATTTAATATTTCCAACCAATTAGTCACAATTTTTTTTAATAACTGTCATCTTTAATAGGTGATAAGATTTGATTGGCATTTTTGTAGTTCTTGTCACTTTAGGTAATTTGGTTTGAGCCTTCACTTTAGGTAATTTGGTTTGAGCCTTATGATGAGTAGTGAATGTTGTTCTTCCATAGTTGATGGTTATGGTTGAGAGTTGACACCAATGACATGGATGCTTGAGTTAGTATGGCAATTATGATAGCATGATGGACAATGACAAGTCTAACCACACTTGAGTCAGCATGGCAATTATGATACAATGATAATGAATGACAAGACCAGCTACACTTGAGTTAGCATGGCCTGACTATTATTATAGAATGATGGACAATCAAATTGGTGGACAACTCACATGAAATTCCAACTTTATTTGATGTTCAAGTTGACTCTTAAAATTTTATGTTAATTTTAGAGTTATGGTTGACAGTTAACAGATAGACTAGACTATGCACACTTCAATTAGCATGACAATTATGATAAAATGATGGACAAAGACAAGATCAATGACACTTATGTTAGAATGATGCACACTTCAATTAGCATAACAATTATGATAGAATGATGCACAAAGACAAGACCGATGACACTTATGTTAGAATGATAAACAATGACAAGACCAATCACACTTCAGTTGAGTTAACATGATAATTATGATTAAATTATGTTAGAATGATGAACAATGACAAGACCAATTACACTTCAGTTGAGTTAACATGACAATTATGATTAAAAAAAAATGGACAATCTAATTGTTTAACTAACATGAAATTCCAATTTGATTTGGTAGTCAAGTTGACACTTACAATTTTATGTTAACTTTACATAAAATAAAAAACAAGACAAGAACAACCATCCTCAAATTTTCATTTGATGAGGAGAAGAAATCCCAAATTTCAGAACTGGTCAAACTCTTTTTTTACTTTGGTTTGCAAGTGTAATCATGTGAACGGCTGGAATGAAAAATTGATAAGGCGTGTTACTATTACAGGTGCTGTTGACTACCCAGCACTCAGATGGCCTAATATCTCCAGGATGAAGAATTGAGCAAATGGACAATTTGAACATATAATCTCAGATTTAAAATTGCTGAAATCACAGTTTGGAATCCAACCAGAGTTTGGATAGGGGAAAAACCATAAAAAAAGGGAGCCGTTTGAGAGCTGTTTATCCCAGGTTAAGCAAAACCATTCAAGCTGTCAATGTGGTAATAGTGGTGTTGTGGCGTTCCAACTGCTACTGTTGTTAATGATAATGCTACAATGAATGGTAATTCAGGTGGCAACAAGCTGGAGGTACGTGGAAGAAGCTGGAGTGAGGAAGATTTGGGCCATCAATGAAGAACTGCTGCATCATGGGCTTTGATCATAAAGGACGATTGGCAGTGGTAAAAGTTTAATAATAAATGTCAATTTAATGCGGACTTCATCCTGACAAAATGTACCAAAACCACATGATAGTCATATCAGTGTTTTCAGTTAACGAAATATTTTTAAATAGATTTAAAATGTATTATCTTTTGGCCGATAAAATAATAGATAAATAAATTTTAAATGTATTATTTATATATATAAAAAAAGATGTTCTAACCGGGAAAATCCTAAAAATCCTAAATATATGATATTTGCTTTGCTGATTATACTAGCAAGCCAGTGCATGAAGAAGTGTGTCATCTGCCAGACGTAGAAGGGCGAGGTACCATCCGCGAGCCCATAAGAGACCATACGGAGGGCGAGGATCTGAAGACACGTAGATAAATACATTTAAAATGTATTATTTGTAAAGTTATAAGGTTGAACTTTGCGAACCCATTTATAATTTTACTAACTAATATAAAATTTATAATTTTATTAAATAATATAAAATATATAAAATCAAAGAAATTTAATTCTAAATCGATTATAATTGCTGGACGGAGGGGGTTCATAACGATTTCTAATACAATTTGAATAATTAAATATATTATCAATGTTAATAAAAATAAATATAATTTTTTTAAAATATATATTTGTTTTCTCTTTGTTCTTTCTAACTTTGTTCTTTGTAACGGTTATTCACCTTCAACAATGATCACAAGTATTATGAGCTTTAATACAATTTGAATAATTAAATATATTATCAATGTTAATAAAAATAAATATAATTTTTTTAAAATATATATTTGTTTTCTCTTTGTTCTTTGTAACGGTTATTCACCTTCAACAATGATCACAAGTATTATGAGCTTTATTGATTTGGGTTTATGATCTTTATTTTTTTTTAGCTCAAATGTAGTTGTTTTGCTATTCAATTAAATCAAAAACAACTTTCCAATATATATAGGCTAGAAACCATTACACCATGTTCTTTTCTACTTAATCACATCTTTTTCAAACTTTTAAATACAAGAAACAATACTTTAAAACTTAATTAATTATGATTAAATCCATAGTTCACAAAAAAGAGAAAGACAACAATTAAAGGATGGTTGTTTATAAATGTTATATTCAATTGAATCAAAAGCAACTTTCCAATATATATAGGTTAGAAACCATTACAACATACTTTTTTCTACTTAATCACATCGTTTTCAAACTTTTAAATACAAAAAACAATAATTGGTTAATTATGATTGAATCCATATTTCAAAAAAAAATCACATCGTTTTCAAACTTTTAAATACAAAAAACAATAATTGGTTAATTATGATTGAATCCATATTTCAAAAAAAAAAAAGATGGTTGTTTATAAATGTTATATCTAAGAAAAAAAGTTCATACCTCTATTGAAAACGAATAGGGTGACCTTGTTTAAGCTACCTTGAAGATGAACATGGCTAACATTTCGGTTATAATAGGCTGAATGAAAATGTCATGAAAACTATGAGGAGTTCATATTTTAATTAAAGATGAATAGGGCCAAAATTCCAGCTACCTTCATAGGCTCGATGAATATGTTGTACCCAGTTACATTTTGTGAAATAGGCTCGATGAATATGTTGTACCAGTGACATTTTGTGAAATAGGTGAATTGTTTTAAAGAAAAAGAAAGGATAAGTGAAGAACAAAATCAACTTAATTAGGTAATTAAATTAATTACAAAATTAAAGAAAATATAAATATGGAAATTCTATACAATGTAGTTGGTGCCGGGCAGGTTATTGCTTACCTAATAAAAGTTGAATAAGAGAATTTCCATATACATATAATTAATGAGCTTATGCATAGTTGGAGAATTCCCTATCATACATGTGGATTCATATTTGGGCAAGTTATTGCTTACATAATGAAAGTTGAATAAGAGAATTTCCCTATTCATATACATATAATGAAAGTTGAATAAGAGAATTTCCCTATTCATATGCATACATATACATATAATTAATGAGCTTATGCATAGTTGGAGAATTCCCTATCATACATGTGGACTCATATTTATTGGACTAATTAGTAGGTTTCAACAATAGATGGTACTTACTTTGTGTTAATCAAATTTATCAGTGCAATCATATACATACATATACATATAATTAATGAGCTTATGCATAGTTGGAGAATTCCCTATCATACATGTGGACTCATATTTATTGGACTAATTAGTAGGTTTCAACAATAGATGGTACTTACTTTGTGCTAATCAAATTTATCAGTGCAAGTGCCCTCGAAGTAAATGTAAACCTTCACTATGTATAGTTTTTTTTTGACACTGAACACTACTTAGTTGCCCTGGAATTTAAATTTTTCTCATTTAGAAACTTATTTGCACTTCCTTTCAATTTTGAGAATGTCAATTTGAAGTTTAATTTTCCATCTAAACATTCATAATCTACCCACATATTATGTATCTATGGTGGTGGATTTATGGTAGATAAACATTTTGAAACATTTTATATAATATTTTTAAACGGCTTACACAACAATTCACATAATAATTTTAATTGTAATTAAAGTTTCCATAATAAATAATTTTAGAATAATCCATTTTCCTTTAAATAGAATAATATATATTTTTTAAATTCATTTAAAAAAAATGTTTTAGTTTAAACTTTCTACCAAATGACTCTTCTTTAGTGATATTTTCTTGGGATATTTGTTTTAGCTAGAAATTGTTAAATCTGTATACTTGAGTGATTATTTATGTATAATCAAAGTGCCCCAGAGTTTTTTCAACATGCTGAATCCATTTATACATTCATGAATAAATTTAAAAAAAACAAAAGTAATAATTGTATTCAGCTAAATGGAACCGATAGCAACCACTTTAATATATTTAGAAATTGTTAAAGTAACAAAAACCGAAAAAAATAAAGGCAAGAAACCTAAATTGATGAATGTACCAGAATGTATATGTGTTGATCAAATGAAATTGCAGATTGATAGATGTATCAAAATGCCCCTGTGTTAATAAGAGGTGAAACTTCCAGTAAATAAATAAATGCATTTTATTATTTAAAATATATATATATATATATATATATATATATATATATATATATATATATATATAAATTGTTAATGTAAAACTTTGGAAGAATGGTGAAATTTTCAATCAACCCCATATTTAGGTAGTCAATGCTCAAACTCACAAACTCATCGCTATATACAGTGAGTGGCTTCACGTATAATAATACTTTTAAAACAAGTGTTGCATGGCAGTGGAGTCCTTGCCAGGTTGGGATGGGAGTAAATGTGAGGTAGTAGAGACATGTGGGTAGAAAGTTGAAGTAGATGTGGTTTGCATGTAGAACATAGTAAAGTAAATATATAGTTTTATACATATGAAATATGTACTTTTCTACATAAGAAATATGTACTTGTATAAAGTATATATTTAGATTTATACATACGAAATTTGTACTTTTATAAAGTATGGGGAAGAGATTTTATAGAGCATGCACGAAGCCCTCATTGCATACTTAGCTAGTTTTTGGATCATAGGTTCTTGGGGTGGCGGGTTCAAAGTTTGGCCTTTTATGTTCTGTGGCAAATAGGATCGACAGTTCTGCAATATACAAAATGACAAATGGAGTGGTGGACTATAGAAATTTATCAGAAATTAATAATGTTAGTTATACAATAGAATAGTAATAAGGTCTGTTACATAGGTTCGTGGAGAAAAACACTAAAAAATAGCATTATCGAACTATTTTGCTTTAAAACTAGGGCTTTTCTTGGACAAAAAAGATATAGCATTGCCGAATTGGTTTTCTTTGCACATGTTTTACAGAGCATGGACAAAGCGGTCATTCCATACTTAGCCAGTTTTTGGATCGCGAGTTCTCGGGCTGTCGGTTTCAAAAATGGGCCTATGTTGTTCCGTGCCCTATACAAATTGACAAGTGGGCATGCGAACTATACAAACTTATTATAAAATAAATAATGTATATTACATATCTCTGGAAATTACATGAACATTTAAAACATCAACGTCGTTGAAGACCAAAAAATTAACATACAATAGGAATTTTGCACCCAACAATTCTGTCATATACATGAGACAATAATTTATAGAAGATTATAACATTGTACGAAAATTTATACTAATTTGTATAATGCTATAAAACTTCATACATTTTGTACTGAACAATTACGCAGTTGCGGGTTGGCAGAGTTCCGAATTCACACTTTTCATGTCTAGTGTGTTACGTGATATACATTTTGCAAAAACGACTTCAGTCATATACATTTTGCAATGAACAATTCTGTGATATACATGACAGAGAGCAATTTATAGAATATTATAACGTTGTATGGAGATTTAAAGTAATTTATATAATGCTATAACATGTCTTAGTTAATGAATAATATAAGCTATTTTTTTAATTTTATTCAATATTTTTTGTTTATAAGTAAGATTGTATAAAAGTCTGTCAAAATGAAGGAGTACAGAGAATTTCCATGGTTTCAAGCTGTAAATACTGAGCTTCCCTGAGGGAAAACGAGCTCATCCAGGCAAACCGCTTCATAACTTAAGTGTAGATTGTCACTGATACAAAAAGAGTTTAAAATTCTAGCCCGTAAAGGTGGGCGCTAGAACTGTAGAAAGTCTAGATAGCCTAATTATAATAACCATGGACAAAATGTATGAAAGGTTGGCATGCACATGAGAAAACAACAGACAAAAACAAATCACCGGTATGGGTTGTAGTGCGGCGACGCGACCATGCAGAAGGTGCAAAATGTCGTGTCCCCGAGAGGAGGCTTTCCTCCTGGAGTGGTGTGCGGTCCAGTTGCATAGCGTTCTTCATCTCTGATGGCAGGTGCTCTTCCTTCTGGACGTGCTCCGGGCATGATGGAAGCCTCTCGTCCTCGCAGTCTGTGTCTGCGTGGCCCAAATTTTCCAGTGGCAAGACTGGTGCCAAGGTTGTTGTTGCTTGGGCTGTTGTTGATTGGGTTGCCTCTGGTGCAGGGAGATGAGCACCTTGTAACGCAGAGAACAATTGCAGGAGTCGAGATTCTTTGTCGTACAGACTCTGTAGGCAGAACCAGAGGTCGTCCATGTCCCGACATAAATCGAATACCAGGCTCTGCACCAGTGCAAGGCCTGTTTGCCACTCGCATTCTGGGTCAGCGTTGGAACCCGCTTGAGATTGGGGTTGTCGTCGCGAATTTTGACTGGCTTCCAGACCATCCATCTGAAATTGGGTGTCGTGAAGCTGGTCCTGAAGCGGCTGGGTGGCCAGAGAATTGGGAGGGGCCAAAGGGCCTGGGTGTGAAACAGATGCGAAATTGGCTAAAGGTCCTGGGTTGTTGTTCAGTGAGACCCCTGAGCAGTCCAGCTCCTAAATTATGTTGGCAAGGGACGCAGGAAGGGGCGAGAGAGATGCAGGAATTTGAGTCGACTACGCGAGGGAGGAGGATGAGGTGGCCGAAGAGGAGGAGGCTAACAGGGAGGGAGTAGGCGGGGGATGCAGGACCAGGTGGGGTCGGTTTGGCTGGCAGGTTGGTCGGCCTTTGGACTTCCTTCGTAGTTGGGGCATCTCTGGGACTATGGGAGAGAGAAAACGTGGCAGGAACAGAGCAGGGCAGGACAAATGCAGAGCAGGGAAAGGCTGGGCAGGAAGCTAAGCTCTGGGAAGAAAAAGAAAGAAAGAATGAGCCATTTGGACCTGCTGGAGCAATTGAAATAGGTCGGGCAGCTGGTGAGGTTCCATAAATGGCCGCACGCGCAAAGTAAAGGCGCAGCGAGGGTGTTGGTTCGTCGAAAGGATGCGAAGGCAAAGCAAGGTGCACTGATAGTAATGGCGCCATGCCTCAAGCAAGTTGAACTTGAACTGATTAGGCAGTTGGGAGTGAGTGGCATGTGGTCGTCACATCGTCGACGCCACAGAGTATCGCTCCTGGCTGCTCTTCTCGACGTGTGTGCTGTACTAGCAACCCATCCGTGAGAAAGGGAATAAATACGAATGAATACATACACGTGGGCAGTACTATTGTTTAGATATGCTTTGCATACGACCATGGAAAAAATACACAGAAATAGTAATAACAAGCTGGTGTGCTGAAATTCGGGCTTTGTTGTTCTGTGGCCTACAAATTGCACCCAGAGTTTCGCGACATACAATTTGACAATTGGAGTTGTGGACTATTTGATATTTAAGGGCATATGTATGTTACAAAGAAGAGATGCTAGATATCAAACATGTAATTTGATTAAGTAGATATATATACCATTGTGGCTGTCGGGCTGGCAGACTGAAAATTGTGCTACCATAGGTTCATGGACAAAAGCATAAAAGGACTACCAACACCGAATTAGTTTTCTTTAAAACAAAGGCACGGGAGATTCATTATGGGTTTTCGGGGTGGTGGGCTGAAAATTGGGCTACTGTTGTTCTGTGGCCTACAAATAGCACCAAGAGTTCCACAAAATACAAATTGAGAAGTGGTTTTGCGGACTATTTGAATTTTTGGATCGCGGGTTATTGGGCTGAAAATTGGTTTTATGTTGTTATGTGGCCTACAAATAGCACTGAGAGTTCCACGATATACAAATTGACAAGTGGTCTTGCGGACTATTTGAAATTTTGGATCACGGGTTCTCGAGCTAAGGGGTTGAAAATTGGCCTTTTGTTGTTCCGTGGCCTACAAAAATCAAATATGTAATTTGATGAAGTAGATATATAGAGCATGCACGGAAGCTTCATTCTAGGTTGTCGGGATTGCAGGCTGAAAATTGGGCTTCTGTTGTTCCGTGGCATACAAATACCACCAAGAGTTCCGCGATATACAAATTGGCATGTTGCTTTGAGGACTAGAATTTTTGAATGGCAGGTTCTCGGTCTGGCGGGCTGAAAATTGAGCTTCTGTTGTTCTGTGGCCTACAAATAGTCCGCAAAGTTCCACGATATACAAATTGACAAACAGACTTGTGAACTATTTGAAATTGAAGGCGCTTGTGTCGAACAAGTTTAGCATTCCCGAATTAGTTTTCCTTCTTACATACGTTGCTGGAGTAAAAAAAAATAAAATAGGACTGACGTCTGTTACATAGGCTGGTGGAGAAAAGTATGAAACAAATATGATTCTCGAATTAGTTTTTTTTTTTAAAGTGGCTTCTCGACTTAGGCATCTTTTGGATCACGGGTTCTCGGGCTGGGGACTTGAAAAACATGCTTCTGTTCTTTCGTGCCCTACAAATAGCACCAGTAGTTTCGCGATATACAAATTGAGAATCACACTTGCAGAGTATTTGAATTTTAAGGAGCTCCTGTCCCAAAAATTCAACATTCGCGGATTAGTTTTCTTTACATAGGTTTTACATACGCTGGTGGAAAAGTGGGCAAAAAGTATAGTACCACTGTCTGTTACATAGGGCGGTGGGTAGAATAATGAAATAAATAGCATTCTCGAATTAGCTTTCTTTAAAACAGGGGCTCCTCGACACAAGAAATTGAAATTTATGAAATTATAGGTTCCTGCAGACCATGAACTATACATAGCAAATATGTAATTTTTTTAAGCAGACATTTACTTTTATAGATAAGAAATATGTACTTTCATAAAGTATGGGGATGAGATTTTATAGAACGACGGAGCCCTCAATCCATGTCCTACAAAGGGCAGGCAGAGATAGGCGGTGTACAAATTCAGAAGCGGGCTTGCGGACTATTTTAATTTTAACGGCCTTTGTGACAAACATTGTGCAGGACATGTTGCAAACATGCAAGAAATGATAGTCTCTTTACATTTGAGTAGAAAGAAAGTAGTGAACACAATTTTATGACATTTATATAAAAAAATAATAAAACATGTTACATATTGCTGAAAATTTAAAGAAACATATATATATATATATATATATATATATATATATATATANAAATATATATATATATATATATATATATATATATATATATATATATATATATATATATATATATATATATATATATAAGTGAAATCTGATATTTGAAATTTGAGTAAGTGATTTATGTCATAGTCCATTATGAAAATGAAAAATCTAGGAACACAGAAAAGCAGGAGGAAAAGTAACCTTCCCGAATTAGAGCATAGACGAAACCGTCATTCCATACTTAACCAGTTTTTGGATCGCGGGTTCTCGGGGTGGGGACCTAAAAAGCGGGTTTTTGTTGTTCCATGACCTTCAAATAGCACCGAGAGTTCTGTGATGTACAAATTGATAATGGAACCTGTGGAGTATTTGAATTTCAAGGGGCTCGTGTCCCAAAAATTTAACAGTCGATAATTACTTTTCTTTACATAGGTTTTACACATGGTGGTGGGCAAATGTACAAAAAATATAATACCAATGTCTGTTACACAGGGTGGTGGACAAGAGGACCAAATAAATAGCATTCCCGAATTAGTTTTCTTTAAAACAGGGGCTCGTGGATACAAGAAATTGGAATGTATCAAACTATAGGTTCCTGGAGAGCATAAATTGTACATAGAAAAAACGTAATTTTTTAAATTAGATATTTACTTTTATACATACAAAATATGTGTTTTTATAGAGCATGTACGGAACCCTCATTCTATATAATGTGACGGAGCCCAGATTACATACTTAGGCAGTTTTTGGAGCGCGGGTTATCGAGCTGGGGGGCTGAAAATTGGAAAAAAAATGAAACGTGTTACATATTCTTGGAAATTTAAAGAAACATATATATGTGTGAAATATGATATGTCAAATTTGAGTGAGTGATTTATGTCATACTTTATTTTGAAAAAGAAAAAAAATGAATAGAGATAAAATAAAATAGAATGACTTCACATTTAACATAGCTGAAGATAAAAAATCCAGGAAGACATAAATATATGAGACAAAATAATAGTTTTATTTGGAATATATAAAAAAATAATAGTTTGTTACATATCGCTGGAAATGTAAATGTGTTTATCATATAGACTGGGATTGGGGCTCCCGCGGACCATAACATAAATATGTACAAGAAATAGGAGTGTGGAAAGAAGTTGGACATGCTAGAATGTAATACCTGAAAAGTAGAAATGCGAAGATCAGTTTTTGTCTATAGATTTATACTCAGAAAAGGAATAACTGGATTGATAAAGAAAGGACTATCACTATACACTTACAGGGATGGTACGTATAAGTATTTTTTGTGTTTTGTTGATCATGCCTTTTCCTGTTGTTTTTTGTGGGCAGGTCGCTTCAATAACTGGATTGATACACAGAGGATTTATGCATTTGCTTGTTGGATTTTGTGGCTGATCCACTTCAAGTTCTTTTCAATATAGCTTCTCAAGGGGGAAACGTTGATGTCATTGCGGATTCGAATGTTGAAAACTTCATTTTCTAATTCGCTTAGATCAATTGAAAGTTTACACAGACCTTCATGAATGTCTCCATTCTGTAGCGAATACCCGACTAGCCAGTTGTCCACCTCTCCTTCATCATATTCAACAATTCTATAAAAAAAATTCTAAAGACAAGGCCTTCAAATTATCAACTTGTTCATCAAAATCTTGCTTAGTTAATGTCAGTGAGTTGAGGATTAAGCTGGGGTCCTGGAAGTCGTTTGTCTTTCCTGCTAAGTCTATTTTGGTGAGCTTTCTGAATAATGTTTCTTTCTTTGATATTGCTTGCTCACACGATTTCACAATTAGGTACAGGCTCTTCACTTTCTATTTCCAGCATGTTTCTAATTGAGTGAGCCTTTTTTTGGACGGGAGATCATGTTGTGTTCTTCTCATCTCTGGTATGTTGTTGACATGAAAGGCGAAAGGGATGACCGAGTGCACATAGAAAGTTTATTCATTCTTTAAATCCGTCTGTAGAAGTAGGAGCAAATTATGTGCCCTGCTCCCCACAGAATCCATATTCTGTGATGTTTCCCAGGCCTTGGCAATCAGTTCTATTCTTTTGTTGATATTTTTCTCGACATATCGTCTACAGGATGCGAGGAAGGTGGAGGACCCTTTTAGATTTGTTGCAGGGGTGCACGTAGTCGCAAACATGACTATTTCCAAGGAACTGCCAAGCAATGGCATAGGAAACAAAGCTTCCTCTAATTCCTTAATCCGGTTCTTTAGTCTGGCATTTTTGGCTTCAATAAATCCAACAAAATCATGAAGAGCATCTCCGGTTTCCCTGTGAAGTTCAGATATTTTGGATGCGTGCATATTGGCAAGGTCAAGTTCTAAAAGATGGTTTCTTTTCTTATTTTTTACATCTCTTTTTTCAATGATTAATTTTTTTGATTCGGTTTCAAAAACAACGCTCTAGAATATGAAGGATTCATCTTCGTCAAAAATGTCAGTACCAACCATGTCCATTGAGCAAGCATGTTGAATTGCATGTGCGGGTTGATCAAGGTTGCAGAATATGCTTTCCAGATCAGCGTCAAGATCCATGTTTTGACGATAAATTTCGGGTTGCTCCGCCTCCCCTACAATTCTTTTTTCGTTCCTCTGCACGAGAAGCTCTTGAGGAAGATGCTCACTGTGTCTCTACAAAACTGTTGTGCAACTGATGGTAGTAGTTTATCAAAAGGTTGGTTGGTTCCAGACGCTGTTCGAAATGAAGAAATGGAGGGGACAATATAACCCCCCATAAACATTGCTTCAATCCGTGCGAATGGAAAATCTCATCATTAATGACAATATCTATGCATGATGTATGGTGACCTGTTAGAAGTAAAACGTAGTTATTTCAAACTTAGAAGTGTGAAGTTGAGGGTTACGACCAACAACATTTAAGGATAGGAGGTTTCGTGAACGAACCAAGCTGGCGACGTGCGAATGACATTGCATGGTATTTGAAATTAAGACTAGGAAGCGATTAGAGGTTTCGTGAACAAAGCAAGCTGACAACGTGTGAATGACATTCCATGGCATTTGAAATTAAAATTGGGAAGGGAGAAGAAAATTCTTCTCAAAAATTGCATTAATGGCAAAACTTCTCGAGCCTTGTGCGCATCAATGATAGCTTAGATGGCACGATGACCTATTAGCATTACATATTTAGAAAGAAGACATATATACACACACATATATAAACATTATTTTTTATCATGCACACGTGCGAAGGTAACGACCACGGGGAAGAGAAAGCAAGGAAAGAATGGCCAAGTCTAAAAGTGCATGGTTCGGGATCGCGGTTCTCGGGCGGGTGGGTTCAAAAGAAGGCCTCTATTGTTCGGTGTTCTACAAGTAGCACACAAAGTTCCGCGATATACAAATTGAGAAGTGGAATTGTGGGATGGCCGAGATTTGATAGACCATCTACAGTTTCTGGATCACGGGTTGTCGGGCTGGCGGGGTCAAAAATGACGCTCTATTGTTCGTTGCCTTGCAAATATCTTATGATAATAAATTGAGAAGCGGATTTGAAAGGTGACTGACTCAACATTCTACTCCAGGGCTGGTGGGCTCCCACAAACGAGCAATACATATTTGCGGGCAATACATTGGGTCGACTTCTGCTATATAGAAATTGAGTTCTTGGGTTGGCGGATTCAAAATTGCCTAAGCAAAGAAAAGGGCTCTGTCTGACTCCCACTGCACATTTCATAATTCATGTGCAACACCAAGTCTGTGATTACCAGATCAGTGTGTGTAGAAAGGAGGCAAAAGTAAATATGTGCCTTTATAAAGTATGGACATGAGATTTTATAGATCGTGTATTGATATCGCATTCCATACTTGCGGGTTCTCAGACGGGAGGGGTCAAAAAATAGGCCTCTATTGTTTCGTGTTTTACAAATAGCACATACAGTTCTGCGATATACAAATTGACAAGCGGACTTGCCTGGTGGATGATAATTTATAGAGCATGCACATTTTGTGCATCGCGCGTTGTTGGGTTGGCGGGGTTAGAAACAGGTCTCTATTGTTTGGTTCCCTTCACATTGCCTATGATGCACAGATCCCTTATTCCATACTTAGCCACTTATTTTGATCACACACTTGCAAGCTGCACACTGTGCCTCTAATGTTTCGTGTCCTGCAAATAGCAATTATAGTATGGCGATATACATATTGACAAATGGACTTGCGAGCTGGCTGTCTCAACATTGCAGTTTTGTTGGATGGCGGACGTGTAGTGTTGTGGCTTCTCGGCACAAGAAAAAGAAAAAAAAAACATACCTGCAAACAAGTTTGACAAATTCAGAGAAAGTAAAGGAAAAACCGTTTACTATGGAACAGAGGTAGAAAAAGAATGCACCTTTGCATTGATTCGTGTACATCTCTGGGTAGGAGTTCTTTGCGCCTTCTAGTTTCCCCTTATGTTTCTATCAACAAAAGTACAAAACAAAAGGGATATGAACATAAGCTCAGATGTTAAGAAAAAGGAAACTACTATGTACATATATACAAACAAAAAAATTGAATAAGATGAATAGAGTAACAAATAGCTTTTTTGAGGATGTACCTTATTTTTTCTTTTTTTGCATAATGTATATTTTATAATTAGAGTAGAAGATAGTCTGTATGCTCACTAGAACTCTATGTGTAGAAATCAGGGATAAATATATGCTTTGAAACATAGAAATATGAGTTTGCAATAAGTTTGATGTATATGTCATAATTCAAGTGCAATACCAATTGTATCATGATCATACCAATATGTGTCTAAGACAAACCCACTATATTGAGAAATGGGCACATTGGACCAGACATGGTCAATAAGTGTGTTTTGCAGATGGGCTGTGTTGTTCAGAAGAAATCGCAGACTGTATTTGCACATGTAGTTTTTCAATTCTTTTGTTATGTCAGTATTTTGTAGCATGTCAATATTGAAGTCTCCTACAAGTACAATGGATCCATTCACATGGAAATGGTCCAATGCATTGGAAAGAACATTTACTATGTTAGAGAATGTTGCATGGGGAGCAACATACAGATTTAGTATTGCAACTTCTGTTCCATGGGAAAAAAAATTGGCAAGCACTAGTTCAACATTCTTTTCTTCGATATGTATGTGGTCCAAAATTGGTACATGTTTTTTCACCAGTATCATCACCCCATGTGTAATGTAACTTGATATGTAATTGTGATTTGGAAATTGTTTGTTCTCCATGCACAATGCCATGTGTGTTTCATGCAAGCACATAATATCGGATTGCATTAAATCATAGTCATTCAGTATATCATCCATGTGTGCATTTAAGCTGCGTGTGTTAAGCGAGAGTATTGATACAGATGAATTTGTTTGTATGGATTGGTAATCATAATGCAGTTGCCATTTTTCGGTGGTCCTCAGTCGCTCCATTTTAATATCAAATTTTTGTTTCACTCTGATGTTATCTTTTGTTAGAGGACTTAGTAAATACAAGGAGTCTATGCTTCTGACATGGGACAGTGATGTGTATACAAGTCCATGTATCCAAATTCCAGCAGGCTGAAATGCAACATTATCAAGTGTTAGGCCTTCTGATGTGTGAACTGTACATGCACATACAAGTTTAATCGGAAACTGTTTGCGAATATTCAGTCGACCTGTCTTTGCTGATGTCGATATTGACTTTGATATTTGCAAAATAGGAGTCCAATCGCTTGCAGTGTTTGAATTATATAGATAAGACAACTTTCTTTCTTGTCACTTGCCTATATGCGGTTCATGGAACTTAATCCAAAGGACATCTACTTTTTCTGTCTTCGTATAGCCTTTCAGTATTCCATCTGCACCATTCACCAAGCCATCCTGCGAATCATAGTTACAGGCATATATTTCAACTAGCATTTATAATTTCAGTGCAAGGTGCAAAGGTAAAGTGACTAAATGTTCATGATGTGGGACATTTCCATGGTTGTCTTCTTCCAAGTCAATAGAAATGATGATGATATTATCGCCAGGCATGAGCGACATCATGTGGCTATTATGCTTTGCAACATCCTTATTTCTGTAGAACAGGTAAGGGAACGTTGGATCTGTTGGTGCAGGCCGTAAGCACCTCAAATTGATATAGGTCAAGTCATCATATGTTTGGTTGTTTGTGTGCATTCTATTTAGAATTGCAATGAATGTTTCATTTGTCTGGCGCATTGTAGTATGCAACTCAAAGCATTTAATATTGTCTCCCCAGAAGTCATGGGTCATTGTTTCCATGTTAAAGATAGGTTGTTCAAATATCAAAGAATCTTGGATGGGTTGTGCCTGGTAAAGATAGCCACGGAAGATCATGTCAATGTTTCCAAAGTATTTGGTCTGCACATGTTTTATGCTTCTTAGCCAACTGTTAATGGAATACAAGAAGCGACTTCCAATCAGAGATGCTTCATCTATAAAGACAAGTTGGAGTTCCTCGTAAAGCTTAGATAATGTATCCAACATTTCCTTGCTAAGTGGAAGAAACTGTGACTTGTTAAAAGACATTAAAAGTGCAGAGTGGACTATTGTTCCACCAGCATTGTATGCAGTGTTTCATGTGTATGCAACTACTAGGCCCTTTGGTTTCATAGGATCAGAGCAATTATTTGAATCATAGATTCATATAAGCATTTGGAACAATGCTTTAGCTGTGAATGTCTTGCTTGTTCCTGCTCCACCTGTAAGGAACACGTGCACAAGACTGTTCATGTTCAACCATTTTTTAAGGGCAATGTCATTTACAATTGTTTGTTGTTCGCGATTCAACAGGCGTCTTATTCTGTGGTATTCATTATTTTCAATCAGGAAATGATGTTTTGTAACTTGAAAACCAAGGTTGATATGTTTTTCACTTTTAGCTGCTGGAGGACGAGGAAAATCCACTTGTAAGTCATAGGACTCAGAAGGAGTTCTAGTTGTTTTTGGTTTTTTGAATGTCTCATCATGATCACCAGGGTTTTCTAGGTCATTAAGTGCAACTTCTAGATCGCCCCATGTTGAATTAACATTGTAGGTAAATCTAGCTTCATTGATATGCACTATAGTCTCAAAGGAAACATACGCAGCCTCCCATGTAGAGAAGTTATGTATTAATGTCTCTTCATTTTCATGGAACGGAACGTACAACAACAGTTTTTCTCTACAATAGTTTTCATAGTCACAATGTTTATTGTATTTGACAAACCGTATAATACAGAGTTTTTTTCTTTTTGATATGGATATCCTTTTTTTTTTGTAATGCGATACAAATTATGCTAAGCAGATATGCCTAATAGGAGATGGATGCTGGATGTAATAATCAATAATAGAGCGACATATGACGTCCTCTGAATTGTCAGGTTCTTTTTGCAGCAAAACTGGTGGTTTAAGCATAAATGTGTGTTTTTCAAGTGGAGATGTGTTTATGAAGACACATTTTCTTAAACTACAAGTGAGGGGCAAAGAAAGGGAAATGTGAACTGCTTGTTGAGCAGACATTTGTTGAAGTTTAAGCAATGTATTGCCAAGGGTGCGTATCATTTGTATGGCATCAATATGACTTCTTTCATGTTCTTTGCGTATTTTTCTGAATGCAGATGTCATAGATTTGTCAATCTTCATCATATACGAGGTGTAGTAGGATATTGCAACATATGCGTTCAGCACGTACTGTGCATCTGTATTTTCTTTCCACATAACTGACATGTCCTTGGAGAAACTGTTGTTCCAAATATGGGAGATTTTTCATTTAAGGAAAAGTGTTGGTTGCCTAAGCGTTATTTGTATGGCTTGGATGTACTCATCTTCTGATAGATTTACCTCTGTCAAGAAGGCATCAAAGCTCATCATTTCATCAAATCCTCCTTGTTCTAGAAATGTGAACAAGGATTTAGATTTCTCAACAACAACACTGTCCTCTAAACTAATTGGCTCTATGATTCTTGTAGCTCTCATTGGCGGAACGAGAAAATTGTATCTGCAATGCGAGCTTTTTCGTTTTCTACAACTTCTTGTATGGTAATGTCTATGGACTTTCGCAAGGTCTGGTTCCAAATGATCTGTATAACATGTTATGTATTTATCCACAAATTGTTCGATCTCTGAATTCTCATAAGCTCCATAGACTAGTGCTCCCTCTATCCACAACAGTGCGTGGTCATGCTCATTTCCCCTATTCTGGAATTCAGTCACAAAAAAGTAGTCCGATTTTTTTCTGAAAAATGTTTCATCATGGCATATCAATTGTCTCAAAGCATTTATTCTATGTCTATAGTATCGAGTACATGTCACCGAGTCTTTTCTTATGAGGTAGTCAATGTCGTTATTTTCCAGTGTATCGTTTTTTTTTTTACGTTTCCTGTTACTATGTAGGTCAGAAACGGCAGCCACCAATGGATCCCAACAATGCTCCACACTTATAAATGTGATGAAAAACGTTGGCGGCCCCAATTGATGGATCATTCCAATTTTTTCTTTTTGTTTTGTTGCAAATAGTCAGGAGAGGTGCAGATGTTCTTGAAATCTATGTATCCAATATCAGATTTCAGAATTTTTTCTAGTTTTACTTTGTACTTCACATCCTTGGCCAACAACTTTCTTCCTTGTAACTGTACTTTTCTTATTCGGACCCACGTGCAGGAAAAAACTTGCTCTATTATTATGCGCATTTTTTTGAAAAACAAATTTGTTATGTGACAGGAGAAGTAACCGCTTGAATGTAGTATCTCCCATCGGACTATTTTATGATAACTGAATCATTCTATAATATCAGTGCCACGTGGATCTCCGTAGAACAGTGTTGGAAAGTTCATTTCCTCAGCGAATTTGTCCTTTAATATTCCAAGTGGAAGCTACCCCTCGCCAGGTGCGATTTCGACAATTTTGTCTTGCAAGTCACGAATGCACTGTGAATCAGTAAATCCATGGACCAATGTTTCAGTAGGTGTTTCAGTCTTCGATTCATCACTTGTATTAGAATCACTAGGATTTTCGAGAGTCTCTGCAGAGTTGCCATGTTCTTCTGCGAGAACATTGTTCCAGTTGGCATTTATACAAATGTTCTCTGCTTTGTACAGGGCCCTAGAACATAATTCCTTTAATGCTTTCATAACAACATGCACACGCACTTTTCCTATCTGATACACATTTTTGAATTGCAAGTGTCTTTTCAGAGCCACAACGATTGTAATTGCATTGTTAATGAATTGTGGCAACGCTTTTTGCACAACATCTAGCTGAACAGACGCATTAATAATTGATCCTGTTAAGCCCATCTGGGGTCGCTTATATCCCCAAGGTCTGATTTGAGCAAATGAAATTCGCAGAGAGACAAGTCTCTCCTCAATTTTTGTAAGTGCACTTACATATGCTAGTGGTGTATTACATCTTATTCGATCAGGGGTTGCAAATTGTGGCAGTTTTCCATTTTCAAGCGATCGTTTGCATGGAAGACAAACTTTCTCACTGGAAAATAGTTTATCATGGGCTGTCAGCTGGAGGTATTCTGCTTGCAAATCAGGCATGAAAGACTTGTTGTTTTTTGAAAAATTCAATTGTTCACAAATTGCACATGCAATGGAAGGAGTGGCTTTCATTTGTTTCATGTAGGTCTGTCTTGCATTTTTTTTCGCAGGGAAGTATGGGTAGAAATTGTTTCATGTTTTTCATGTACACCACAAACTGCCACAGTTGCATGATCATTCTGGAATATACAAGCGCACATGTTTATGTTTTGTTCTGCACGAACAAATTTCTTTACATTGTCATATGTGAGTTTCTCTCTAAAAGGAAGTGTAGCAATGTATTTTTTTCTCTCACGCATGACCTTTTTCAAGTTGTGGTAACTTACTCTACATTTCTTACCCAAGGGCGGGATGACCTAGTGGCAATTGGGATGAATTTCACTCTCACCCAGTGTTAGAATATAGAAGATTGTGTGCTCGTTTTACCATTGACGATACCCTCGTCACCCAACCATAGGCCGAAGCCACCCTCCGAGCACCTTAACCTTGACTGAGAATTACTCCGGAAGTAAACCCTATGCTAGATAGCCAAACAAGGTGTAGCGCATCTTCCTCCAAGGATAGCGCACCAACAATAGTTGATCAGATAGTCCAAACCCTAGCCAAGAGATAGTCCAAACCAATATTGAAACTAGTTGTTGTAACAGCTGCACCTACAACTCTCCTCCACACGTGCGCACCAAACTGGGAACTGCAGTGCGCACCAGTTGCTCTCTACAATTCTGAGATGTGTCAAATGAGAATTGGCGCCCTATATTTATAGTGGTTCTGCCAGATTTGTTGGGGCCGACTTCTCCTTCTGGATATGTGTCTGTTCAATATATTATTATTATTATTGGCCGACTTCTTCTCTTGGAGGCTAATAACCTAATATAAATTATCTTCTTGAGTCGACAAGACTTCTAGGGTTATTAGCCAACTCAATAGGGTTTTCTTTTGCTTTCTGGATTCTTCTATTCTTGTCAGGTTCACACGTGGAGGTGAATACCTCCCGCAGCTACCATAATATTAACACTCCCTCCTAGTTAGGGAGGTATTATAGGTAATGGTCTTGAGCACAAACACATACCATTTACCCGGTAGCATCAATATAGTCGTCTAGACTATCTCATGACTAGATCATGAGCATCACCATCACCATCAACTGCCAATTGATGGTGATGGTGATTCTCATGATCTAGTCATGAGTAGTCTAGCCGACTATATTGATGCTACCGGGTAAATGGTATGTTTTTGTGCTCAAGACCATTACCTGTAATACCTCCCTAGCTAGGAGGGAGTGTTAATATTATGGTAGTTGCGGGACGTATTCACCTCCACGTGTGAACCTGACGAGAATAGAAGACTCCGGAAAGAAAGAGAAAACCCTAATGAGTTGGCTAATAACCCTAGAAGTCTTGTCGGCTCAAGAAGATAATTTATATTAGGTTATTAGCCTCCAAGAGAATAAGTCGGCCATAAATAATAATAATATACTGAGCAGACACATATCCAAAAGGAGAAGTCGGCCCCAACAAATCTGGCAGAACCACTATAAATACGGAGCGCCAGTTCTCATTTGACACATCTCAGAATTGCAGAGAGCAACTGGTGTGCACTGCAGTTCCCAGTTTGGTGCACACATGTGGAGGAGAGTTGTAGGTGCAGCTACTATAGCAACCAGTGTCAGTATTGGTTTGGAATATCTCTTGGCTAGGGTTTGGACTATCTGATCAGCTATTGTTGGTGCGTTATCCTTGGAGGAAGATGCGCTACATCTTGTTTGGCTATCTAGCCTAGGGTTTGCTTCCGGAGTAATTCTCAGTCAAGGTTAAGGTGCTCGGAGGGTGGCTTCGGCCTATGGTTGGATGACGAGGGTATCGTCAATGGTAAAATGAGCACACAATCTTCTATATTCTAACACCCAGTTTCTCAAAAACCATTTTACATTTTTTGTTGAAGGCCTCTATTTGCTTATCAAAAGTCGGACGAATTTAACGAATATTTTTTTTCAAATTGTGATAACTTACTCTACATTTTTTGTTTAATCCCTCTATGGCCTCATCAGAACTGAAATGAATTCTACGCATGTTTTTTTTGTTCAAGCCCTGCCTGCCCATATCGCATTCGAGAGGACTCTCGTTTTGACTAAAAAACGTTCCACGTGTATGTAGATTCGATGTCGTTTGGGTGGCATGCACACTCAACCCTGAACTACCGATATCTCCAAGCAAAGGTTCATAATGGATATGTGTTGTATCTGTTTTCAACGACATAATGTGAATTATTTGATCGTAATTTGAATCGGTAACCCAGGAATGGACAGTGCCAGCTGGCGAGGCCGACCAAACCTGGATCTTCACCCTAAATACCATAGACAACCATTGCAAACAGAATCTACAACCCTCCATATTCCCTTCTTCATATGGAAGTGCCATGTTCACAAGGTATTCCTGCCAACTCCCAACTGCCGACATATTTTCCATGAGATATGGGAAAAGGTGTTGATGCAAGCACCTAAAAGTCTGTTCGTTGCCGCCTATAATCCCATTGCAGAAGGACTGTGTTGGTAACCAAAGGGGGAGATTGTTGGTAAATATGTAAAAAATAGCAAACAAGCAGTGTATATTTGTCATTGATGGCGAGTACAGTTGTGGTTGTGGTGATGGATTGAGTACAACATCAATGAGTAGCAGCGCAGCAATAATCGGGAATAGAAGAGTTAGTGACCGTTGGATCCCATTCAAATTTCCCGAAAGAACGAGGGTCGTCAGATCTGAATGAAGACAATGAAGAGGAGGACAGAGCTCAGTTGTTAGATCCAAGCGCAAGACCCGACCATCATCGGATCAAGGTTAACTTGCACGCTCTTTAAAGTACAAGGAGAAGTGGGAGTAATTGCGATGTGCAAAATCGCGATCAAATCTGAGCCGTCGAGATCTAGGTTGATCTGAACCGTTGATCAAACTCTACATCGGAGTTTCGCGAATCGCGACTTTGAAATGCCAAAATCTCTTGACATCAAGAACTCCGAAATCGCGATATGTGATTTCGCAATTTAATCGCAACCGTTAAAGCAAGAATGAGATCTGGACCGTTGATTTTCTTCATTGGAGAATCGGGGATCGGGACTTTGAAATGACCAATTCACTTGACATCAAAAACCCCGATTTCATGATATGCGATATTGCGATTCAATCGCAGCCATTGAATCGAGAATGAGATCTGGACCGTTGATTTAACTTCTCACGGAGTTTCGCGAATCGGGAATTTGAAAGGCAAAGAACATAATGCCATTTTCGCGATATGCGAAATAGCGATTGAATCTAGACCGTCAGATCCAGAAATGAACAGGACCGTTGATCACAGCTCGTATCGGAGTTTCGGGGATCGCGAATTCAAAAGGACAAGAACACAATGCAGCAAGAATCCCGATTTCGTGATATGCGAAATCACGAGTGAATCTGGATCGTCAGATCAAGAAATGATTTGGACCGTTGATTTGATCTCTCACGGAGTTTCAAGGATTGGGATTTGTAAGTGACAAAAACTATGGACATAAGGAATTCTGAATTCGCGATATGCGAAATCTCGAAAGCGCCTTTCACATAAATCCTTGGTCATAGCCCTTGGTCACTGGAAGAGAAGGAGTCAGTCCAGATAAGCTCCATTTCGGAGTTTCGGAGATCGCGATGTGAAAGTGTCGAGACACTTGGGCAAAGGAATGCCGAAATGTCGAAACCCGATTTAAACGGCAAGAATAATAAAGATTATCCAACGGTGCGGATAAAGCTTGAATTGATCGGAGGGTTGTTGTTCCTTCTCACACATTAACGCTTCAGTTATGAATCTGTTAAGATGATGACGAATCGGTTAGTGTTTTAGTTGCTAGGACAGGTGTTCTTGTTTCAGCTGAGGGTAGGCAAAGTACAACCGTCGGGGAGGTATGCATAAAAGAAGATGAGACAGATTGTGGAAGGTTAGCTGTTCTGAAGTGAAAATGAATAAACAGTAAGAAAAAGAAAAGGAGCAGAGGCATAGCAGGAAATTGAGCAAATGTGTAGAGGGAGATGAAACGCAGAGCAGAAGCAGAGTAGAATGAAAAACAGAGCAGAAGCAGAGCAGAATGACAAATAGAGAAGAAGCATAGCAGAATGATAGACATAGCAGAACCAGAGCAGAATGACAGAAAAAGTTGATGCAGAGCAAACCTGCTAAACAAACAGAAGAAGAGAAGAATTGCAGAACAGTTTGTTGAAGATCAGATACAGAGAAAGATTGGTAAGAATTGATTTATCTGTGTAGTTGTCTGTGTATTCATTATTTGATATTTAAGGGTGGTTGGGAGGTGCTCGGGAGGACTGTTGTCCTCAGAGGTTCAAGTGGGAGCTTGAACACAGGAAGTTGTTGCTTCCATCTGGTTGCAGCCAGAGAAACAAGGGTGGCATGGTGGTGCTAGGGAGAACAAGTGTTCTCTGTTATACATGTTGGAGCCTGTGTAACTGGAAGTTGGGGCTTCCATCCAGTTGGTGCTGGAACATTCAGGAACTTGGTGCTTCCATCCAGTTGGTGCTGGAATATTCAGGGAGTTGGTGCTTCCTTCTAGTGGGTGCTAGAGAAACCAGAGAGTTGGTGCTCTCAAACAAGTTGTAGCTTGTAAAACAGAGGTAGCAGCCTCACATTGAGTTGGTG
>ML784100.1:199131-209898 GCA_009831015.1 Picea engelmannii | reverse complement strand
TTCAGTTAACTGCTTATTCAGATGCAGACTGGGCAAACTGTGTTGATGAGAGAAAAAGCACCAGTGGAGGAGCATTCTTTTTGGGTGACTCATTAGTTGCATGGCTTAGTAAGAAGCAAGGATCTATTTCATTATCCACTACATAGGCAGAATACATTGCTGCTGCTACTTGCTGCACACAAATTTTATGGATGATACAAACTCTTGCAGATCTGAAGGTAACTTACACTGATCATATTCCAATTCATTGTGATAACACAAGTGCCATTAGTGTCTCCAAGAATCATGTTCTTCATTCCAAGACTAAGCATATTCCAATCAAATATTATTTTCTCCGAGAACAAGTTACAAACAGAATTGTTCAGCTGAATTATATTCCTTCCAAAGAACAGATTGCTGATATCTTTACTAAACCATTAGCAGTGACCCCTTTTGGATACCTTCGTCAAAAGTTGGGGGTTATAATATCAAGTGCCTAATCTGCTCACCTGGTCAGGGGGAGTACTTATTGAATATCTGATATATTCCCAAGATAGTTATAGTCGACAGGGGGAGTATGTTTTTGCAACAGATCAGGGGAAGATTGTTTCTTCTTTGACATTGATGTCAAAGGGGGAGAAAGGAGTCGAGTTCGAAATTTTTCGGGAACAGAGTCGAGTCTGAATGGTCGAATGCAGAGGAGAATTGAGTCTGAATGCAAGTGGGTGCTTGTGTTGCCATCAATGCCAAAGGGGGAGATTGTTGGTAACCAAAGGGGGAGATTGTTGGTAAATATGTAACAGATAGCGAACAAGCAGTGTATATTTGTCATTGATGGTGAGTACAGTTGTGGTTGTGGTGATGGCTTGAGTACAACAGCAATGAGTAGCAGCGCAATAATAATTGGGAGGAGAAGAGTCAGTGACCGTTGGATCCCATTCAAATTTCCCAAAAGAACGAGGGTCGTCAGATATGAATAAAGACAATGAAGAGGAGGACAGAGCTCAGTCGTTAGATCCAAGCGCAAGACCCGACCATCGTCGGATCAAGGTTAACTTGCATGCTCTTTAAAGTACAAGGAGAAGTGGGAGTAATTACGATGTGCAAAATCGCGATCTAATCTGAGCCGTCGAGATCTAGGTTGATCTGAACCGTTGATCAAACTCCACATCGGAGTTTCGCGAATCGTGACTTTGAAATGCCAAAATCTTTTGACATCAAGAACTCCGAAATCGCGATATGCGATTTCGCGATTTAATCGCAGCCGTTAAAGAAAGAATGAGATCTGGACCGTTGATTTTCTTCATCGAAGAATCGGGGATCGGGACTTTGAAATGACCAATTCACTTGACATCAAAAACCCCGATTTCGCGATATGCGATATTGCGATTCAATCGTAGCCATTGAATCGAGAATGAGATCTGGACCGTTGATTTAACTTCTCACGAAGTTTCGCGAATCGGGAATTTGAAAGGCAAAGAACATAATGTCATTTTCGCGATATGCGAAATAGCGATTGAATCTGGACCGTCAGATCCAGAAATGAACAGGACCGTTGATCACAACTCGTATCGGAGTTTCGAGGATCGTGAATTCAAAAGGACAAGAACACAATGCAGCAAGAATCCCAATTTCGTGATATGCGAAATCGCGAGTGAATCTGGACCGTCAGATCAAGAAATGATCTGGACCATTGATCTGATCTCTCACGGAGTTTCGGGGATTGGGATTTGTAAGTGACAAAAACTATGGACAAAGAATTACGAATTCGCGATATGCGAAATCCCGAAAGCGCCTTTCACATAAAGCCTTGGTCACAGCCCTTGGTCACGGGAAGAGAAGGAGTCAGTCCAGATAAGCTCCATTTCGAAGTTTCAGAGATCGCGATGTGAAAGTGTCGAGACACTTGGGCAAAGGAATGCCGAAATACCGAAACCCGATTTAAAAGGCAAGAATAATAAAGATTATCCAACGGTGCGGATAAAGATTAAATTGATCGGAGGGTTGTTGTTCCTTCTCACACATTAACGCTTCAGTTATGAATCTGTTAAGATGATGACAAATCGGTTAGCGTTTCAGTTGCTAGGACAGGTGTTCTTGTTTCGGCTGAGGGTAGGCGAAGTACAACCGTCGGGGAGGTATGAATAAAAGAAGATGAGACAGATTGTGGAAGGTTAGCTGTTTTGAAGTGAAAATGAATAAACAGTAAGAAAAAGAAAAGGAGCAGAGGCATAGCAAGAAATTGAGCAAATGTGTAGAGGGAGATGAAACGTAGAGTAGAATGACAAACAGAGCAGAAGCAGAGCAGAATGACAAATATAGCAGAAGCAGAGCAGAATGACAGAAAAAGTTGATGCAGAGCAGACCTGCTAAACAAACAGAAGAAGAGAAGAATTGCAGAACAATTTGTTGAGGATCAGATACAGAGAAAGATTGGTAAGAATTGATTTATCTGTGTAGTTGTCTGTGTATTCATTATTTGATATTTAAGGGTGGTTGGGAGGTGCTCGGGAGGACTGTTGTCCTCAGAGGTTCAAGTGGGAGCTTGAACATAGGAAGTTGTTGCTTCCATCTGGTTGCAGCCAGAGAAACAAGGGTGGCGGGGTAGTGCTAGGGAGAACAAGTGTTCTCTGTTATACAGGTTGGAGCTTGTATAACTAGAAGTTGGGGCTTCCATCCAGTTGGTGCTGGAACATTCAGGAAGTTGGTGCTTCCATCCAGTTGGTGCTAGAATATTCAAGGAGTTGGTGCTTCCTTCTAGTGGGTGCTAGAGAAACCAGAGAGCTGGTGCTCTCAAACAAGTTGCAGCTTGTAAAACAGAGGTAGCAGCCTCACATTGAGTTGGTGCTCAATTGTAAATGATGTATAAAACTGAAAAAAGACTGCCTATCATTTCGAAGAAGAAGAGGTTTTCTCCCTTTATGGGTTTCCTCGTGAAAATCTGTCTCTGTGTGTACTTTATGTGTGACTGATGGTCTTTACTTTTACTGTTCATATGTTGTATGTTGTTGATGATCACTTGAAGGAAGATTAATAATATTTAAAAGGTATAAAATTGTTTAATCTCATAAACAACTGATTCACCCCCCCCTCTCAGTTGTTTTAGTATTTCCAACAGACTGTACAGTGTAAAGACGTAGCGAATGAACATCGAAATCGGCTGCTACCAAAACAACAAATTGCATTAAACAGACTATCTCCACAACTAGACACAACATTTGTTGCCAGCTGTAAACCATAGCAATCTATGCCATCCAAAATCTGTTTCCATTGCGATTGAAGGTCTTTGCAAATAATGGACAAGTAGATACGAGGACCTTCTATATTGCATATGAACATTTTTTTGTACAACAGTGGTTCATAATGGCCACTGAGGGCATCGACATCATGGAACAAGATGCAATATGGATTGTCAGATGCAGTTTTGTTGAATAGTAGATATCTTGTTTTTCTTGTCAATGACCATATGCCAACTGATATATTCAGCTAGTTAGACAGCCACCAAATACAAAATGTATCTCCCCAAAGTCCCCTCTGATGTGCAGGCAGAACTGGAGATGAAGACAACCACATCTTTGAACAATACGTAGCCACATCATGTATTCCATGCAACTGCCGAAGAAAATCAGATTCCAGTTTGTATTCATAGGACTGCAAAGCCTCAACATCACCATTTTTAAAACAGGCCAAGAAATAATCTATCAATCCATTGCACAGCTCGATCGACGAATACGAGAAATGCAATAGAACTTGGAATGTATCGAAAAGGCCATTCCTATGAAAAACCATGTCAATGATGTCATGTACAATGGACTGTGTATCTTTTTCATACGAATCAACATCTATTACCTCTTTCATCTTTTCAACTGTCATTTTGAAGTTGTTTGCTAGATACTTTCAGTTTCTAGCAAAACAGAGAAAAGCATAGGCAAAAAATAAAAACTAACAAAATAAAAAAGAAAAAGAAAATAGCGCACTAATCCCCGTATGTATCTTTAAACCTTCTTCTTCTCAACTTGAATCCCCCTAGTTCCCATAGTAGATGAAAAGAAAACAGACCGACACTGGAAACTGAACCAAACAGAAGAAAGACCGCAAAAAAATAAAACCATAACTTAACTCAGTAGAAAGAAAACAGGCAGACGCAGTTTTCCGGCCCACAGAGTAGAAGCATACACTGCATCTACACCCCACCCGATGGTTCCATCTTCTGATAGCTCCCAACCACTTTTCGTAAAGGCCTTTGCATTGCAATTTTCGCAAAAACTATGGACGCAACATCCTCCATATGAAGATGCATTTTTTCCAGGAACAGAAACTAAGAGCACAGACAAAAATGGTCTAGAACAAAATATTGAAAATCACCAAGAATAGGGAAACTTACCCGTCAACAAAGGATGAGAAGAACTCAGCGCACAAAAAAATGCAAACCGCAACAACAGGTCCAACAACTTGCAAAGTTGAAGAACAACAAACCAACGAACAACCACGAAGAGCTCGAACTGCAAGTGCAGGACCTCAACTTTGCAAAGTTGAATCAAACAAGAACCAGAATCATCGAACGGAACAACGAACAAGGATGGAGCACAAGAGAAGGGATGCCAGCCATGAACAAAACTGTATTGCAAGGCATCTGTACAATAAACATTTAAGACTGGCAAAGCTCTTAGGTAAACAATTAAGACAGTAAGGACCATCGAAGGGCATAGGCATGTGCAAGCATTTAAGAAAAGATGCAACGTGGCAGGACTGTTCTCTCAAATCACGCAACAATAAAGCATAAATCAAACATAGCAATATCGTGGAGAATGTATTCAACCCAACAGAAAATGCTAAGGGGAAACATTTGAACTAATGCTGGCATTAATCCACGTTCCACGAATGCATAACAAAATTTATGATTCAAAAAGACCATATACTACCAAATACTTTGGAAATGAAAACATATTTTACATTGGGAATAGTGAAGGCGGCAATAAGACCTCCAATCCGTTGTCGAATCAGATCTTGATAAACATGATACTTTTTATTATATAAAAATCGATATTTTCACTTCTCTTGTTCCAACAATAGACAATAGCAAAATATTTTTGGTCAACGCACAAACTAATGTCAGGTCAACGATTTATCGATCACTAGAGTCCCTCTATGCCTATAGCAGGGACTAATAATGGTCACTATGATTGTCCATAGCGTATGAAGAAGGGATAACTATAACAGGTAAGGTTTACTATGTTAATATTCAATATCGAGGCGATGGGTTATTATTGTGTTAAGGTTTAGTAGGTTAATATTTAACACTTAGGAGATGTGTTATTATTGTGTTAGCTCAAAGTATAAGCTCACAAGTATGAAAGTATATATTTTATAATTAAGGATGGGGATGATTAGTAAAAGTAGGTAGATAAATAATTAATACCAAGATATATCAATTTACAAAGATACCAAAATAATTAAGATATAAATATTTTTAATTAATAGATTTAAATTAATGTAAATATATATGAACTACATTTTATCAAATATCAAAAGAAAAAGGAAACAAATATATGAATAATTTAGTTTGGTACTATTTTAATATCTTTTTTTATTAAAGGAAGTGTGATTTTATACAAATATTTGAAAATCGATTTTCATGACAAGATTTATACTAATTATAGTATTGAAAAAAATATTAATGGTGCATGGAAAGCTTATTAAGGACTTTAAAAGAGTTGTAAATGAGTGGACCTTTGGTTATGGGATAAGACTAATCTTTTCTTTGAGATTAGTGTTATCTTATATAGTTGTGATGTTGGAGTGTGGAAAATGCTTTATTAGTCCCTGTAGAAGGCGTAGAGGGACTATAGCTATCCGTTGACTTCATATTAGTTTGTCCTTTGACTATAATTTTTTTCATAATCTTTATTGTTCGAACTAGAGAACTAAAAACATTATTTTTTATATAATAAAAAAAAACCTTATATGTCATGATCTCATTGGAGAATAGATTCAAAGTCTTATTGCCAGCTTCACTTGGAGTGTGGCAAGCTTATTAAGGACTTTAAAATAGTTTTAAGTCACTAGACCTTTGGTTACGAGATAAGAAGAAACTTCTCTTTGAGACTAGATTTTAAATCTTATATAGTTGTGATGTTTGGGGATGCAATCATACCCTCTTCATAGACGCCACCATCCAGAGAAAGGTTATGACTAGATACCTAATGTACACCAACACCATAAACAACATGGAAGAAAAGAGGCTAAATCTGAGATTTCATAAAGAAGCCAAGTCTTGTCATAAATCATTGGAAAACAAAGAAGAGATCTTTTTACAAGATAAAGATAATATTAAAAATATTATTACAACTATAATATTTTTTTTTAACAGAAACGGTTGGAGGGTGATTATATTAAAAAGATAGCAGCAAAATTTCAAAAAATACATGTGGCAGGGTGTGAGCACCTTTGCTGCTTTTGAAAGAGCTTAATTGTTTATATAGGCCTAAGAAAACTATATCAGCTTGTCCAAATGAGTTGCAGTTCTGCCATGTAAAAATGTCGATATACACATTTAACAACAACGAAAATTCACATTTCATATAACACCTCATTAATAGTTTTGAGGTTGCTTAGGATCTTCCTGGTATTCCGTCGGTTGAGCTTCTAGATTCACCTTTGCAGGGTTCTCCTCTGCGTGGTGGCGGTCTGGGTTCTCCTCTACATAGTGGCGGTCTGCGAATTCTGGATCTTTGGGAACTGCATGATGATCATTACTGGCTATAGAGTGAAAAGAAGAGGGGAGCCGAGACTCACCAGTGCCAGCTGAGTTCATTGGTTGTTGAGGATTTCCCAATTGTTGGGTGACAACCCCAATCTGTCTTGTGTTTCTATTGAATCCCCTTAAAACTATCGCCAGTTCTTGATTATGACGGATTTCTTGATGTTGCAACTATGCCTGAAGGCCTGCCAAATCCTCACATATCCCCCGATTTTCACGCTGAAGTTCTCGGTGTCGTGCGTCAATATGCTCCTCCATCCTCCTACAGTCTGTTCGGAGTGCTCAAAACTGCTCTCAGAGCTCTTCTAAGATGCAATTCAAGCAAGAGCATGGTGTTCTTAACCTCTGCCACATGTTGGTGTGAAGGTTCGGGAGTAGAGAAGGAGAACAGGTGCCGAGCAAATAGGTTAAGCAGAGACTGAAAGAGAGAAGGGCGCAGACGGAAAGAACAGAGGAGAAAAACCAACTTGGGTGAAGGACGAGCGATCTGAGGATCCAAAAAAGAAACTGAGAGAAAGCCGCAGCAACCATGAGTGTGTAAACAACAAACTGTTGAAGGCAATGGGAGCCATTATCTCCCACGAGCAGAGGTGAATTCGCGCGGGATGAGAGGACAGAGGTGACGCCATGGCCGTGTGGTTGGTCGTCAGGGAATGCAAGCAGAGATCCGTAGATATAAGGGTGAGTGATGGAAGAGTGAGAAAGGACATGGGGAGGATGATAGAAGGCACGTGGGCTATGAAGGGTCGCGTGCCAAGGGGAGTGGGGGCCCAATTGAGTGAGGGGAAGGGGAGGGGGGAGACCACGGGAGTCGGGGAGCGGGGAAGAGGGGGAGGGGGAGGGGAGGAGGGCTAGAGGGAGGTGGGGTTGGGTAGGGAGAGAGGGCTGATTGAAGTAGTTATTAATTGTGGGTGGGAGAAAGATTGAAGAGGCGCAGTTAAGGCAACCAGTCATAAGAGGTGATTTGGTTGATGATTAGATGGCTCTCTTCCAGGGCTTTTGTTGTTTTAGCTAGGTTATCTGCCTCGGTGTTCTGAGAATGGAGAGTATGGAAGAAGCGTAAGCTAGTGAAGTGATGCTTCAGGGTATTTATTCGTGAGTTGAGGCCATTGAGTGGGTGATTTGCTGAGGTTGAGAGACCACAAAGCTCCTTTATAACTATTTCAGAGTCCCCTATCACCGTTAGAGTTTGGATACTTCGCTCGTGAGCTAGTTTTAGCCCCATGTAAACAACTAGGGTCTTTGTTCTGTTGTTGGTTGCTTTCCCCAAACCCCAGGAAAAATCAGCTACTTTTTGTCCATCGGAATCATAGATGACTCCCCCTGCACCTGCCACCCCAACTATAATATTAAAAATATCATTATACCTATATTTAAGGAGAAATTGTGATGTCATAAAAAATTAGAAGATAAAAGAAAATTAAGATACTATAAAGAGGTGATCAACCCCAATCTAAAAGATAAAAAAAATATCTCTTTATAACTTTAACTAACTTAGAAAATAAAATCAACATAATCAAAATAAGAATGAATCCTCACCATACTGAAATATTGAATCAACATGATCGTTTATTACAAACTAATTGAATATCACTCAGAAATTTTGAAAACTTCTAACTGATCAAAATATTTATTAGTCGCATTTACAGGTGAGTTGAATTCAAATGGGTTATAACATGTGCAATCGTTGTGGCGAATTGGAGGTCGATGTCAATGTTAGAGCGGGTGAGATTTGTTGCTCTCGCTGTTAGGGCGGACCAGTAGAGAGAATCAATCAAAATTTAGATGCCTTGGCCGAGTCTAAATTGGTAGGGTTGGTACGTCAACACATCCTGGACATTCAGCAATCGTTGGCAAAGAAATGCTCTTGCCACCACTGCGAGTGAGAAAATCAAACAAAAGTGTCGGAACCGACGTTAAGTGGCCCATCCACATGCACGATTTCTAGGTCACCTCTCTAGAGCATGTTTCATTTTATCACTTCGGTTCTTCAATATCTCCCTGTTGATTTTTCACTTTAGAATCTATGTCTTGTGTTTAGATTACTCATTGCCAACTTCTTGATGAGATGAGCTTCGAATCCAAACGCAAGTTATCTCTCTTATTTTCCTGGGCCCTCCTATGAGGGAGTTAAGCCCGACCCCGCTCTGATACCATGTTGATTTTTCGTAAGGGATGATATTGTATATGAATGAATGTTTTATTACAATGATGAGTGTTATATATATAAAGAACATATGGTGACCATGGTGACCATCCATGAAGAGATGCGTCCCTTGGGTAATAAATATATTTATACTTTATACTTTATTATATTAATATATTCTTACATTAATAATATTGCTTAATAATTGATAATCATATTATTAATTATCAATCTAGTAGAATGTCTTTCCGATGTTGCCCAAACATCAACACTCAATACTAGGTGTAGTGCCATGAGCAAAAACACTATGCACAAAAGCACCATTGATACTAGGAGAGGCTCCCAATCGAGAAGGAAAATGAGGACACCCTGATCATGGAATACCTATAGAAAGTTTCAGTAGGAGTGGTTTTAGTTGTTAGAGGGGGATCAAATGTAGAAGATGAAATGTGCCCAATATTATTCATCATTTTTTTCTCTACCCCTTTTTAGTTTCATGGCATCGCATCTAGACTGGCATTTGGTTGATGGGAAATGTCTAGAGGCATGTTTATGCAAGGTATTACATCATGTCAAGGTGTGTTTTCCAAGTAGTACTTTAAATGGTTTATTCCCTCTCTCATTTGTTTATTGTGAAAATTACATTGCACCTTACTCCATCTAAGAATTTGCAATAGGAGTAGGCAAAGAGTCCCTCTCTCATTTTTACGATTTATTTGTTTTGGTCCTTGGGGTTGTATGAAAGGAAAAAACATTGCCAAAAAAAATCCAAAAAATGCTAAATAATATCCAATCTAAGTGAAAATTTTGGTGGAAAGGTCAAATAACTTGAATAACAAGTTTGGTGTGCCCTCCACTGCAATCTTGAGAAATCTGCCTGCCCAATTGATTTCTAATTCCAAAAATAAGTTTCCGAGCATTTTCCCCCTTCACACGCTCATAAAACCTTCTGAATGACTTTGAATTAAGCTGTAAAAATCATGTATATGGATTTCTCTCTGCAAAATAAACCACTATAGAAAATAACATAGCACAAGATGATAAAGAATGAAGTTTTTTTGTTTTCTTCCTTTTCTTCCTTTTCTTCTTTTTCATTTTTTTGGCCAAGTTTTTGGATTGATCTCAACTAGTATTTCAAAACTTACCAAATACTTGCCAGTTCTCCAAAAACCAATGTTCCACCATGTTTTGGGGATGCAGGGACATGGAGACACGTCTTGGGATGTGTGGAAAGAGCATCCAAATTTCGGGGGATGTTGGGGTCTCTGACATAGGGGATTTTACCCCAAATATAAAATATATAAAAAATACAAAAAATCAAAATACAATTAAAGCAACAACGTCCATGATCCAATCGACAGTTACAGACTTTGGAAAACAGTATTTAGAGCAAGAGAAAAGTTGCATTTCTCATTGTAAAATCATCAATGTCGAAATCAAAATGAAATATAGTGATATGTCATGTAATTACATCCATCATCATTTAAATAGTAAAGAATGAAGACTATCATAACAAAAAAAAACAAAAAAATAGAAAGTCTGAAGCCACTAGTCATGCTCAATTGTCCTTCTGTTTGGGCTTCTGCATCTATGTGCTGCAGGAAATTATCAACACCATCTATGGGAATATTAAAACGGCCAACCCCTAGTTTAAATCTAACTGCAGGTCTGACTTTTCCAGTCAATGAACTGTAAAAGGAGTGATGCTTCTCCAAGTTTTCACCGGAAAAATGGTTTGTTGGACATGAAATGCACTTGAAAAATGGTAGAAAATCCTTGTTATCCATAATTTTCTTCCTTTGAAAGCATTTTGTTTATGAAAATCCAACTTTAAACTCCTTAATGTTCTCAAACTAAACAACAAAAGTTAGGGTTTGGGAGG
>ML784100.1:157006-184835 GCA_009831015.1 Picea engelmannii | reverse complement strand
ATGGGAAGAAGTTTCACCTTCAGTCTTTGTATGTGCATCAGGAAAAGAGTCATCGGTAGGGATCTTGAGTTTGGTGCAGAGTGATGCAAAGACAGATTCAAGCTAGGTGGTCAGTTCGTGTTTGACTTCCGCCATTGCGGACTTCACGGATGCATTTATGGTGGTATTGATGGATGTATCACGTGAGGCAATAGTAGCACTGAGTTGTTGCACTTCTTGTTGGGTCTCGAGGAAACTAGATTGCAAGGTGTTGAAGCGAGACTCCAGTTCTTGGCTATGGGTATGGGCCATGAGGATGGGTGAACTGAAAAGGGAGCGGCCGGGGTCAGAAAGTTTTGAAAAAAAATGATATGGATGAATGCGATAAGGGAGAAGAGATGAATCTAATGGAATAGGTCTCAAATAATGGTGAAAAAATTTCCAGACTTTTTTTTTTTTTTTATAGTTNGACTTTTTTTTTTTTTTTTTATAGTTGTTGGGTTATACTTCGGTCTGAAGAATGTTACAGTGCTGAAATCCCCAAATTCTTAACCAGAAAGAAATGTGTATTTACTTGGCAACCCGAACACAGATGCGCGGCAATAGATCTTGTCGGTTTAATTTGTTTATGTTTATGTTTATGTTCCCCAAAGGTTAGGTATTCAAGGGTTCTACAGACAAGGGTTTGCCCTGTGCTATAGCTCTCTGATATACGTGCGGGGTCCAATAGTAGTACTCGACCCAATATCTTAGGGCACTAAATAAGGAGGATAGACCATACCCTTAGCCGTACTACCCGACTACCCAGGTACTAGAGAGTATCTTCCCGAGTGTTGTTCTCGGTGACACTATAGCAGTCCGGTGACCGATAGGTTTATCTAAAGAGGGCTTCAAGAAATCTAGGTCGATCCGTACACAGGTGTTGTATGATGCGTTACCACTCGAAGGGGTACCAACAGGGGTTACAATTGTGGCCAACAGATGTGCGCTTAAGAACCACTTTTATTTCCTGCGTGTATGAATCCCTCAATCGCGGGTTTATGCGCGTAACGATAGATCTCTATGGCTTAAAGACGTCGGAATACGTCTCTACCCTGAAAAAAAATACCCACAATTTCTGCCAAGGAAAGTGCTTTGATACCACTTGCAAGATACCGGATCTAATAAATATGCAGAACAAAAATAAAATGCGAGGAATGGCAGAATAACAGTAATATAACTAGCATAATCATCCACAATAACACATAAATAATATGAGAACAACAACTGAAATAACACTTTGATTCATAAAGCAATGTTCACAGGCCTCTTCGAGGGGGCAACCTCCAGTAGAGCAGCGCTCTGTTACAATAATCTCCAAGCTAGGGTTTTCATACCCTCGACCCTTATTTATACTAAATATGTCTATTTATACTAGAGGAAGATCCTTCTAGAAGCGGAAGCTTCTATTAGGTCTTCTTACATCCGCCTTATTCTATTTTATTGAAAGGCCTTATTAATATTGACCTTTATTACATCCGAATACATTGATCTACCTATGTGTGGGTTAGGACCTTAACATTGGAGCTCCCGCGGACCATAATAGAAATATGTACAAGAAATAGGAGTGTGGAAAGAAGTTGGACACGCTAGAATGTAATACCTGACAAGTAGAAATGCGAAGATCATTTTTTGTCTATAGATTTATACTTAGAAAAGGAATAACTGGATTGATAAAGAAAGGACTATCACTATACACTTACAGGGATGGTACGTATAAGTAATTTTTGTGTTTGGTTGATCATGCCTTTTCCTGCTGGTTTTTATGGGCAGGCCACTTCAATAACTGGATTGATACACAGAGGATTTATGCATTTGCCTGTTCGATTTCGTGGCTGATCCACTTCAAGTTCTCTTCAATATAGCTTCTCAAGGGGGCGACGTTGATGTCATCACGGATTGGAATGTTGAAAACTTCATTTTATAATTCACTTAGATCAATTTAAAGTTTACACAGACCTTCGTGAATGTCTCCATTCTATAGTGAATACCCAACTAGCCAGTTGTCCACCTCTTCTTCATCATACTCAACAATTTTGTAAAAATTTTCTAAAGACAAGGCCTTCAAATTATTAACTTGTTGATCAAAAGCTTGCTTGGTTAATGTTAGTGAGTTGAGGATTAAGATGGGGTCCTGGAAGTCGTTTGTCTTTCCTTCTAAGTCTATTTTGGTGAGCCTTTTGAATAATGTTTCTTTCTTTGATATTGCTTGCTCACACGATTGCACAATTAGGTACAGGTTCTTCACTTTTTGTTTCCAGCATGCTTCTAATTGAGTGAGCCTTTTTTTGGACGAGAGATCATGTTGTGTTCTTCTCATCTCTGGCATGTTGTTGACATGAAAAGTGAAAGGGATGACCGAGTGCACATAGAAATTTTATTCATTCTTTAAATCCGTTTGCAGAAGTAGGAGCAACTTATGTGCCTTGCTCCCTAGGGAATCCATATTCTGTGATGTTTCCCAGGCCTTGGAATTCAGTTCTATTCTTTTGTTGATATTTTTCTTGACATATCGTCTACAGGATGCGAGGAAGCTGGAGGACCCTTTTAGATTTTTTGCAGGGGTTCACATAGTCGCAAGCATGACTATTTCCAAGGAACTGTCAAGCAATGGCATAGGAAACAAAGCTTCCTCTACTTCCTTAATCCGGTTCTTTAGTCTGGCATTTTTGACTTCAATGAATCCAACAGAATCATGAAGAGCATCTCTGGTTGCCCTGTGAAGTTCAGATATTTTGGATGCGTGCATATTGGCAAGGTCAAGTTCTGAAAGATGTTTTATTTTCTTATTTTTTACATCTCTTTTTTCAATGATTAATTTTTTTGATTCGGTTTCAAAAACAACGCTCTAGAATACGAAGGATTCATATTCGTCAAAAAAGTTGGTACCAACCATGTCCATTGAGAAGGCATGCTGAATTGCGCGTGCGGGTTGATCAAGGTTTATAGAATATGATTTCCAGATCAGCGTCAGGATCCATGTTTTGACGGTAAATTTCGGGCTGCTCCGCCTCCCCTACAATTATTTTTCCGTTCTTCTGCACGGGAATCTCTTGAGGAAGATGTTCATTGTATCTCTACAAAAATGTTGTGTAGCTGCTGGCAGTAGTTTATCAAAAGGTTGGTTGGCTCCAAACGTTGTTTGAAATGAAGAAATGGAGGGGACGATATAACCCCCCGCAAACATTCTTCAATGCGTGCGAATGGAAAATCTCCTCATTAATGACAATATCTATGCATGTTGTATGGTGACTTGTTAGAAATAAAACATAGTTATTGCAAACTTAGAAGTGTGAAGGTGAGGGTTACGACCAACAACATTTAAGGATAGGAGGTTTCATGGATGAACCAAGCTGGCGACGTGCGGATGACATTGCATGGTATTTGAAATTAATACTAGGAAGCGATTGGAGGTTTCATGAACGAAGCAAGCTGGCGGCGTGTGAATGACATTCCATAACATTTGAAATTAAAAATGGGAAGGGAGAAGAAAATTCTTCACAAAAATTGCATTAATGGAAAAACTTCTCGAGCCTTGCGCGCATCAATGACAGCTTAGATGGTAGTTGCACGATGACCTGTTAGCATTAAAGATTTAGAAAGAAGACATATATACACACATATATAAATAAACAGTATTTTTTATCATGCACACATGTGAAGGTAATGACCATGGGGAAGAGCAAGCAAGGAAGGAATGGCCAAGTCTAAAAGTGCATGGTTCAGGATCGTGGTTCTCGGGCGGGCGGGTTCAAAAGAAGGCCTCTATTGTTCGATGTTCTACAAGTAGCACACAAAGTTCCACGATATACAAATTGAGAAGAGGATTTGCGGGCTGGCCGAGATTTGATAGACCATCTACAGTTTCTGGATCGTGGGTTGTCGGGTTAGTGGGGTAGACCATCTATAGTTTATGTAGTGTCGCCACATTTTTAAGGTGTGTATTACTGCTGCCAATTCTAAGTCATGAGTGACATAATTTAGCTCGTGTTCTTTTAATTTCCAGGATTCATAACAAATACCGTGTCCTTCTTGAGTTAGGACACCGCCTAGTCCTTCTTTACTTGCATCCACACATACGGTGAAGTCTTTATCGGGGTCTTCTACCTTCAATATGGGTGTAGTTGTCAATAATCCCTTCAGTTTGTTAAAACTGTCTTGACACTTCTCTGACCAGTTAAACTTGGTTCCTTTCTTTTGTAATGACGTGATAGGGTAGGCTATCTTGGAAAACCCTTCTATAAACCTACGGTAATATCCGGTGATTCCCATGAACGACCGTATATCCGCTACATCTTTAGGCACCAACCATTCCATAATGGGTTTTGTCTTTTCCGGGTCTACAACAATGCCTTCTGCTGAAATTACATGTCCTAGATATTGTATTTCTTTTTTATAGAAGTCACACTTGTCAAATTTGGCATACAGTTTGTGTTTCCTCAATGTTTGCAGAACTATTCTTAAGTGTTCATCATGTTCCTCTTTTGTTTTTGAATAGACCAGAATATCGTCAATAAATACTACCACGAACTTGTCTAAGTATTGACTGAAAATATTGTTCATCATACACATAAACGTGGTTGGTGCGTTAGTGAGTCTGAAAGGTATGACTACGAACTTGTAGTGTCCATATCTCGTTCGAAAAGTTTATTTGTTTATGTCCTCGTCTTTTATCCTAACTTGATGATAACTAGATCGTAAATCCAATTTTGAAAATATCTTGGCCCCACCTACTAGATCGAATAGACCATTTATCCTTGGTAAGGGGTATTTGTTCTTAATGGTCATTTTGTTCAGTTGTCTATAATCGATACATAGTCTTAGAGTACCGTCTTTCTTTTTCACAAAGAGGACTGGTGCCCCCCAGGGTGAAACGCTCGGTTTGATATACTCTTTGTCCAACAATTCCTGTAATTGTATTCTTAATTCTGTCAGTTATGGTAGACTCATTGGGAAAGGTGTTTTTGAGATAGGGGTTGAACCAGGTAGTAGGTCTATGGAGAAGTCTATTTCCCTTCTAGGAGGTAATTCTGGTATTTCATCCACAAACATGTCTCTAAATTCACGTAGGACAACAAAGTTTTATAACTTCGGCTTATCTTCTTTTTCTAACAGATTCATTACTTGGATGGCATACACTTGGCATCCCTTTCTAATACATTTCTTGAGTTGCATCGCTGAAACTTGTCGGACTGATACAGGTTTTTGTATGCATTGGGTTGTTCTAATAGTGTCAAAATCATCTGTATAGCTAAGTATCTTTGTATAACAGTCTAGTACTGCTTTGTGTTGTTCCAACCAATCCATCCCGATAATCATATCGTAAGATCCTAGTGGTAGGATATTCAGATTTGTTCTTATATTTTGACCATCTAAGCTGAACTCAAAATCCGAAACAAAGTCAACTACTTTCCTTTTAGTACCAGTTGCTAATTGTACAAGCCATGATTTTGCGTTCTTTAGTTTCTTAAGTTTATTTTACTCTACCACATTAGGAGTAATATAACTTAACGTAGCTCCAGGGTCAATTAAAACAGAAATTCGAGTGTCTTTGATTTTACCTTCAATTTCTACCACCGAGGACTGGTGGTCAGCTTGTCGACCATCTATGGCTACATTTATCCGATGTAGGCTTCTGCCCATGTCTCCCACCGTCAAGGATTCCTGCAGATTATGAACAATAGTTCTGTTTGTTGAGCTCAAACGTGGACAATTCCTCCTTAGATGAGGTTCTCCACATTCCCAACACTTTAATGGCTCACGGGAGCTGTCCCCAAACTTCTTCATTCCCAGGTTTACCGGTTTACCGTTGCCTTGCGTATTCAGAGGATTGGAGTGAAAATCCTTTCTCGGAAAACTTTTTGTTGTATTCTGATAAGGAGCTGGCTGGTACCCCTTCTTTCGCTGGTTCATTTGATCTTGTTTCTTATCCTTCCAGGCTTTGGGAAATTCTACCCGCTGTTTATACTGGTCGTAGCACATTCGTGCTTTCTTGAATACTTCACTCAAGGATTTGGGGTTGTCAAACTCAATTCTGTCCTTGTAGGACTGTGGTAGACAGCTTAGGAATCACTAGATTTTTACCTTATCCTTTCGGATGTACGGTACGAACCTTAGTAGTTCCAGAAATTTATTTATAAGGTCCTCCATTGTCATCTGTCCAAGTCGTAACTCATAAAATTCTTTTGTCTTCCTTTCATAATAGCTTTTAGAAAGGTATTGTTTCTTGAAATACTTTTTAAAGTCAGACCATTCCAATTGTTTCTCCTTTAGGCCCTTGGCCAATTTCAGTTCCTGCCACCAAATGTTAGCCTTCCCTTTCAGATTGTAGATGGCCATTCTAACTTTCATGTTGCTAGAATAGTTGTAGATTTGGAAGTATTTTTTGATGTCCAACAACCATGCCTCAGCTTCTTCTCCCGGCCTGGATTCTCCATCAAAGGTAGTTGGTTTAATATTTTTAAATTCTCCTTCAAGGTGGTCGACTTGTTTTCTTTTTCTGTCTGATTTAGTTTTGTCTTCAGCTGAAGGTGCTCCTTTAGATGAACTGTCTCCTTTTTCTGTTTCCGGCCCAGAGTTATTGGAGGCCCTTTTGTTGACCTCTTCCTCATGGTTATCGTCCTTTGGGATTTTCTTGGTCACTATACTGTGCAACAAGACTTCATTTATCTCTTGTTGTTCCTGATGTGCTTTCTTCAATTTTTCATTGTCGGCTTTGAAAATTTGTAGTTCAACAATAAGATTCCTCATTGTTTCCAATACTTCCGTGGGTGAGCTTCCGTCACTGTTTTATATTGAATCTCCAGGGGGTCTTTGCTGAGGATTTTCTCCCATCCTGATTTCTGCATCGTCCTGAGCTGCCATAATTAACACAAAACATAAATGGCTTTCTGTTTGTAACCATAAGATTTATTAGTTTTACATAAATCAGAATATATATACTAAGCAGCTAATGTGGCCCTGTTCAGGTCCAGTGTTGTAACCTTTTTGCTCTGATATCATATGTAACATACCTGAAATTTACACAATAAAAAAAAACTTTTGTTATCTATTTCCTACCTAAGTTTCCCGGTGGAAGGCAAGATACTAGTCGTAAAACTCTGATGTCAATTTGGTCGCATAGAAATACACTATAAGAAAAGGAACTTGTTATAAGACTTTATTATAAGAATCTAACTAACATTTCAGGTCCTAAACATACCACAAGAGGTCTTGACATCATATCTCACTTAAACCACGAGTAGGAGATTGTATGAAGGAAATAAAGACAATACAAATCCCCTCCATTCTTGTTCTTTATCCTATGTACATAGGACTTGTAAAAGATCGAGGGCTTGTAATTATATTAGAGTTCGTTTCTATCATAAAGTTTGTCTATGCATCAAATCTATGGGTCAGTTTTAATCCATAGGGAGTCTTAGCTCGTTTTTGTTGATAAAGTTATGGGTAAACTTTCCCACTAGGCAGTTATCGTGACTGCCAAGTCACAGTCAATTTGTGGTCCTTGAACCGGTGGTTGCTCGTGGAGAGTTAGTTAGCCCATGAAAACAGTGGGAGGATGCCAACTCTGATAGCACTTCTGATTCAATCAATGAAAGGGTATGAAAACTTCCTTTGAATTAAGACAGGGTGTCAAATCGCATCACCCTCTTAAAGCGGAAGAGATGGTTCTCTGTCACAATAGTTAAATCTCTGCATATTCATTAATGACCGTCCTGTGATCTTTATTGAACTCGTCTGGCTTCATAACCGAGATACCATACCAACCCTATCCTCGTCACATGGCTACTTGTCCTATGTACTTCCCACATTTATTTCCAAGGTGGAAGGGTGTCGCCTAAGGTTTAGGGAGGCTCACAGTTTTGTCATTTCCGAATATTGTCCTCCTATGAAGGGTTTCAAGTGTTGCACTGTTCTCCTTGATGCCGAGACTATAAAACATGGTAGATAAATGCACCTGGGGTTCTGTATATCACACGGTCTTATCAGGGGTGAAATCCTAGTGGAAAGGGCGGACGCGCCATGGTTATAGCCGACAGTATGTCCGGGAAACGATGGTAAGTACTTCCTTAAACCCAACCCTGATAGGTTAAGTAGGTTGGTATATTTTGTTAACGTTAAGCAGGGTTGTCTTCTGATAAGCGTCATCATCTACCTTCAGTCTGGTTATGTTCTTCTCTGCGATAATTTTTTTTGTTTAGGAAAGACTGTTTAATTCTCAAGTCTTTCCTTGTCTTCCTATAGCCGGTTTTCGGAGAAGTAAGTCAGCCCCATGAGTGATTCACCGACGAAAGAATCCCTCGATTTGATTGATGAAATATTAAGAGTCTTGGATTGGATGGAATCGTTATTTCCCTTACTCGTTCCTACGTATAGCATTTGATTTTCTCCTCTATTTTCGTACGGTCGTTTTACTGGAAGTATTAAGACCTTAGGAGATTTACCGAAGTTCCTGTCTCCGGGGTGGAAAGCGAATGGTTCTCCTTACCGAGGCGTGACGACTCTGTTTGATTTTAAAGATTCGCTACAACATTGTTTTTTGAAAGAGTTTACAGTTCCTCCCTTTAATAAGATCTTTGGGAGAGGACTATCTTGTTGTTTTGTTTTCGCTTATAGTATGTTTATATAGGTTAGGGTTTTTACTGTTGATATGTTTTACTGAAAAAGAAAAGATTTAAGGGATTGTTATTGGCACTAATGATGGGCCTTGTTTATGCGAGGACCCATTAGAGGCTTACTGGACCTTTTCCCTTCACTCGGACAGTCATCCAGAATATAAGCGGTAGACGAGGTTTCGGGTTCGTGTACCAAAGATGAGTATTTATTGTTTGTCATTTACCCTATCTCTTTTGTAAATTTTCCTTTTATTACCTATTACTCGAATGAGAACTAAATTTTAGGGTTTTGTTTCCTGGCAGGTATCTCTCATTCTGTATCGGTCTTGGATTCTTCCCAAGTCTTTGACGAAAGGTATTCGGGTTCCGAAACATTTTTCTTACTTCGACTAATTCCACAGGTTCTAGAAATGCTTAAGGGAATTCGTGCCCTTCTTCTGGTTCTGTATAGAAATAGTTTATTTAACTTGTGGAAAAGAAAGGAGGTTGTCACAGGAATTTCCTGGGTCATTCGCCCGTCTTTGTAAAATGTTATTTTGGTAACTTTGATATTCGAATTGGTCCACTGTGTAGTTTGTTTCCTTGTTTATTTGTTAAAAGGCATACATGTCCGTTGTTATTTGAAGTGACGTTTTTTCAATACAGTGACCCGAATGTTTGATTTTGAACTCTGTACTTGTTCATTGGAAAGATATAAGTCTATCTATATAATTTGACTATGTCCCATACCAATTGTCTAAAATTTGCTAACGAAAGGAAGAAACCCTCCCAGGATTAAATGATGTGGTCATTAGTACTATCTGGTTTATTGCATTTTGTCCACAATGCAACAGTGCATCAATTGTTTGTTTGGACTGAAACACTCGAGCTCTATACTTATTTTATAACAGTGGTTGTCCACCTATCTGAGTTCCTTTATCATATTCAGAATGCAGGGATTACTTATGTGCATACAATGACTTATGTGTATTAGCTTTTGTAGGTACTAGATTCCATATTTATTATCGTACTTTGTCAATTGAAATGGGTGTGTGTATATCAATTCATATATATACATGATACATATTGATTTTAGGTCTATCGTGGGTGAGTCCTGATTTGTAGTAACTTATCTTCACTAAGGAAAGATGGTGTTCCGATTTCCTTTATAAATCTGAACTTGTAAAATGTAGAAAATATATATTCCGTATACATGTATAATCTAGTTTCAAAATCGTCCATACTTAGACGACATGCGCCAAAAATTTCGATGTATGGAGATGTCTCTACTATAACCGAAAGAAAGAAAAACAATCCAATCTTAGAAGACATTACTCCAGAATTTAGTCACAGAATCCATTCGAAATGATTTAGTAGGATAATCAAATTATTCCTAACTCTCGTACAGATTTTAGTCGAAAAGACTTATTCAGGGATCTATTATAATTGTTCTGTCATAAGTTTGACTCCACCCATTCGTACGATCAAACAGTTTTATTCCCACCTAGGTTATAGGACATACCTACAAGTGTTAATGTTTTCGCTACTTCTGTAGCTAATTCATTCTACAGATATATAAATAATTCAAATTTGATACAACCAAATGCATTCAACCAATATACAATTATTCATACAGGCATTAATGAATTCGCTACTTCTGTAACTAATCTGTTCTACATATATGTAAATAATTCGAATTCGATACAGAAAAATACATTACAACAAATATACAACCATTCATACAAGCGTTAATGATTTCACTACTTCTGTAACTAATTTGTTCAACAAATATGAAAATAATTCGAATTCGATACAACAAATACATTACAACAAATATACAAGTATTCATTCATGCAAGGAGAGACTACATATCCGAACCAGTGTGTGGAAAGACAAAGGGAACAACCATGTTCCTCCCAACCATATAACCAAGCAGCCAAAATCACTTGCACGGTTCACCCCCTAGCTTGACCATGAGTCCATGAGGGCGAACTTGAAACCAAACTCCTCCTCAACAATGTCTTTCAATTCTAGCAGGTTTCCCTTGCCTCACACTCAATCAGTAGTGTTCATAATCGCAAGAAAACCAATAGTCTCTACCTTCCAGCATACTTGGCAGCATCCTACCTCCTCAGATATGCTATTTATCAATTTGCCTAGGTCTTTTCCCTCCCTTGGGAATTTTCGCAGCTTTCTAAATCCCTGATTTTTAGGGGCTGTCAATGACCAAATCTCTTATTTTCCACTTGTAACAATCAGCCTAGAGGTAGTTCCAACATGTTCCCCACTCATGGAGTCATGATCAGCTAATTGTAACATGGTATTTCCATTTGTCCTCCTGCAATCAATATAAAATATTTTGTTTTTATACAAGTGTCATAGTCAAATAGTTAGTCGAGTCACATCAGATCTTTGCCCAACAGTCATAATAATTAATTACAAATATCAAATTCGAAATTCGGATTTGCCATAAATGGAAAACATTTCCCAAATTCGAATTTACTAAAAATGGAAATGAATTTCCAGCAAATTTAAATTTCTAAAATATTTTTTTTGGGGGGACGTCACACAGTATATCATCCATGTGTGCATTTAAGCTATGTGTGTTAAGCGAGAGTATTGATACAAATGAATTTGTTTGTATGGATTGGTAATCATAATGCAGTTGCCATTTTTCGGTGGTCCTCAGTCGTTCCATCTCAATATCAACTTTTTGTTTCACTCTGAAGTTATCTTTTGTCAGAGGACTTAGTAAATACAAGGAGTCTATGCTTCTGTCATGGGAGAGTGTTGTGTATACAAGTCCATGTATCTGAATTCCAGCAGGCTGAAATGCAACATTATCAAGTGTTAGGCCTTCTGATGTGTGGATTGTACGTGCACATGCAAGTTTAATTGGAAACTGTTTGCGAATCTTCAGTCGACCTGTCTTTGTTGATGTCGATATTGACTTTGATATTCGAAAAATAGGATTCCAATTGCTTGCAGTGTTTGAATTATATAGATAAGACAACTTTCTTGCTTGTTGCTTGCCTATATGCGGTTCATGGAACTTAATCCAAAGGACATCTACTTTTTATGTCTTCGTATAGCCTTTCAATATTCCATCTGCACCACTCACCAAGCCATCCTGCGAATCATAGTTACAGGCATATATTTCAACTAGCATTTCTAATTTCAGTGCAAGGTGCAAAGGTAAAGTGATTGAATGTTCATGACGTGGGACATTTCCATGGTTGTCTTCTTCCAAGTCAATCAAATTGATGATGATATTATCGCCAGGCATGAGCGACATCATGTGGCTATTATGCTTTGCAACATCCTTATTTCTGTAGAACAAGTAAGGGAACGTTGGATCTATTGGTGCAGGCCGTAAGAACCTCAAGTTGATATAGGTCAAGTCATCATATGTTTGGCTGTTTGTGCGCATTCTATTCAGAATTGCAATGAATGTTTCATTTGTCTGGCACATTGTAGTATGCAACTCAAAGCATTTAATATTGTCTCTCCAAAAGTCATGGGTCACTGTTTCCATGTTAACGATAGGTTGTTCAAATATCAAAGAATCTTGGATGGGTTGTGCCTGGTAAAGATCGCCACAAAAGATCATGTCAATGTTTCCAAAGTATTTGGTCTGCACATGTTTTATGCTTCTTAGCCGACTGTCAATGGAATACAAGAAGCGACTGTCAATCAAAGATGCTTCATCAATAGAGACAAGTTGGAGTTCCTCGTAAATCTTAGATAATGTATCCAACATTTCCTTGCTAAGTGGAAGAAACTGTGACTTGTTAAAAGACATTAAAAATGCAGAGTGGACTGTTGTTCCACAAGCATTGTATGCAACGTTTCCTATGTATGCAACTATTAGGCCCTTTGGTTTCATAGGATCAGAGAAATAATTTGAATCATAGATTCATATAAGCATTTGGAACAATGCTTTAGCTGTGAATGTCTTGCCTGTTCTTGCTTCGCCTGTAAGGAACACGTGCACATGACTGTTAATGTTCAACTATTTTTTAAGGGTAATGTCCTTTACAATTGTTTGTTGTTCACAATTCAACATGCGTCTTATTTTGTGGTAGTCATTATTTTCAATCAGGAAATGATGTTTTGTAACTTGAAAACCAAGGTTGATACGTTTATCACTTTCAGCTGCTAGAGGACGAGGAAAATCCGCGTGTAAGTCATAGGACTCAGAAGGAGTTCTGGTTGTTTTTGGTTTTCTGAATGTCTCATCATGATTGCCAGGGTTTTCTAGGTCATTAAGTGCAACTTCTAGATCGCCCCATGTTGGATTAACATTGTAAGTAAATCTAGCTTCATTGATATGCACTATAGTCTCAAAGGCAACATACACAGCCTCCCATGTAGAGAAGTTATGTATTAATGTCTCTTCGTTTTCATGGAATGGAACATGCAACAACAATTTTTCTCTACAATAGTTTTCATAATCACAATGTTTATTGTATTTGACAAACTGTATAACATAGGGTTTTTTTCTTTTTGATATGGATGCCTTATTTTTTTGTAATGCGATACGAATTGTACTAAGCAGATATGCCTAATAGGAGATGGATGCTGGATGTAATAATCAATAATAGAGCGACATATGACGTCCTCTGAATTGTCAGGTTCTTATCGCAGCAAAACCGGTGGTTTAAGCATAAATGTGCATTTTTCAAGTGGAGATGTGTTTATGAAGACACATTTTCTTGAACTACAAGTGAGGGGCAAAGAAAGGGCAATGCGAACTGCTTGTTGAGCAGACATTTGTTGAATTTTAAGCAATGTATTGCCAAGGGTGTGTATCATTTGTATGGCATCAATATGACTTCTTTCGTGTTCTTTGCGTATTTTTCTGAATGCAGATGTCATAGATTTGTCAATCTTCGTCATATACGAGGTGCAATAGGATGTTGCAACATATGCATTCAACACATACTATGCATTTGTATTTGATTTCCACATTACTGGCATGGCCTTGGAGAAACTGTTGTTCCAAATATGGGAGAGTTTTCATTTAAGGAAAAGTGTTGGTTGCCTAAGCGTTATTTGTATGGCTTGGATGTACTCATCTTCTGATAGATTTACCTCTGTCAAGAAGGCATCAAAGCTCATCATTTCATCAAATCCTTCTTGTTCTAGAAATGCGAACAAGGATTTAGATTTCTCAACAACAACACTGTCCTCTAAACTAATTGGCTCTATGATTCTTGTAGCTCTCATTGGTGGAACGGGAAAATTGTATCTGCAATGCGAGCTTTTTGTTTTCTACAACTTCTTGTATGGTAATGTATATGGACTTTCGCAAGGTCTGGTTCTAAATGATCTGTATAGCATGTTATGTATTTATCCACAAATTGTTCGATCTCTGAATTCTCATCAGCTCCATAGACTGGTGCACCCTCTATCCACAACAGTGTGTGGTCATGCTCATTTCCCCTATTCTGGAATTCAGTCACAAAAAAGTAGTCCGATATTTTTCCGAAAAACGTTTCATCATGGCATATCAATTGTCTCAAAGCATTTATTATATTTCTATAGTATCGAGTACATGTCACTGGGTCTTTTCTTATGAGGTAGTCAATGTCGTTATTTTCTAGTGTATTGGTTTTTTTTTTACGTTTCCTGTTACTATGAAGGTAAGAAAAGACAGCCACCAATGGATCCCAGTAATGCTCTACCCTTATAAATGTGATGAAAAATGTTGGCGGCCCTAATTGCTGGATCATTGCAAATTTTATTTTTTTTGTTTTGTTGCAAATAGTCAGGAGAGGTGTGAATGTTCTTGAAATCTATGTATCCAATATCGGATTTCAGAATTTTTTCTAGGTTTTCTTTGTACTTCACATCCTTGGCCAACAACTTTCTTCCTTGTAACTGGCCTTTTCTTATTCGGACCCACATGCAGGACAAAACTTGCTCTATTATTATGCGCATTGTTTTGAAAAACAATTTTGTTATGTGACAGGAGAAGTAACCGCTTGAATGTAGTAGCTCCCATCAAACTGTTTTATGATAACTGAATCGTTCTGTAATATCAGTGCCACGTCGATCTCCGTAGAACAGTGTTGGAAAGTTCATTTCCTCAGCGAATTTGTCCTTGAATATTCCAAGTGGACGTTACCCCTCGCCAGGTGCGATTTCGACAATTTTGTCTTGCAAGTCACGAATGCACTGTGAATCAGTAAATCCATGGACCAATGTTTCAGCAGGTGTTTCAGTCTTCGATTCATCACTTGTATTAGAATCACTATGATTTTCGAGAGTCTCTCCAGACTTTCCATGTTCTTCTGCGAGAACATTGTTCCAGTTGGCATTTATACAAATGTTCTCTGCTTTGTACAGGGCCTTGGAACATAATTCCTTTAATGCTTTCATAACAACATGCACACGCACTTTGCCTATCTGATACACATTTTTGTATTGCAAGCATCTTTTCAAAGCCACAATGATTGTAATTGTATTGTTAATGAACTGTGGCAACGCTTTTTGCACAACATCTAGCTGAACAAGCACATTAATAATTGATCCTGTTAAGCCCATCTGGGGTCGCTTATAGCCCCAAGGTCTGATTTGAGCAAATGAAATTCGCAGAGAGACAAGTCTCTCCTCAAGTTTTGTAAGTGCACTTACATCTTCTAGTGGTGTATTACATCATATTCGGTTAGGGGTTGCAAACTGTGGCAATTTTCCATTTTCAAGAGATCGTTTGCATGGAAGACAAACTTTCTCACTAGAAAATGGTTTATCGTGGGCTGTCAGCCAGAGGTATTCTACTTGCAAATTAGGCGTGAAAGACTTGTTGTTTTTTGAAAAATTCAATTGTTCACAAATTGCACATGCAATGGAAGGAGTGTCTTTCATTTGTTTCATGTAGGTCTGTCTTGCATTTTTTTTCACAGGGAAGTATGGGTAGAAATTGTTTCTTGTTTTTCATGTACACCACAAACTACCACAGTTGCATGATCATTCTGGGATATGCAAGCACACATGTTTATGTTACGTTCTGCACGAACAAATTTCTTTACATTGTCACATGTGAGTTTCTCTCTAAAAGGAAGTGTAGCAATGTATTTTTTTCTCTCGCGCATGACCTTTTTCAAGTTGTGGTAACTTACTCTACGTTTCTTGCCCAAGGGTGGGATGACTTGGTGGCAATTGGGATAAATTTCACTCTCACCCAGTTTCTCAGAAACTATTTTACATTTTTTGTTCAAGGCCTCTATTTGCTTATCAGAAGTCGGACGAATTTGATGAATAATTTTTTTCAAATTGTGATAACTTACTCTACGTTTTTTGTTTAAGCCCTCTATGGCCTCATCATAACTGAAATGAATTCTACGCATGTTTTTTTTGTTCAAGCCCTACCTGCCCATATCGCAACCGGGCGAACTCTCGTTTTGACTAAAAATCATTGCACGCATATGCAGATTCGATGTTGTTTGGGTGGCATGCACACTCAACCCTGAACTACCGATATCTCCAAGCAAAGGTTCATAATGGATATGTGTTGTATCTATTTTCAACGACGGGATGTGAATTATTTGATCGTAATTTGAATCAGTAACCTAGGAATGGATAGTGCTAGTTGGCAAGGCCGACCAAACCTGGATCTTCACCCTGAATACCATAGACAACCATTGCAAACAGAATCTGCAACCCTCCATATTCCCTTCTTCATATGGAAGCGCCAAGTTCACAAGGTATTCCTGCCAACTTCCAACTACCGACATATTTTCCGCGAGATATGGGAAAAGGTGTTGATGCAAGCACCTAAAAGCCTATTCGTTGCCGCCTATAATCCCATTGCAGAAGGACTGTACAGTGTAAAGACGCAGCGACTGAACATCGAAATCGGCTGCTACCAAACAACAAATTTCATTAAACAGACTATCTCCACAGCTAGACACAACATTTGGTTCCAACTGTAAACCATAGCAATCTATGCCATCCAAAATCTGTTTCCATTGCGATTGAAGGTCTTTGCAAATAACGAACAAGTAGATACGAGGACCTTCTATATTTCATATGAACATTTTTCTGTACAACAGTGGTTCATAATGGCCACTGAGGGCATCGACATCATGGAACAAGATGCAATATGGATTTTCAGATGCAGTTTTGTTGAATAGTAGATATCTTGTTTTTCTTGTCAATGACCATATGCCAACTGATATATTCAACCAGTTAGACAGCCACCGAATACAAAATGTATCTCCCTAAAGTCCCCTCTGATGTGCAGGCATAACTAGAGATGCAACCACTGCATCTTTGAACAATACGTAGCCACATCATGTATTCCATGCATTTGCCGAAGGAAATCATATTCCAGTTCGTATTCATAGGACTGCAAAGCATCAACATCACCATTTTTAAAATAGGCCAAGAAATAATCTATCAATCCATTGCACAGCTCGGTCGACGAATAGCATAAATGCAATAGAACTTGGAATGTATCGAAAAGGCAATCCCTAATAGTATACGAGAATGCATCCAATCTAAAAAGGCCATTCCTATGAAAAACCACATCAATGATGTCATGTACAATGGATTGTGTATCTTTTTCATATGACTCAACATCTATTACCTCTTTCATCTTTTCAACTGTCATTTTGAAGCTGTCTGCTAGATACTTTCAGTGTCTATCAAAACAGAGAAAAGCACAAGCAAAAAATAAAAACTAGCAAAATAAAAAAGAAAAGCAAAATAGTGCACCAATCCCCGTATGTATCTTTAAACCTTCTTCTTCTCAACTTGAATCCCCCTAGTTCCCATAGCAGATGAGAAGAAAACAAACCGACACTGGAAACTGAACCAAATAGAAGAAAGACCGCAAAAAAATAAAACCATAACTTAACTCAGCAGAAAGAAAACAAGCAGATGCAGTTTTCCGGCCCACAGAGTAGAAGCATACACTGCGTCTACACCTCACCCGATGGTTCCATCTTCTGATAGCTCCCAACCACTTTTCGTAAATGCCTCTTCATTGCAATTTTCGGAAAAACTATGGACGCAACATCTGCCATATGAAGACGCATTGTTTCCAAGAACAGAAACCAAGAGCATAGACAAAAATGGTCTAGAACAGAATATTGAAAATCACTAAGAACAGGGAAACTTACCCATCGACAAAGGATGAGAAGACCTCAATGCCCCAAAAAATGCAAACTGTAACAACAAGTGCAACAACTTGCAAAGTTGAAGAACAACAAACCAACGAACAACCACTAAGAGCTCGAACTGCAAGTGCAGGACCTCAACTTTGCAAAGTTGAATGAAACAAGAACCAGAATCATCAAATGAAACAACGAACAAGGATGGAGCACAAGAGCAGGGATGCTAGCCATGAACAAAACTGTATTGCAAGGCATCTGTACAATAAACATTTAAGACTGGCAGAGCTCTTAGGTAAACAATTAAGACAGTAAGGACCATCAAAGGGCGTAGGCTTGTGCAAGCATTTAAGAAAAGATGCAACGTGGTAGGACTGTTCTCTCGAAGCACGCAACAATAAAGCATAAATCAGACATAGCAATATCGTGGAGAATGTATTCAACCCAAGAGAAAATGCTAAGGGGAAACATTTGAACTAATGCTAACATTAATCCATGTTCCACAAATGCATAACAAAAATTATGATTCAAAAAGACCATATACTACCAAAAACTTTGGAAATGCAAACATATTTTACATTGGGAATAGTGAAGGAGAAAATAAGACCTCCAATCCGTTGTCGAATCAGATCTTGACAAACATGATACTTTTTATTATATAAAAATCGATATTTTCACTTCCCTTGTTCCAACAATAGACAATAGCAAAACATTTCTGGTCAACGCACAAACTAATGTCAGGTCAACGATTTATCGATCGCTAGAGTCCCTCTATGCCTACGACAGGGACTAATAATGGTCACTATGATTGTCCATAGCGTATGAAGAAGGGATAACTATAACGAGTAAGGTTTACTATGTTAATATTCAATACCGAGGCGATGGGTTATTATTGTGTTAAGGTTTAGTAGGTTAATATTTAACACTTAGGAGATGTGTTATTATTGTGTTAGCTCAAAGTATAAACTCACAAGTATGAAAGTATATATTTTATAATTAAGGATGGGGATGATTAGTAAAAGTAGGTAGATAAATAATTAATACCAAGATATATCAATTTACAAAGATACCAAAATAATTAAGATATAAATATTTTTAATTAATAGATTTAAATTAATGTAAATATATATGAACTACATTTTATCAATTATCAAAAGAAAAAGAAAACAAATATATGAATAATTTAGATTTAGTTTGGTACTATTTTAATATCTTTTTTTATTAAAGGAAGTGTGATTTTATACAAATATTTGAAAGTCAATTTTCATGACAAGATTTATACTAATTATAGTATTGAAAAAAATATTAATGGTGCATGGAAAGTTTATTAAGGACTTTAAAAGAGTTGTAAATGAGTGGACCTTTGGTTATGGGATAAGACTAAACTTCTCTTTGAGATTAGTGTTTTCTTATATAGTTGTGATGTTGGAGTGTGGAAAACGCTTTATTAGTCCCTGTAGAAGGCGTAGAGGGACTATAGCTATCCGTTGACTTCATATTAGTTTGTCCTTTGACTATAATTTTTTTCATACTCTTTATTGTTCGAATTAGAGAACTAAAAAAATTATTTTTTATATAATAAAAAAAACCTTATATGTCTTGATCTCATTGGAGAATAGATTCGAAGTCTTATTGCCAGCTTCGCTTGGAGTGTGGCAAGCTTATTAAGGACTTTAAAAGAGTTTTAAGTCACTGGACCTTTGGTTACGGGATAAGAAGAAACTTCTCTTTGAGACTAGATTTTAAATCTTATATAGTTGTGATGTTTGGGGATGCAATCATAACCTCTTCATAAACACCACCATCCAGAGAAAGGTTATGACTAGATACCTAATGTACACCAACACCATAAACAACATGGAAGACAAGAGGCTAAATCTAAGATTTCATAAAGAAGCCAAGTCTTGTCATAAATCATTGGAAAACAAAAAAGAGATATTTTTACAAGATAAAGATAATATTAAAAATATTATTACAACTATAATATTTTTTTTTAACAGAAACGGTTGGAGGGTGATTATATTAAAAAGATAGCAGCAAAATTTCAAAAACTACATGTGGCAGGGTGTGAGCACCTCTGCTGCTTTCGAAAGAGCTTAATTGTTTATATAGGACTAAGAAAACTGTATCAGCTTGTCCAAATGAGTTGCATTTCTGCCATGTAAAAATGTCGATATACACATTTAACAACAACAAAAATTCACATTTCATATAACACCTCATTAATAGTTTTGAGGTTGCTTAGGATCTTCCTGGTATTCCGTCGGTTGAGCTTTTAGATTCACCTTTGTAGGGTTCTCCTCTGCGTAGTGGCGGTATGGGTTCTCCTCTACATAGTGGCGGTTTGCGAATTCTGGATCTCTGGGAACTGCATGATGATCATTACTGGCTATAGAGTGAAAAGAAGAGGGGAGCCGAGACTCACCAGTGCTAGTTGAGTTCGTTGGTTGTTGAGGATTTCCCAATTGTTGGGTGACAACCCCAAGTTGTCTTGTGTTTCTATTGAATCCCCTTAAAACTATCACCAGTTATTGATTATGGCGGATTTCTTGATGTTGCAACTATGCCTAAAGGCCTGCCAAATCCTCACATATCCCCCGATTTTCATGCTGAAGTTCTCGGTGTCGTGCATCAGTACACTCCTCCATCCTCCTACAGTATGTTCGGAGTGCTCGAAACTGCTCTCAGAGCTCTTATAAGATGCAATTCGGGCAAGAGCATGGTGTTCTTGACCTCCGCCACATGTTGGTGTGAAGGTTCGGGAGTAGAGAAGGAGAACAGGTGCCAAGAAAACAGGTTAAGCAGAGACTGAAAGAGAGAAGGGCGCAGACAGAAAGAACAGAGGAGAAAAACCAACTTGGGTGAAGGACGAGCGATCTGAGGATCCAAATGAAGAAACTGAGAAAAAGCAGTAGCAACCATGAGTGTGTAAACAACAAACTGTTGAAGGCAATGGGATCCATTATCTCCCACGAGCAGAGGTGAATTCGCGCGGGATGAGAGGATAGAGGTGACGCCATGGTCGTGTGGCTGGTCATCAGGGAATGCAAGCAGAGATCCATAGATATAAGGGTGAGTGATGGCAGAGTGAGAAAGGACATGGGGAGGATGATAGAAGGCACGTGGGCTATGAAGGGGAGGAGGGCTAGAGGGAGGTGGGGTTGGGTAGGGAGAGAGGGTTGATTGAAGTAGTTCTTAATTGTGGGTGGGAGAAAGATTGAAGAGGCGCAATTAAGGCAACCAATCATAAGAGGTGATTTGGTTGATGATTAGATGGCTTTCTTCCAGGGCTTTTGTCGTTTTAGCTAGGTTATCTGCGTCAGTGTTCTGAGCATGGAGAGTATGGAAGAAGCATAAGCTAGTGAAGTGATGCTTCAGGGTATTTATTCGTGAGTTGAGGCCATTGGGTGGGTGATTTGCTGAGGTTGAGAGACCACAAAGCTCCTTTATAACTATTTCAGAGTCCCCTATCATCGTTAGATTTTGGATACTTCGCTCGTGAGCTAGTTTTAGCCCCATGTAAACGACTAGGGTCTTTGTTCTGTTGTTGGTTGTTTTCCCCAAACCCCAGGAAAAATCAACTACTTTTTGTCCATCAGAATCATAGATGACTCCCCCTGCACCTGCCACCCCAACTATAATATTAAAAATATCATTATACCTATATTTAAGGAGAAATTGTGATGTCATAAAAAATTAGAGGATAAAAGAAAATTAAGATACTATAAGGAAGTGATCAACCCCAATCTAAAAGATAAAAAAAAAAATATCTCTTTATAACTTTAACTAACTTAGAAAATAAAATCAACATAATCAAAATAAGAATGAATCCTCACCATACTGAAATATTGAATCAACATATATTGACAATGAATATTATAGATATGCTTCAATACTTTAATGTACCTCACTTCTCTTAATACAACTAAAATAAATGATTACTTCCCTTAATACAATTAAAATAAATGAATTACTATTAATATGTCTAAGAAATTATTTTTAAATATTAATTAAAAATATATTTAAAAAAATTAAAACAATTAATATAAAATTATTTTAATTTAAAATATTGAAAATAATTAAAACTTTTTTTTTTTTAAATATTAATGTTTACTCATTTAAAATTTAAAATTAAGAAATATTAAAAAAATATTTTAATTTCAAATCTCCAAAGTAATCAAGTAATGAATATTATGATACACTTCAATACTTTACTTTAATGTACCTCACTTCTCTTAATACAATTAAAATAAATGAATTACTATTAATAGGTTTAAGAAGTTATTTTTAAATATTAATTAAAAATATATTAAAAAAAATTAAAACAATTAATATAAAATTATTTTAATTTAAAATAATTAAAACTTTTATTAAATTTTTTATAAGTATTAATTTTACTAATTCAAATTTAAAATTAAGAAATATTAAAAATATATTTTAATTTCAAATCTCCAAATTAATCAAGTAATAAGTTTGTTGTGAGATTTTTGTTATTACTAATATAAATTCATTTAATTTAGAAAAGATAAAAAAACAAAAACAAACACATCTAAAATCCAAACTCAATTAACTCAATTAATTGAGAAAAAAATAAACACATATCCATTATTATTTAAAAACTAAAATTAAATAAATTTATATTTTTTATATTTATTATTATTATTATTTTAAAATTTATTATATAATTTATCATTAACCTGGTTTAAAAAAAAGTGAAAAAAAAAATTAAACACATATCTATTATTATTTAAAAACTAAAATTAAATAAATTTATTTATTTTTATATATTTTTATTATTATTATTTTAAAATTTATTATATAATTTATCATTAACTTGGGTTAAAAAACTGCAAAACACATATCTATTGTTACTTAAAAACTAAAATTAAATGAATTTATATTTTTTTATATGTATTATTATTATTATTTTAAAATTTATTATATAATTTATCATTAACCTGGTTTAAAAGAAATTGCATTTTCAAATTTAATGAGTGAGTTTGTATTTCAATACATATATTTTTATCTTTTTCTAAATTAAATGAATTTATATTAGTAATAACAAAAATCTCACTATAATTTATTACTGGATTATTTTGGATTTTTTTTGTTTGTTTGTTAGTGCTTTGAGGGACTAGCCTGTAGTTGAGAAAAAGCCACTCATGGGTATCTAAGTGGTCAAAATCACCTGGGAATAACACCCGTCATGAACCACACCAACCCTTAACATGGTTGGATTTTTGTCCCCCCAAACCGATGACTTTAACATCAAGCAGTGCCTTAGCATCATACTCCATCACCGATTGCCCTACACCTCTAGGGCGATTACTTTGGATATTTGAAATTAAAATATTTTTTTTATATTTAATTTTAAATCAGTAAACATTAATAATTATAAATAATTATTTAAAAATTAAAATTAAATAAATTTATATATGTTTTAATATTTATTATTATTATGATTTTATAATTTATTATATTATTTATTTAGCTTAAAAAAATTGTATTTTCAAATTGCAATTTTTTTGCTTTTAACTTATTAACATTAATAATAATAATAATAATTTATTTTTAAGGTCAAGCCAAGCTACACATCAATTGATATATGAGACCCTTTTGTTTGTGGGATAAGGACTTAGTTCAAAAATTTTACTGTTAATGTTAAAGTCTCTCAAAAATATACACTATCCTACAAACTTTCTAGGTTTTGCTTCATTTTTTTTACCATACTAAAGAATCCATTTCTACATTAAAAAATGCAATTTAAACAACAGAAAATTATAATTTCATATTTAAGTAGCTTAATAACCAAAACATAAAACAGTTAGAGAAAGCGCTATCTAAATTATAATATAGATACACTTCATCACTATTCTCAATTCTCAATGCAATTATTAAAGTTTAATAATTTAAAATAATGAATAAAGCTACAATTAAATCACCTACTTGAATGATGGCCATCCTGCCGCCACCCCCGACGTCCACGCTCAGTGCGACGACCTCCGTTTTCGTTTAGGTTGTCTTCCGGCAAGCATTATCCACTGCATTGTTCGTATCCACTACATGATGAATGGATGTAATACTCATAACTTCCCATGCATGCCATCACTCAAGCATGAAATGGATAACACAAACCTTCGTGAACTGACGGGACGTGAGGTCACCCGATGTTTAATGCTGCACCTTTATGTTCTTTATTCATTCCACGCTCTTTTTTGAATTTGAAAAAACTTGCAGGATTGCCTCACCCTGCATTTACCCTCAATCCCTTGTTTTGTAATTGCATGGCGAAAGTTGCGACGCTATTATGGTAAGTGTCTGATTACTTTGATTTTGGTTAATTCAGTGTTTTATAACATATAAACATGTTTGAATAAATTAGGCGGTTAGATTCCTGTATGTTCTGCATAACATCTCCATATATACTCAGGCTCTACCAATCTACCCTCTGGCTCGTCCGAGACTTGGAGGGATGAGATCTCGCCCTCTCTGGTAGTGGTATTTTCGTTTTGAGGGCATCAAGCAGTGCCATAATCATGGCTTTTGTTTTTCCTTCAGGTAGCAGGTTCGACAGACATGAAGGAAGATGAATCCAGCCATGATATATATTTATGCATAGGGTTAATGACCCCTCCCATTTTCGGGCCATATATAATTACAGTCCAGGTCAGGAAGCCCAACTATAACTTTATGTAGAGGGAAGTTCAGCCATTTGAACCTGAAAGCTGCGTAACCCATGCCTTGGAATCATGTACTTCGCTTACCAAAACTGAAGCAAAAGATCAGTTTTCCATCTTGGATGCCCCAAAGGAGGGTTTGAGCTCTTCAAGCCGTGAGCCCAAATTCTTCAGACAATTGCAACTACAAGAGATTGGGGAATATTAATGGTTACCCAGCCAATACAACTTCCTGTGAACAGATTAGGAAGAGGAAGCGTTCCAAGGTCTGCAAGAACACTGAAGAAGTTGAGATCCAAAGGATGACTCACATTGTTGTTGAACGTAATAGGAGAAAGAAAATGAACAAGCATTTAACTCTCCTATGTTCCCTTATGCCGATCTCTTTCATCCAGAGGGTAAGAGTCATGCACCATTATAATATCATTCCACTATTCTTATAACTTTATATGAAACGTATCGCGTAGGGACTTATTTGGGTCATATATTTGTTTTCTCAGGGAGATCAGGCCTCCATTAGTGGAGGAGCAATTGACTTTGTGAAAGAACTGGAACAACTCTTGCAGTCTCTTCAAGATCAAGCTCAGAAGCGTAGAAAGCAATGTAAACTAGAAGGATCTCAGAGTCCCAAATCAACTGCCACTCCGTTCAACGGTTTAGTCCTCTCTCCATTGTATACTTCATATTCCTCATAGCAAGAAGAATCGAAATACGACATGGATAGCTCTAATTTGGATCACCACAATGAATTTACTACGGAAAGCAAGTCTGCAATCGCTGATGTAGAGGTGATTGATCGAAACACACGCGAGTCTCAAAGTTCTCTCTCTAAAGAGGTCTGGGCAGCTTCTCAAAGCCATCTCGATTCTTCATAATCTCGATATGATGATTTTACACTTGAATATTACCACTATTGATCTTTCAATGCTCTATTCCTTCAACGTCAAGGTAATGAATTTTTGTTCCCAGTACATGCTATTCTCCTTTCCATTGTGTGATATGGTGAAATTTCAATACACCACTTATGTTAATGGACTGTCCACAAAATAGTGGTCTGATTGATAGGTTGAGGACGAATACTCCAGTTTGGGTGCTTGTTTCCTATATGATATTTTCCTTTCTATTAGATAAAGTTGAATATGAGGTTTGCTTGGCAACTTCTTACTCTAAAGGATAATTGTATGTGAATAAACTATTATAGAAAAAGTATTTGATATCTTTTCAAATAGAGTTTCTATGATTTCAAATCTCTTTTGTATGAAAAAACTTATTCATCTCTATTTTTGTGAAGATTGAAGAAGAATGTCAATTGACATCTGTTAGTGAGAAGCTGCGTTTCCTAGTTACTTATTGCTCTGCATGTTTGTACCATATAATCCTCTCCAACCTATCTAGGAACAAGAATGTAAAGAACTGAGGGACTTAAACCACTGTGTCTATTGTATCACCAGAAGAAAAGTTGCAAGAGTGTCAAATTCTTGAACTGGGGCAGATTTCCGATCTCTAAAGTCCTATGGTTTGGAGCTACAACTTTAGTCGTATCTAAATATTTCTAAAGATCAGGAAACTGGATTCTATTGATTTTTAGGAGTGTAATATCATTCAGATTGGCGCCTTCAGCGCCAATGTTTCTGGCGGATTCTTCGTTGTGTTTGTAATTTTCATAAGCTCAACATGCAAGGATTGCAAAGTTTGTGGCGAAGTGGAGGAAATCAGAAGTTATTATGACTCATTAATTTCTTCATTTCTGATATTATAACAAGTTTTCGAACATACTTTGGAGGATAAGATATGATGCATCTTTTGTTCTCTTTTCTTCTTAAAAAACAAACAAACCCCAACGGTCATATTCTCATTATAGTATCCTGCTTCTTTTATTTGGGATGACAGTGAGGCATTATGTGTTTATTAGTAAACGACTAACTGTTACCCTATGAGTCCCATGTGATATGTTTCTGCTTAGTTATGATATTTTATGATTTATTTATTTATTTAAGGTGGTAAAATTGATCATAATTCAATATCTACGAATCTGTAAATGTAAATATCAGATTTATTAATGTTATTTAAAAAAATTCACTTTAATTAAAATATTTATTGGAAAATTTATTATTATTATTTAAAAAAAATCATGTTACTTAAAATATCTACTTCTACTCTTAGGTATACTTTCAAATTTAAGAGATTATTTTAGGTCTTGGGTGAGTAATTTGCTTTTGAGGTCTTGGGCAATTAATTTACTTCCTTAAGTCTCAAATAAACAAAATCTTACCCAATCCATATATCCAATTTACTTCCTTAAGTCTCAAATAAACAAAATCTTACCGAATCCATATATCCATAGACACTTAACTTGTATCCCTATACATAAAACTTGGACATTGAAACCCACTTGCAATTTAATCTCATATTTATGAAGAATTTATAAGCTTTCCTATATTTCACAATTTTTTTTGTACTTTTAAAAATTAATCCTATTTATAAAAATATATAAATCTTATATAATTAATGAATTATTAGGAAAACAACATACTCATTATGAGCTTAACATGTCATTTATGGGAATTGAACCCGAGTGGGGAGGATAACAATCTTTCCTCACAACCATCCAAGCTAAAATCAATTGGCAAACTCAAGGTAACATCATGCAATATCATTTTATGGAATGATATGTACCTTTCTTTACTTACCCCTTCTAGGGGCAACCTTTAGTATGACAATACAATAATATTTCAATAGATGATCATATAAGGATGACTCCATCTTTATTTATAGCTATCTAGCGAACTCTAACCATAACTAAATGCTAACTACCTAGTGAGCCTTCTTTAATGAAAGCATGCCACAATTAGATCACTGTAACTATTTAGTGGGCCTTATTTAATAATGGATCTAATCGACATTACATTAATTGTCCACCATACATATCCTATTATTCACTCTAATGGGCCCATAGACCCTTGTTACACCCCTATGCAAGATCCCACCAATGACGATGAAGATGTCAATAGTGATGTTTATGATTATTATACAAATGAATATGAATTTAAAGAGGTCAATGGGATTTCAATTTGATTCTTCATCGATCTCCCTTACCGACCACAATTTTAATTGCAGTTATAGTTTTTCACTCTAATTTAGTACAATAAGTAGAAAATGGGACATTCCTGAATTTGAAGAGGATGGTAATTAAATTTGTGCATGATACTCCACAAAATATATGTCACTCATTTCCCAATGCAGATGAATTTCATCATTATGTTGGTATGAATATGTTGAAAGGGAGGAAAATAGATGTACATGATGGTGGTTAACGTGAACTATGGATTGACATCTCCATTTGAGAAGGGACCTATGATAAATAAATAAAATGTATATTAGTTATGACCACAATGATTTCATTAGAAGTGTCATTTAGAAA
>ML784100.1:112322-146644 GCA_009831015.1 Picea engelmannii | reverse complement strand
GGGGCACAACAGTGAGGTTGATGACACCTGGACAATGTTAGTTGAGGGAGTAAATGGACACCAAAATTACAAATTCCAATGCTCCAGCTCGGGTCTTCTGAAATTTACACAATATACAAAATATTTTGACATTTATGATTTTGAGTAAAACTTGAAGTGACAGGGATGAAAATAATTTAACCGTCATCAATTTTTGTATTGACAAGCTGGGTAAATTTGAAATTCCAGGCCTGGGTGGTAGTGCTCTTCCACTGAGAAATGCAGCACGGTTGGACCATGGAACAGCCCACTGCATGGTCATCGCCCACCCTAAACGGAAACGGAGGTCGCCGAACTGAACACGGACGTCGAGGGTGGCGGCGGGATGGTCATGCTCCATGGCAGCATGGATGGGCAGCCTGCTGACAGAGTCTTAAAGACTCTGCAGCCGGTTGTACAAGTAGACAGCTAACCTTTCATGCCACCACATATAGACATCTACCACTGGAGACAGCTCTCTTTAAATCGTAATTGAGAACCAGTCATGTATTCAAGTTGGCAAACCTTCAGCGCCCGAGAGAGTTCTCGCGGAAACGCGAAAAATCTATGTGACGCATAACCATCGCCGACCCTGTTCGTTCTCATCAATACGCCCACCGAGCCCATCATTGCTCTACCTACGCATCAATAAATACTCCCACTGGCATGTATTTTCCCACACCCAAATCATTTGAAGGGATTTCTGTAATTGAAACGATGTCCACCCAAGTGGTTAAGTTGGATGCAAAAGCTGGTGCAGAGGTCTATCATGGCAGCGAGATCTGCTGGCAGAAGGTGCTGGAGCTCGTTCAGGAAATGGGTCTTCCCAGAGGTTTGCTCCCGTTGGAGGGAATAGAGGAGTGTGGGTTTGTGAGGGAGACTGGCTTCGTCTGGGTAAAGCGCAAGAAGAAATATGAATATCTCTACAAAACAACTGGAATCCTGTCGTCCTATGCCCCGGAGATCAGCGCATACGTTGAGAAGGGTAAGATGAAGAAGATAACGGGAGTGAAGGCCAAGGATTTTCATATCTGGTTTGGGCTCAACGAGATGAGGATTGACGATACTGCGAGCAGGATGATCTATGTCAAGACTTCTATTGGTGTGGGTAAAAATGTGCCAATCCAGTCATACGAGGAGGAGTATGATAAATACATGGTTCAGACAGCATGACTATGCTTCATTTTTGTAAACCAGATTTGGATCTAGTGGATCTGGTGCAGCCCTTATGGCAAGATCTGAGACAATAGTACCATTGAAAGCCTTCTGGTTTTCTGAAATTAAGTCAGAATCCTGCAACATGTTTGTGCTTGTTTATTTCGGTGTAAGATCTCCATCCTTTTCCATGAATTTAAAATAAGCATTACTACTGTTACTCTCATCTGCGTTTTCATGTATGCTTACTTCTGTGCATTTTACAATTATTAAATCAAAATGGAAAAACAAATTACTGTTATTTTTTAAATTGTATATACCCGCATAAGTTTTTAGGAGAGCTTAGTGAGTTTGAATATAAGGTTATTCTCCTCTATACTTCAAACAAGAAGTCAAAAGAAATTTCTATGTAAAGCATTTTTAATTTGAATCCCCTTTAGTTTTAGATTAATAAGTATAATAAGTACTTAAAGGTAGAATTAGGGTTTAGAGAGTAATAAGTATAATAAGTATTTAAAGGTAGAATTAGGGTTTAGAGAAATATCTATGTAAACCATTTTTAATTTGACTTTGATTTAAGTTTTCATTTATTAAGTATTTAAAGGTAGAATTAGGATTTTAGAAGTCAAAAGAAATTTCTATGCAAACCCTTTTTAATTTGAATTTTTTTAGTTTTAGATTTATTACGTATTTAAAAGTAAAATTAGGGTTCATTGACATTGAAATATCTATCTAAATTATTTTTAATTTGATTTTTTTTGGTTTTAGATTTATTAAGTATTTTTATTTTAAATTTATTAAGTATTTAAAGGTAGAATTAAGGTTCATTGAAATACTTATTAAAACCATTTTTAATTTAATTTTTTTTAGTTTTAGATTTATTAAGTATTTTAGTTTTAAATTTATTAAATATTTAAAAGTAGAGTTAAGATTCATCTAAAAATCTATATAAACCATTTTTAATTTGAATTTTCTTTAATTTTTAATTTATTAAGTATTGAAAGATAGAATTAGGGTTCATGTAAAAAAAACTTCCCAGCTACCAGTTATAGAAAACATTCTCATTCACCCTTTTAGTAAAATAAAATCTCTTTTTTTAGTGTATCATATTCACCTCCTTATGTATAGATAGTCGATACCCACCAGGCGTATGTTGGTCTGGTACGCCTTGGCTTCGTCCGGATACACTAGGTCAGCGAGACATATCTTTTCTCGGCCAACGGTGAGGTCCTTCTTTCTCATCTGGTGGAAACTTGGCCGAAAGACAAATCATAAATAATATTCACTAAAAGAGATTTTAGTGTGAATATATATATATATATATATATATATATATATATATATATAATTTCAAAGGGATTCCAATTAAGAGATGTTTACAAACTTCCCTATAATATAGGTGAGGCTCGTAATAGACATTCACTTTAATCTTCCTGAATCGATATTAACTTCAAACTGACATTTGATTTTTTTAAATTTTTAGTAATTAAAAAGTTTTAATTCAAATTTTTTTTTGTCACATAATTTTAATATTTACAGGAAGAATATCAATTTATTTTAAATATATTTTTATCAGAGTAAAAAATACCTGATCTACAACTGAAGATTATGGTTTTATTGGTTTTATTGACTATTTAATTTTGTAGTAGGCTAAATTTATTTATACATTTAAAAATGCAATTTAAACAATACAAATTTTCCATTTAATCTAAATTTATTTTAACCAGAAAAAAACAAAACATACAAAGTTTAAACAATACTCTAACTTCACCTAAACTATATAACACCTTTGACCTAAAAATAATTTAAAAATTACACAACTCAACCTTCATTACTGGACTAGTTAGCATTGGGCAACAATAACAACGGTCTCAACTCTAACCATTAAGGCAGGCAAATTTCGCACAGAAATATGTATGGTGCTCTACAGGTCAGAGTGGGAGATTCATGTACAAATCGCTATTTTAATTTATTGCTATTATCTGACAAAATATAATAAAGAGTGCAGTTGCTATTACAGGTCAGATATCTGTATGTGTACAAATCATTGTTTTAATTTATTGTCATAATCTAAAAATATATAATAAAGCGTACATGTGCTCTTACAGGTTTAGAGTGAAAGATAACCAGCCTACAGTTAGAGATTAGGGTTCTATTGGTATTATCTAAAAATTTACCGATCTTCTTGATAACTTTCTTTATGGATGTGTTCTTCAAATGCTTCTTTTGTAAGTGGTGGATGATACTCTTCTTCAATTTCATATTCTTCAACTATCATTTTTCCATCCATTGGAAAAAATTCTCTGTAAAAGACATCTTTGAGTTCTTAGAGAGTAGCTTGCAAATCCTGAGTAGCTGGCCCCCAATACTTGAGAAAATATTCTAACAAGTTTTGTAGAAGACTGAACTTTTCAGATCACATGAGCGTGCAAGCCACTTTCTTTGACCTTTTTCTAGAGAAGATACACAAATTTTCGTTAGTACATCTTCATGCAATACATTTATACTTGAGTTTACTAGAGTTGGGTTACTACTGAGTTTGGGGCAACATGTCCTCCACTCCATAGAGAAATAATTTGGATATCCAGGGATATTTTGAATATCAATAGAAGGGTATACCTTATGGAACACCCATGGTAAATCTTGTGATGCCATGGTTCTATCATGGTTTTATTATCTGGAATGTAGCTTTAATGAATTCACCAAATGAATTTAGTGTTCATAAAAAAATGGAGAGTGTATGTTCTCTCAATGGAGTCGTTAGGAATGTTAGAATAAAAGATTTGGGATCAAAATTTGCCAAAGTGTCATTAGGCCATTTAATTTATTATAGTGTTTCCATATTGAAATTAAAGTGAAACTTTTATCTAAACCTGAAAAACATTTCCCACCTTAACTCTACCCTGGTCACACTGTACTTCCTCAAGTTGAATACGATGTGTGGGACTTCTACCTTAATAACTACTGTACAATTTCTAAATTCTCTGAATGCAAGGGCTTAATAACGATCCTCCGCAACTTTAAATTCAGGGGCTGTACAGCGACCCTAAAAATTTAAATTTCTGGAATTCTAACTACAATTACAACGACCATATGAAGTTCTGAAATTTCGGAAATTGCATGCAAGTTTTACATTGACCCAACAATTGTATATTCCAGTAATGCAAATAAAATTTTACAGCGCCCACAAGGACTTATAAATTTTTCCATTTGCAAAACTTTGACAACGATCAAACAAAATTTAGTTCAAGAGTGCAACTAAATCTCAATGACTATGACTAGATTCAATTCAGGATTGAGATTTTACTTTTGCCGTGACCCCATTTTAGATTATAGAGTAGTAATTAAATTACAATGACCATATGAATTTCAAAATTTCTGGATTTGCAAACTATTTGACAACGACCATAAGAAAATTGTGCGTTCTGGGTAAATAAATTAATTGGGCAGTAAATAACTAAACTCTAGGTTCCAAATTTGTAAACTTATAAGATAACAAACCGGAATATCGAAGTTGTGGGTTTTTAGTTTAATTTATAAAATTCAGGAGCTGTAATTTAATCTGGCAATAGTCATAACAATTTGGCTCCAGGAATTTTCCAGAACTACACATTTATTCTGCGACGACTATACAAGTTCTAAATTTTGGATTGATAGATAGATTTTTAAAAGACATTAAGAAATTCTAAACTCAGAATTTACAATATTTTGACATTGATTCATTAAATATAAGAATCAGGGTCTATAATTTCAAATGGAAGTGAATAAGAACCCTCGAAATTTATGTGTCCCAAATTAATTTTGCACCGAAATTACAAATTCTAAAGTCGCAGCTACTATACCAAATTAGTCCATATTTTAAAAGTAATTCTGCAGCTACTATACCAATTTCTATTTTTCCAGAATTGCAAAATTATTCTGCAGCTACTATATAAAATTCTAATATAGAAGTTTACTCTTATTACAATAAAAATTCAGAAATAAAATACTAGAACCGTTGAAGATGAGAATTTGAAGATGTCTTTCAGCAATTGTGCTCCTTTTTTACTCCCGCTTGTTAATCACAGAGACTTCATGGATACCTCTCAACCAATGCTAGGGGTATTTTTCTTTCCCCTTAACCCCTCAAGCGGCAAAGGGGCCACACACAAGAAAGCAAAACACAATAACTGCCAAGCTTTCCTTGTAAGGAAGAGCTTCCACTCTTTCACAAGCTTGAAATCCCTTCTCTCACAAGTAAAACATAGTCAAAAACATTTTGGCAGCATAACAATATTATCAAAAGTGTGATCCATTTCCCTTCAACATCATTTGTTTTATAAAAATTTCCAATTGTCACATATCCTCATGCACAAATACTTAACTTTTTGAATTAATTTAATTATTATTATTCACCCACAAACTTGTCACACTCTCTAAAGTTGCACAAGTAATTACCATTTTTATTTTATTTAAAAAGCTAATTTCCCTCACATTCCCCAATGTGTTCCTATTTTCGTTCTTAGTTGTCCCTTTGTTCCCCAAATTCTCATTTAATGAGTGTATCCTAACTAGATCTTAGTTATAGTTTGATTATGAGTGTTCTTTTAGTTAGACTTAGTGGTAGTTTTACTCAAGATATTTTTCTATATGTACACCTATTCTCTCATGATATATTTCTTTCTATTTCAAAAATCTCTTTTATTAATTTCATGCACACATGTGCATTTTATCTAACCTTTAGATTTTTATTCCCTCTTTTCCTAGAGGTTGATTTTATTTAAAATCTTTTGACCTTTTTAATGTTTTTAACTAGTTCCTTAATTAAACTTAGTCTTTGTATTAGTCTTAGACTTAGGCTTAGACTCTTGTTAGGCTTCTAAGTTAATAATTTACTAACATAATAATTGTTTTATTTTAACAAGGTCTAAACATGTCAATGATTTTTAGGCCACCTAGATTTATTGACTCATGTTTTAATTACACAACATGCCCTTCAAGATGCACCTCCATGCTCCAAGGGTGCCACCTACCTTTGACTGGTTTTGCAAGTTTGTTCGACCCTTAGAGTCAACACTCCATTCAGTCGACCTTGTGAGAGACTAAGGGCTTCTAAGGAATAAAGGCTCTGCTTTATTGCATTCCCTTTATAAATCTTTGTGAACCACTCTCTCAGTCATTCCTCACGACATCGTGGACCTATTGAACTAGGTAATTGTTAACCTATAGTTCAGACCACAGTGGGAGTGCTAGTAGGCTATAACGGGGACATTGCCATACCTCTAACTTAAATGTACAGTTTCTGTGCATGGCCCCTTTACTCCTTATGTGAGTCGGATTAACAAGCATCGTCAAGCCTACATCCACTCATAAAAATAATGTCAACAATCCATATACATAAATCATAACATGTAATAAATCATATGTCACACGTGTGTAAAAATAAATAGTCAAACAAATACAATCCACTATGTGACTCAATCTGAAGTCCATGGAAGTCCATTTATGTAATCAACATCCATAGCCTGTCATATGTCCTGCACACTCAGGAGAACTCGTCAATAACATCTGTATACATATACATCTGAAATAAAAATAAGTTCCAATAAATCATCATCATCATCATATATAATTCATAATCAAAATGAAATCACAATGTACCATAACTAGATCACTTGCACGCAAGTGTCCTCAAAGAATATGTCAATATAAGTGTGATTAGTAGAACAAGATGTTATAGGGAGTTTTCAAATGAGATAGATTTAGGATTTTCATTGATCTTCAAAACTACTCTATTACAATCCATATTGATTATCTATGATGCCTTTGTAAAGGGTTAGAAAAAAATTATAGATTTGGGCAACATTGTTGGTCTGGGGTCTCCTCTGCGCTTGAGCTAGGGCCTCCTCTATCGCTCATGTGTCTCATTGTCGGTCGTATGTCGCTCTCTATTGCTCTCGGTATCACTGTGTTTCCTTTTTTGGCTCTTGCAGTCGGGATCAAGCTGGGTTGGTCAGAATGATTTGATGTCAAGGTCTTTCTCCTATCTAGAGGGTTTTGTTTGTTGTCTTCTTTGGTTTTGCAATTTGATGAAGTTTTCAATTTTGGTGGGTTTTATAAGATATGTATTATTAAAACGCCATATAATATAACAAATATATTTTACAATTTATATTATATAATATAAATTGTACTATATAAAAAATCTATCATACAATTTATAATAAATTTTTGTATATAATGCAATTTATATTAAAGTTTTATATATAATACAATTTATATTAAGGTTGTTGGGGTTATAGAGTTTATGGGTAAATGGTTAGGTGTTAACAATTTTGGGGGTTAATTAGGTGTAAGGGATTAATGGACTTAGGAGTTACCAACATTAGTAGTAGGTGTTATATATATGAGTGGTTAGGCTAATATGGTTTTGTAGGTTAGTGAGTTGGGAATGATATAAACGGTCATAGTAATATGATGTAAAGTAGTTACAAGGATTAGGGATGTCATCATCGATGATGATGATGACAATGACAACTACACCAATGATGATGACAATGATGATCATGATGACGACGATGAAAGTGACATTAATGATGATGATGACACTGCCAATGAAAATGATCATGCTGATGATGACAAAGATGATGATGATGATGATGATGATGATAATGACAATGTAGGAAGAAAATGATGATGACATTGATGATCTTGATGATGAAAATGACAATGATGATGACATTGATAATGAAAGTGACGATGAAACTAATGATGATGATGATGGTGACAATGCCGATGGAAATATTGATCACGATGAAGATGATGATGGTGATGATGATAATGGAAGATGATGATGAATATGGAAATGTTGACGATGATGACGATGATGATGATGACAATGACAATGATGATGATCACAATGAAAATGACGACGACGATGAAAATAATGTTGAAAATGATGATGACGATGATGATAATTACAATGGAATAAAATGATGATGGAATTGACGATCTTGATGATGAAAATGAAAATGAAAATGACGATGAAAATATTGATCACGATAACATTGGCAATGCTACGTCAAATATTTACATTTAATAATATATAAAAACAATATCATTAAGTGAATAATAAGAATACCTTATTGAGCTCCTCTTGGTTTCGGGAATAATTTATTCTCTACCAAATATGGAGAACCACATGAAGGTGGAATCTCATTTGGCCCCTCGCCCCCCTCACATAACTCTCAATTACCCCTACCCAATAATGCATATTAATTTAAACAAAAATTGCACAACTAATAATTTATAATATAAATAAATTTTGTCCTAAAGATATTTACAATCACTTATTTAATTTATGTTTCTTATTTTTCATAAAAGTCTTTAGTAAATCGACATATGTACATTGGTCTTCATCCCCTTTAGCTATTGGACCCTCTTCTTGCAGTGCTCCATGACTATGCATCATCTCCACCATTGTACTACTTCTAGTAGTACGATGTACCAGTAGAAGTTGTTGCACTACAGGGGCATCCACTACAAAAAAAAGAGTTAGAAGGACATGGTTATAAGTTATTATTATTCATATGCACAGTGTTTCAATAATACAAATATCATGACTATATGTTTTACCTAGAGGAGTAGCCGACATGACCACTGGTGTTGATCGATGTTGCAGGGTTAATGTCGATGACGGTGATGATCATGACGATGACGACGATGACATACATGATGACGATGACGATGGCGATGATTATGACAATGAAGATGATGATGACAATGAAAATGATGCGACGATGCTAACAATGAGGATGAAAAAGATTACGAAAATGTCGATGATGATGATGGAAATGTCGATGATGACCATGATGGTGGAAATGACTTTGATGATGATGACATATGATGATGTTGATGATGAAAACCATGATGATGATGATGATGATGATGACAAATGAGGATGATGATGATGAAAACCACGACGATGATGACGATGATGATGATGAAAATCACGATGATGATGGTGATGAAAATGACAAAAAATGTTGATTATGGTGATAACAATGACAACAATGACAATAATTATGATGACGATGATGACGATGATATCATTGATATTACTCTTCATCCATATATACATATGTATCATCATATTCATAATCGATGTTGAAAGGATTGGCCAGATCAACATCATCATGAATTTAATTTTCAATCATAATATCATTGACAATATAATCATCGAGAACATAATTTTCATCTACATCTTGTTGAAATTATTTGAATTCTTCATCTAAGATTACATTTACCTCATGCTCCTCTGCAACTTATTCTTCTTCAATATCATCTTCTTCTGGTACATTATACTTTACATGCCCTCCTCTTGGATCATATCTAACAACGTATGACCAACCTACTTTACCTGGAACCTATGAATAAAATACCTTCTCACATTTTATTGGAAGAACATAATTTTCTGTATCGAGCTCAAATGTACTTGTATTAACCATGGTAAGTTCATTGGCATGATCAATAACAGTTATTTCAGGATCACGCTCATTCATCCGTAACCTGTACCATTTGACATCAAACATAACTAACATGAAGTAATTAAAGTCACACTGAACTATATCATTCAAATATCCATAGTATCTATTTTTGGATATTGTTTGATTCCTGTCACTTATCGAGGAAACATTAGTGATATGAAAGACTGCAATTATCCCACTATAATTTTTTTTCTTCTTTTCATCCAACTTTTTGATGCGAAATTTACGGCCATTGCACCACATAAACTTTCTCTGTTTCAACTGCAATATGCCCGAGAAATAAAAAATGCATTGTCAAAAAATAAACATATTTAGACTTAGTAAAAAATTATAAAAAAAAAACACACCATGACCTAGATTAATATAATGGAAAATAACTGAAACATGATATGAGTGGATTATATATATGTTTTCATGTTTATCTTTTAAACCATATGCTAAATTGATTTTCCTATGAGTAATATTAGTGTATTGATTATGATGAGATTATTTAAGCAATGTAGCCACCCCTTCCCATGATAACCTACCATTATATTGTATATTACATCGATCTATCCATAACTTCATCCAATCAATATTTTTGGCAACAAATAAATCCAGTGCATCCCACTCTCAACCAACTGTAGGAAAAACGAATAAAAATTACTAACAATAATAAAGTTTAGTAATTGATGGAAGAATAAAATTTAATTAATAAGTAAAATATAGATAAAATTTAATAGTGCAAAGTATTGTAGATTTCAGCTACCATCTAATAATTACCTTTCACTTTCCAAGACCTCCCCTTTAAATTTGTTGATGGAGTTGACATTCCTACTGCTAATTTAGGAAGATATTGACTAATATACACCGAGGATTGATATACCATATATCCCTCCACCATAGAACGCTCAAGACATGCTCTTTGTCTAACAAAATCATTCAATGACTTCGAGTGCCTCTCCACCATCCACATTGAGCTTGTGTGTACAGGTACACAAATTTAAATCTCCTCAACTTTCTGTATGAAGTAGTGTTCTTGAGAATTGAGAAATGTCGGAGATATATACTTGTGCATTTCACACATTAGACAAGGAATTTCTCTTCTCCAATATTTTGTATCTTCTTGATGGATTTATTTAAATGAAGACCACCCACACATGATTATACAAGAAAATCATACATTTCAACAACAGAGTATATACATTAATTTAAGTAAAATAGTACATGACGACAAGTTCTGCAACAAACATTTTTCTTACCTCATGCATTTTCCAAGATTGTATATAACTTGTTTTACGTTGTTGTCAAAGCTATCAAGGAGAGATAGAGGTAGAACATACTGTAATTAAAAAAAATGACACATTATTTTTTGAAAAGAAAACAAAATTAAAATACTAAAAAGAAGTATTAGCAAAATAGAAATCTATCAAAATAATTCCCTTAATGAAGGTATATCGATCATGAGTTTTTACTTGACCAAAGTAACCTCGTTTCGTTAAGATATTCTTTCTGTTTGAAGATAATCCCATGGGAAATTTAATTTTCCGAATCGCCTCTCTTACAACGTTTCTTTCATTCTCTGTAAATAACCATTGAAGACGATTCCAGTCTCCGACATTTTTATTTGAATCAATCAAATCGTGCATTGCATGACTGGCTTCCTAAATGTCACTACAAATTTTGAAATTTTTTTCTTTATCATTCTTTCCATCTATTATTCTCCACAATTTTATGGTTATATTCTTCTCGATATGCATTGTATCAAACAAATGAACTATTTGTAGGTGCACATAGTAGGGAAACATACGTAATTGTACGAAGTATTTTTTCATTCATCGTGGAAGCTTCCCATTAATGCCTTGACGACCTTTATGAAACATAAATCAATTAATTATACAACAATAATTTTTATATATGGTGAACATAATTCAATACAAATAAAAATTGTAAAACGTTTTTTGCGATACATAGTTGAATTTCTTACGTTGATGATGATTTCTATTATATGCCAACTTCCATAGGTGAGGTGTCATTCTTAGTCATTTTAATGCAGTCTCTTCTTTCCCATTGAAAAAATGTTTTTCAATTGTTCGATACCTATGGTTCTTAGGGAGGAAGTTCCTACACTCATCAAACACCTAATTTCCTAAACTTCTTGAATGACAAGATTTCACCCTAGGACCACAAACTTGAAATGCAAATTTACCCTTTGTTTGAAGACCTGCAAGATATGGATTAATAATTTGACAGGTAATATTAGTTATATAACAAGGAATTAATATTAGAAACATGCATAATATTTTCATAAAATTATATAATATTAAAGTGTTTAGTGTGACGTTACATACCACAAAAATGTGTTATCCCCAGGGAATCATGAATTTTCCATGTAAGTATTTCATGGAATTGAAATTTATTTTTCCCTATTGGTCTAGAGATGTTCTACATAATGATTCCAACCCATAAATTTAGTAGCTCGTTGACGAGAGGCTCGACATATACATTCATATATTTCACTTGGTACTTATCTACTTATTTGAAAATACATGTAATTAATACATTGCTTATGTATAAGAAACAATGCATTAATAATGAATAAGAGTACAAATGAAATGGCGCTATGTTCAAACAAATATTGTAAGCAAATACCTGGAAAAATAATTGCCAACATTGTGTGCTCCCTCTTTATTGACATCGAAGGACGAAGGGTATTTTTTATAAAAAAAATAGGCCACACTAAGTAAATATACCTGAGCTCACCAAATGGATTGACACTATCATTTCCTAATGAAATCTTATCTTTACAAGGTTCTTCTTTAAAATAGACTATCTTTCTTCGATGTACCTAAATGTAGAAGCATATGTAGGCATTCGAAGAACACCATCTCCACTTATGTGACGTGCATGGTAATCCATAAATTGTGCTATGATGTCACAACTGAATAGTTGTTGCAAACATGGAATTATCAAAATATGATGAAGAACCTTGTGAGGCACCTTTTTTGTTACTTGATCGATTCGATATCTACTGATTTGACATTGTGGGTATTTAATTTTCGATACATATTTTCCATAATATATAATATGATCACTAGGACATGCATCAATAGCCTGATAATACGTTCCAATATCTTTCATAATGGAAGATAACTCTCAGTATGTGTGAGGCAAATTATTTGATGGTGGTAAGAAAAATTCACCTAACAATCTACCAGATAAAAAATAACTAGTTAATGTAAATAATAGTAATCATAAATATAACATCCTTAATATATTACACATTAATTGACATTAAAAAAAGAGAAAAATAATTTCGACGTTTACGTAGATGTGAAAAAATATATCATTACATACCTGAAGATCTATGTGAGAAAAGTGTTTGAAAAACCATTCAATACATTCAAGTTCGCTAGCAACATTATAGCTGAGAGAACATTTTTTCTTGAGCCTTCATAAAGGGATTGTTGTGCCTTCTCAAGAAAAGCTATATCATGAATATCATCAAAGTTGTCATCCTCATCGATATGCGAAAATATGTCTTGGATTAATATATTTTTCCCATCATCTGGCTCAACCATATTATTGGTGTCATATTATAATTCCATAGAATTAACTTGATCTTGATGATCTTAAATATCCATATGACCATATTCCTCAACCTGTACAACAATATTTCTACTACTACTAGGCACTGCATATTCTCCGGTGATAAACACCTAGGAGGATTTTTCTTTATAAGTACAAAAATTAATCAACAAAATTAGTGTTTATAACAAATATTAAAACAACCCCATATGGGGTGACACTTGGCCCTCAAGAAACACTCGAAACACATGCGCCCGTCGTAGTTAACATCCACGGTCGCCACCCTTCCTCCCCATCAACTCATTATGCGTAGCATTCACTCAGGAAGGGGGGTAGTGCACCCACAATGTCACATATACAACAACAGTCGAGGCTTATTAGAGAAGGTATGAGGAAGATCAATGCCATCACTTCGGTCTTTATGGAACCTTTCCCTGTCACTTCATCTTTCTTCAAGGTAAAGCATAGAAATTGTTATTTCATTTTGGATTCACATTCCTCTCTTGGTATTTCTCCCGTCTGGTGTTGGGATATTGTTCTTGTCTGTGCCTTTCCAATAGTGTGCAAACGAGGCAAGCCAAAGCATGGGATGACCTATTACATTTTTTCATCCCAACATCATTGAACTAGCCCCTCTTAAGCCCTCTCTCTGCCCCATATCCCCTTCATCAGATATGTTATCCCTCCCCAGTCTGAACAAATTGGATTGATGAAGACAATGCAATTACCTACATCAAGGAATAAATCCCTCTGGTTCTGCCCCAATCCCCTTCAAAATATTTCCTGCGCATTGCCTCGAACACTTAGGAACCCCCATGAAGTTTGGAACAACAACCTCAAAGCGTCGACCCTGTGACATAATTGGGTGATTGTTTGGTTGAGGAAGAGATTCCTCCAAAATGGCTGGAGGAAACAAATATGCCAATTCCACCAGATGTTAAAGAGCCTCCAAAAGTTGTAGCCCTTGCACCATAGATGCCTAGTCCCCTCAGGTTCTTAGAATATCATTTGCAATTAATCTTTGAAATGCGACAGGACATGGCTGACGAACACCACTTCCAGGATATCCTCAAACGTTGTCTAGACATCTTGGTCAACTCCCTTTCAAGCGAGCCTACTTTTGGAAACTCAACAATGTTTTTTAACTTTTTATATCAATTAATTGATCTACATAGCTGCCTAACTAAACTTATTTGTTTTTATTACTCTTCATGATGCAATTTTCGAAACAAAAGCTGTAAGTTGTCGCTTTTTCCTATTATTATCTTTCATGCTTCTTTCATGACTGGAAGCATGAATATGAAGCATGAAAATTTGCGACTGTGTTACCTTTCTGTTCTAAAATGTCGTCAAAAGCAAGTTGTTCATACAGTTTATTAATGAATTTGGTTCCTTGCCATGAAGAGTTACTCTCTATGTTCCAATCCTTTCAACATCAAACATGCTTAGAGATTGATGGTTACATGAATCAAAGGACCCTCACAATTTGATTTTTGGTATGGTTTTGTTTGGTTCTTGGCTTTACATTTCTTTTGCTAAGTCTTGGATTTTCGACTCACCCAAACCTTGTGATAGAACCCACGATGCGCGCACTCATTTTTCATTTTAATGTTTTGGTCCTAGAATCGTACTAGATGCAAAGGTGGCATTATGATTTGCAGGCAAACACCATTCCCGAGACTGTCCTTGGGATTTTCAAACCCTCTTCACATGCGTTTCAATAAACACCCATCTAATCGTTATGAATTTATGATCATACACCATTCACTGTTGAAATCTCACGGGCTCCGGTTATGGCTCTGGACTATCTTTGCAAACCCTCTCTGTGTGTTGTGTCTGATTCGTTACCCTTTCATCGATCATGGCTTCTGTTGTGAGAGTTGAACCAAACGACCTTCAAACTCTGCTCTTATACGACGATGCCAGAGGAGATTTGGAGAGAAGTGGTTGGCTTGTTTTCATTAGGAAGTTTCAGGGTTTCAATTTACAGGTTGCCCAAGAATTCACTGTCTTCTTTGATGGTTGTAGAGAGAAAGTTGGTGATGTGCAACTGGAGGTTACCGAGGAGTTCCTGAGTCAAGCCACAGGGTTACCAGCAAGCGGTCAAAGGTGGTTTAAAAACACAAAAGTGGAAGAAGTTCCTTGGACCCTGCTGTTTACATCTTGGAAAATAACAAGCTGTGATAAAAGTATGCCCATTTCCTTCCTAAAAGCTCGGTGGCACGATTTGCTCACTGTTAAAGCAATTTGTTACTTGTGAGGGATGTTTCGGGCTTGTATTTTCGTACCATTTGCGTTTGCTTATGATTTTTATGGGTTTCCCTTTGAATATGCCGTATTACTTACTAAGGAGTCTTTATAAAATGGGGAAAAGATACAAAAAACAATGGTCAGACTCTAGCCTTTTTCATCACGGCCTAGTTAAAATCCTGCTCATACATCAATTAGAGTCATAGAATAATAGATGGGATTCGTTCATAACCCAAAATGGCTATGGTAACCCTGATATGGGGGAGGTAGATAAACTCGTGGTTGAGGAGACCCTTGTCCACCTGACGACATCTCTCTCACCTCCCCAGACTTGTGTCTTTTCCCCTAACAATGAACCCTTGATCGATCCCAAGGTCATTGAACAGGTCTGTCAACAGATTACACATCCAAATGAATGTGTTAAAAATGTAAAGAAACCTACAGGAAAGAGATCTAAGAGTAATATTGATATCAATTTTAAAAACAAAAGAGTTGGCAGGTTAATTTCTAGGAGACTTCGTAACAAGTCAAATTCTCATCCGAGTTCAATCAGTATGATCGAAGTCCACAAATTCTTAGACTCTGAAATCGAGAGGTTCCTCGCTGTAGAAGACTTTCATTCATTCGAGCCACACTTTGATAGGCCCTACAATTTTGTTAACAATTTACCTCCTTGTCTTAAAAATAATCCAGAGTTTCCTGGTGTCAAATTAATTAATGGATCTACTGTCGGTATGGAGGGTGCTCTGGTTCACAACCAAGTTTGTTTCCATGCAACCATTGCACAGTCAAATTGTGAAGTCTGTCTATCATGGATTGATAGATATTATATTGATATCCCTATCCTACAGTCACGGGTTAAGGCTTTAAAGGATTAGATTGATGTTTTAACGAGCGAAAACCAGAGACTCGAATCTATTATTCAAGGCAAAGAAAAGAGTATAAAGACAAAAGGCAACGTAGTATTTAAAAACGTGGAGGCTGCAACAACCATTGTGAATTCCAAGGTTACCTGATATGATTTGATTTCATTAGTTGGAGGTATGATTCTTGATTTTAAAATAGGATTATATTGTTAAAATTAGGTTGTTTTATTTGGATTTCATTTACTACAATAACTAGCTACAGAATCGCAAGATTCTGTAACCAGTTATGTTAATTCGAATTGTGTAAAGTAGTGGTTGAAAATGTATCTAAAATCTTCCTATTTTCCTTTTCTTTCGGGATATTCAACAACCCATATCTGAGTCATCCTTGAGACCTTACAGTCATGCATTTTGTATGAACATAAATGAACTGTTATTAGTTTTGGAGGATTTAGTAGAATCAGGGTGGTTGCATCCCCCTTTATTTTTGAAATAAATATTTGATCTCGGGAACATAAACAATTATCTTTTCTGAGGCCTTTATAAACCTATCATTTTGTAAACAGAGGCATCTTGGCCTGGGGCTTATTGTGAACAGTTTATACTCAAATTTAGACATAACAAATATTTACTTTATGCTTTAGTCATCTGTGAATGTTGTTGTGATCTATAATTTGTTTATCTTGGTAATTGAATGACTGCAGATAGCTTTCGTCTTCGTAGACTGTTTTGTTGTCAAGATAGTTTTTCTTCATGGTTCATGATTTTATGCTTCAGTTTTATCAAAACAATTGAATGATATTTCAATTCATATTTCAATTGAATTGATTGATTAAATGCAAGCTGTAACTATGGGATTTATCTCATGTGTTATCGCTTGTAGTCTATTATATCACTGTAATTATTTTGCGTCCTGTTGTTTTATCAATTAAATACACTGGAGTCAATGCATAGTTTAGCTTTTGTACCAATCAGTGTGAAGATGCACATCAGATTTATCTCGTGGATGAACTGATGCGCGATTTACGCAAATAGTTGGACGCATACTCCTCAAGTGATTAATAGGTTAGTCTGTTCTTTTATTTCATTTGCTTGCTTATTATAGAAGTTTTTATATATAGTATAATTTTCACCATCTATATCTTTCTGTTTAATTAAGTAGTTTAATATTTGATCTTATGAATGCATATAAACAATAAAACAATCCAAAAACAATTAGTACTTTTGCTTTCTTTATTGTTGTCATTAAAAGAACCATTTTACATTCGATTTTTATAAGTTCAGATTAAAACTCGTTATTTATACATATTGTATATATGATAAATAGAACTATTATATACATATTATTTAGNTATATATATATATATATATATATATATATATATATATATATATATATATATATATATATATATATATATATAGATGTACATATATATTTTAGTGATTATTATTTAGTAAGTTATTGTATTTCTTTTAGTTATTTTTCGCTTCCCTTAGGACTTTAGATTGGCCAACGGAGCCATTAAACTCGTCAGAGTGAGTCAATCCAAACGACTTGGGTTAATTAGACAACCCCAGACCGGATTCACTCTTCCAGTTGACGAGCGATCAATTTCGCCCGTCAACAAATGGTGCTAGAAGGAGGGCCTGAATACTATTAATGGCACATGGAGGTCGCAAGACTCCTCCCCCACCTACCCGCTCACCTATAGTAACAAGAAGTCATTCTAATGAAAACATTTTCCCTCAAACAACAACCACATCAAACAACAATCCACGGATCACCGTTGAACCAGTAACTCCAAACCCCCTAGGGGCCTACGTACAAGAAATTGTTTGTCAATCCCTCATAAGGATGAACAGTGCCTTGGCTTGTATCAGACAACCAGGTCGGCCTTTGAACCAACCATTAGACTTCTCTGATATTAGGGAGCAACTTGAAGGTACTGATCTTACCCTAAACCCTACGGATCTAGATCACATCCTCACCCCTGCAACATAATGATCTAGTATTCCACCATCACCACCCCCTTCATCTCCTTCTTCTTCTGGAGAAGAATCATCAGATGAAGGCAGTTCCTCATCTCAGCCTTTGACACCACCCACACCTATGGCCAATCCAAACAATCCCGCCAGGCCTTGGTTTGATCAAGATGCAGTGGCCATACCTGGGCCCCAACATCCTTTACCTAAACATCCAAAGAAATGGCTCCCTAAATTTGACCTAGATTTCAAGAAGATTGCTGAGGATCATATCAAAAAATTCATGCTAGACATTAGGCTCCGTAGTGTTGAACACGAAGACGTAGTATGTAGACTTTTTCCCTACACTTTTGAAGGCAATGCCTCTACCTGGTACTTTTCCCAACGACCCCACACCATCGTGTCATGGGATAGATTCGAGTCCTATTTCCTTGAGAAATTTGGAGATGACAAATCTCCTGAAGTCCTAGTCATGGAACGCTCTAGTTTAAAGATGAACCCCAAAGAAAAGATAAAAGAATTTAATCAAAGGTTCATGACATTAAAGAATCGAATCCCCACGAACTCAATGCCTGCCGAAAATCTTATCGTTGCATACTACACGAAAGCCTTACATCAAAACATAGCCATTTGGGTAAAAAGGTCCAAGAAAGCCACGTTGTTAGAAGCCTTTGAAGAGGTAAGTCAAATTGAGAAAGATATTCTTAGCCTAAAAGACAATATCTGTAACGAGGCAGAGACTACTTCATCCTCCAAGAAGAAAATCGAAATTCTTCCTAGATCTCCCCAAAACAAAACTCAATTAGATAGTTTGGATCTAGAAAGATTATAGAATGTCGTTCAAAAGTTATCTAATTAGGTTATAGATTTGAAAAGATCGGCTGAAGAAGCCTCTTCAAGCAAAGGGCCTTACAAACCCCCTTTTAGAAATCCTTTTCCCACAAACCGGCCTAACTCAAATTCTGAAGGCCTAAATCTAGAAAGCTTACAATTTTCTATTCAGACGATTCTAGAGGCACATGATAACTTGATTCCTCCCGAGTTTCTCGAATACGTGGCTGAACAAGAGATAGTGGAAGAGGACGAATCATCTCCCAACATTTCCGGGCATTTTTCAGATATCATTTTTCAAGCTAATTTCGAAACAGTGCATCGTTACAATACCAGGAGCAAGACAACAAATAAATCTTCTTTTGAAATCGGAATTAATGCACCTCAAAAATAGTCTAAACCAATTGAAACTAAACAGAATTCAACAGCCCCAAGTTTAGAGTATGATTTGATTGAGGATCTCAAAAAACTTAGAGCTAATATTTCTGTTTACGAATTATTGAAATTCCCTTTTCTTCTGCAAAAGATGCTGCACAATATTGAAGAAAACAACAAAAACAACAATCCGAACAGCAACAAAGTTGCTGAAAACAGCCCCAAAACACCTCAAAAGGTTTTCGTCAAAACGACGCCAGAGTCTTTTGATAAAAGAGACCTTGCTGTAAAAAGTGTAATAAATGTAGATAAACTAGTTTCAGGGGGTGCGATTAAAAAACAACAAACTTCTGCTGTTAATACTCGCAGAAATGTCCCACCCTTTTTGTTAACTTTTGAAATTTTCAATAGGAATGTACATAACTGTATGGTAGATTCAGGTGCATCGTCAAACGTAATGCCTTGGTCTGTCTGCCAAAAACTTAATGTCGAAGTTCAACCTTCCAGCCTGAAAATTATTCAGCTCGATCGAACTAGTGTTAAAGTAATAGATGAATTAAAAAATGTGCTTAAATCAGATTATCATCTAATCCTAAAGTCCATCAAGTTATTGATATTATTTTCGTTGATATCCCCGAAGTATATGGCTTGTTTTTAAGTAGAGATTGGTCTGAACAACTACATGGTTATTTTGCAACGGATTGGTCTCACTTGTGGCTGCCCGAAAATGGAAATCCTAACAGAATCAAGGTAAATCGTGAGTGTTATCTTAAGTTCACGGTAACTGATTTAAATGATCCTAATGAACCATTCACTGCTTCTGCCAGTTCACCAGAAATACAGGGGATGGACATTTTTTTCGGCAATTTCATGGCTGAAACTTCTACCACTACTGACCTGGAACAACAATCCAAAATTATGACATGCACATAGTCAACAACCCTCTCTCAGTGGTCACATGCACCTTACGAAAATCAAATCTGGTCTCTTTACTTCGATGGATCTAAATCTAAGGAAGGAGCTAGTGCAGGGTGTGTGCTCATTGACCCAGCAGGTCATAAAACTTTGATCGCCTGCCACTTAGAATTTGAATGCACAAACAATACGACTGAATATGAGGCACTCTTGCAAGGTCTCAAAAAAGCACTAGATTTGAGGATTCAGAATTTGACAGTCTTTGGTGATTCAAAATTTTTGGTTAGACAGGTAAAAAAATCTATTCAGTGTTTATCTCCACACTTGAAAAGCTATCAAACTGAGGTATGGAATTTAATGAACAATTTTTCTGCATTTAACATTAATTCTATTCCAAGATTGAATAATTCTGAGGTTGATTTGTTAGCTAATGTCACCTCAAATTTTTTTCTTGCAGAAGGCCTTTCTCTGAATGCGTTCTCTGTCGAGTTGTTGTTCAGACCATCCGTCCCAGAAAACATTACAAATTGGAGAGTCTTCGATGACGATCAACAGATCATCAGTTTTCTGCACATGGAAGAGACTTTCCAAGGCGCAATTATCGACGAAGGTACCCACGACGAAAACCTTCGCGATTTTACGGTAATACTAGATCCAATATCCCCGGAGTCTACATCGGATATGATAAACTCTATCCCAAAATCTGTGGTTAGATTAGAAATTTTTTATGATCTTCACGATAAATTCAGAAAATCAGTGAATTATAAAATGAATAGTTCTTCCTTGACACATGAAAAAGTAAATTTAGGAACTAAAGATAACCCACAGTGCATCAATTTGGGGTTGGAATGTTCTGAGCAAGAAAATATAGCATTTATTAAGTTGTTTAAGGAATTTAAAGATGTCTTTTCTTGGACATACGACGACCTAAAGACTTTTGATCCTAACATCATACAACACATTATTCCCATGAAACCCCAGACCCAACCTTTTCAACAGAAGTTAATAAAGATGCACTCAAAACTTGAACCAACAGTCAAGAAAGAATTAAACAAACTCTTGAATGCTAAAATAATCTTCCCGGTAAGACATACACAGTGGGTCTCTAATCTTGTCCCTATAAGGAAGAAGAGTGGTGAAATCCGATTATGTATCGATTTTCGAAATTTAAAACGAGCGTCTGATAAAGACAACTATCCTGTTCCTCCCATGGAACAGATCCTTCAACAAGTATCTGGTTCTGAAAGATTATCGTTGCTGGATGGTTTTTCAGGGTATAACCAAGTCTTTATGTCTCCCCCAAACCATCTCAAAACCACTTTCCGTACTCCATGGGGTACCTACGTTTATAGGAAGAAGCCCTTTGGGCTCATAAATGCCGGTGCCACCTTTCAGAGAGCGATGGATACTCTTTCCATGGCTTAATCAATCAATCTGTAGTAGTTTATCTAGATGATGTCACTGTTTTCTCAAAGAATAAAGGAGATCATATAGCTCATCTAAGATATGTTCTACAGCGATGTCGTAAGTACGGTATTTCTTTAAATCCTAAAAAGTCTGTCTTTGCAGTAGAACAAGGTAAGCTCCTCGAATTCATTGTATCAAGTGAAGGGATTATTATTGACACTGAAAGGACCCAAGTCATTGCAAAACTGCCCCCTCCCTCTTCCAAAAATTCCATGCAATCTTTCTTAGGTAAGATAAAATTTGTTAGGAGGTTCGTTCCCAGCTTTTCAGAAATGGTCAGATCATTACAAAATTTAATAAAAAAGGATGTACAGTACCATTGGGGACCTTTAGAAAGTTAGGCTTTTGACTCAATAAAAAAGGCTATAGTAGACACTCCTTCTCTAATGAGCCCTAATTTTTCGCGAGACTTCACCCTCTACACATTTTCCTTTGATCGGTCTTATGCTACTGTCCTAACCCAAAAGAATGTTGAAAACAACGAAGTCCCAATTGCCTTTATGAGCTCAGCCTTTAAGGGAGAATAACTTAATTACCCAGCAGTAGATCAACAGACATATGCTGTTTTTAAAGCGGTAAAACGCTTTCAATATTATCTACTGAAATCTAGGACGAAAATCATTGTCCCTTACCCTGCTGTCAGAAACTTGTTAGTACAGAAAGAACTGGGTGAAAAAAGGGCAAACTGCGTCACATCTTTACAAGAATATGACATAGAAATTACCCCAGCACGAATTGTTAGAGGCCAAGGTTTATGTAAATTGGTTGTTGATTCAGCTATAGGACAACAAAATGAAACTGATATGTTAATTCAAGATCAACACAATCAAAATCAAATCTGATGTGCACAAAACCTTACTAGTCCTTGGTATGACGACATCAAGTTTTATCTTGTACACGGATCAACTCCCTGTCACCTTGATCCAAAAAAGAGGAGAGCACTGAGATTAAAATTTGCTTCTTTTCAACTAGTAAACGGTATTTTGTTTCACCAAAATTTCGATGGAATACTTATGCGCTGTCTTGAAGAAGATGAAGCAAAAAAAGTCTTATTGGAATTACATGCAAGGGAAGCTGGTGGGCATTTTGGTGGAGACACCACTGCCCACAAAGTATTAAGAGCAGGTTATTACTGGCCTACTCTTTTCAAAGATGCCCATGCCTTATGCCGCAAGTGTGTAATCTGTCAAAAGGCATCTAGACGAGTACACAAGTCAGCATTCCCACTGCAACCAGTTTCGATAGACTCCCCTTTTCAACAATGGGGCCTCGATATTATAGGCCCAATCAACCCTACATCCTCGCAGTAGCATAAATACATCATAAAAACCATAGATTATTTCACCAGATGGTCCGAGGCTGCACCATTAAAACTTGTAAACACCAGCCAGGTAATATCCTTCCTGAATTCAAATATTATCACTCGTTTTGGTATTCCTGAATGCCTAGTATTTGATAATGCTTCCTATTTTTCATCTCTCGAAACGAGTGATTTCACTTTAGAAAAAGGAATAAAATTAAAATACTCTGCCAACCATTACCCTCAAGGCAATGGTTTGGCGGAATCAACTAATAAAAACTTGATCAAGATCATCAAGAGAACGGTCTCCGAAAACCACAAAAACTTGCATAATGCACTATTTAATGCAATCTGGGCTGATAGGGTAACTCCTAAAACTGATGTTGGTAATTCCCCCTTTTTTCTCGTTTACAACAGGGAAGCGATTCTTCCACCACATGTCCTTCTCCCATCTCTGCAATTAGCGCAGAAGGTGCAAGAAGAAGACTGTCCTCCCTTGGAAAGTCGGATTAATGTCTTATTGAAATTAGAAGAGGTAAGGGCTCAAGCAAAACGAAAATTGGATCAACATCAACTCATTGTCAAAAATTGGTTCGATTCCAATTTTGCCTCAGACATAAATTTTGAGGTAGGTGATCTTGTCCTTAAATGGGACAAACCTCATGAGGGGAAAGGAGAGCATACTAAGTTTCAAAACCTGTGGTTGGGACCATTTTTAATTGCTGAAAAACTTGGTCCCAGTTCTTTCCGCCTCCAGAATTTAGAGGGACAGCCAGACACCTTTCCGGTGAATGGCCAAGCTCTCAAAAGGTATTTTACCTTACGACTCTACGGTACATCTTTGTATATATTTTTTTGTTTTGATTTCTTTGCTTTCCGTTTCTCTTTGCTGGTTTGTTGTTTTTATTTTCATTTTTTCTTATTGGCCTTTTTGAGTCAAACGTGCCTGTATTACAGTCTATCTCAGAAAAAGAGAACTGAATGCTTCATCTCAAAAATAGCTGTCAAAGGCTGTCAGAACATCTATTGCTGTCCTTCTCTGAAATTGTAGGCTGGTTAAAGGTGTCATTTTGTCTGAAAGTCGATTTCTCGGTTTCAATCTACACTTGAAAGTATTCACGAATATCTTTAAAAGGTCTCTTTACGCTGTCCTTGCTCTTTAAGAAAGCAACTCAATGATGCCTCCTTGTTCTTGAAAATTAGTTCTATAAATGAACTGTTTTTCAGATCTTGATGAAGGTTTGCTAGAAAAATTTAAAGGCCTGTGGAAATATTAAGTTGTGCTAAAAAAAAAAAAAACCTGGAATTTTCAGCATCACCCCGCTCTATTGAATATCTTTAAAACTATATTAGAATGTAAATAAACTCTCAGAGAGCTGTGGGAAGTGTTTGTAAACCCGCCGGGACACTAAACAAGTCTACTGGAAGCAGGTAAATGCATGCATGACGCCAAGATAACTTCGTCGAGGTACTGAATAGGCCCGCTGGTAGCGAAGTGATGTCAGGCAAAAGAAATTTCTTGGGTATAAACCTTGTGTTGGCCATAAGCATCCTTCGTTCTGATTTGAAATTTCTTGGGTAGGATACAGACGTCAGAGTGGGTTAATTGACATCCATGTTGAGGCTATGGACGCCTATTTGCAGCAATGGCCCTGTCAACAGTAATGGAGATTTTAACTTAAATATTGTGGCTTTCGTTTGTTAAGATTGTCACCAGATTTCATTCTTTTAAATGAAAGGTATCTGAAACTGGGCTGCATCTTGATTTTTAAAGATGTTCAAATAACCTTGCGGTTGTTATTCGATTTGAAGTTTTTCATAATTATCTAACCCGAACTAGTTTGTATTGCAGAGATAATTGCTTCTCCCAGCATGTTGTCATTGTTGGTAGCTCAACAATGTTTGTTAACTTTTTATATCAATTAATTGATCTAGATAGTTGCCTAACTGAATTTATTTGTTTTTATTACTCTTCATGATGCAATTTTCGAAACAACAGTTGTAAGTTGTTTCTTTTTCCTATTATTATCTTTCATGCTTTGTTCATGACTGGAACCATGAAAATTTGCGACTGTGTTACCTTTCTGTTCTAAAATGTCATCAAAAGCAAGTTGTTCATATAGTTTATTAATGAAGTTGGTTCCTTGCCATGAAGAGTTACTCTCTTTGTTTCGATCCTTTCAACATCAAACATGCTTAGAGATTGATGGTTACATGAATCAAAGGACTCCCACAATTTGATTTTTGGTATGGTTTTGTTTGGTTCTTGGCTTTACATTTCTTTTGCTAAGTCTTGGATTTTCGACTCACCCAAACCTTGTGATAGAACCCATGATGCGCGCACTCATTTTTCATTTTAATGTTTTGGTCCTAGACTCATACTAGATCCAAATGTGGCGTTATGATTTGCAGGCAAACATCATTCCCGAGACTTCCCTTGGGCTTTTCAAACCCTCTTCACATGCGTTTCAATAAACACCCATCTAATCGTTATGAATTTATGATCATACACCATTCACTGTTGGAATGTCACGGGCTTGGGTTATGGCTCTGGACTATCTTTGCAAACCCTCTCTGTGTCCTCTGTCTGATTCGTTACCCTTTCATCCATCATGGCTCTTGTTGTGAGAGTTGAACCAAACGACCTTCAAACTCTGCTCTTATACGACGAAGCCAGAGGAGATTTGGAGAGAAGTGGCTGGTTCGTTTTCATTAGGAAGTTTCAGGGTTTCAATTTACAGGTTGCCCAAGAATTTGCTTTCTCCTTTGATGGTTGTAGAGTGAAAGTTGGTGATGTGCAACTGGAGTTTACCGAGGAGTTCCTGAGTCAAGCCACAGGGTTACCAGCAAGCGGTCAAAGGTGTTTTAAAAACGCAAAATTGGAAGAAGTTCCTTGGACCCTGCTATTTACATCTCGGAAAATAACAAGCTGTGATAAAGGTATGCTCATTTCCTTCCTAAAAGCTCGGTGGCACGATTTACTCGCTGTGGTAAAGCAATTTGTTACCTGTGAGGGATGTTTCGAGCTTGTATTTTTGTACCATTTGTGTCTGCTTATGATTTTTATGGGTTTCCCTTTGAATATGTTGTATTACTTACTGAGGAGTCTTTATAAAATGGGGAAAAGATACAAAAAACAACGGTCAGACTCTGGCCTTTTTCATCATGGCCTAGTTAAAATCCTGCTCATACATCAATTAGAGTCACAGAATAATAGCTGGGATTCGTTCATAACCCGAAATGGCTATGGTAACCCTGATATGGGTGAGGTAGATAAACTCGTGGTTGAGGAGACCCTTGTCCACCCGATGACATCTCTCTCACCTCCCCAAACTTTTGTCTTTTCCCCTAACAACGAACACTTGATCGATCCCAAGGTCATTGAACAAGCCTGTCAGCAGATTACACATCCAAACGAATGTGTTAAAAATGTAAAGAAACCTACAAGAAAGAGATCTAAGAGTAATATTGATATCAATTTTAAAAACAAAAGAGCCGGCAGGCTAATTTCTAGGAGACTTCATAACAAGGTGAATTATCATCCGAGTTCAATCAGTATGATTGAAGTCCACGAAATTTTAGACTCTGAAATCGAGAGGTTTCTCGCTGCAGAAGAATTTCAGTCATTCGAGCCACACCTTGATCGGCCCTACAATTTTGTTGACAATTCACCTCCCTGTCTTAAAAATAATCTAGAGTTTCCTGGTGTCAAATTAATTAATGAATCCACTGTCGGTATGGAGGGTGCTCCGGTTCACAACCAAGTTTGTTCCCATGTAACCATTGCACAGTCAAATTGTAAAGTTTGTCTATCACGGATTGATAGATATTATACTGATATCCCTATCCTACAGTCATGGGTTAAGGATTTAAAGGATCAGATTGATGTTTTAACAAGTGAAAACCAGAGACTCAAATATGTTATTCAAGGCAAAGAAAAGCGTATAAAGACAACATGCAACATAGTATTTAAAAACGTGGAGGCTGCAATAGCCATTGGGAACTCCAAGGTTACCTGATATGATTTGATTTCATTAGTTGGAGGTATGATTCTTGATTTTAAAATAGGATTATATTGTTAAAATTAGGTTGTTTTATTTGGATTTCATTTACTATAATAACTATCTACAGAATCACAAGATTCTGTAACTAGTTATGTTAATTCGAATTGTGTAAAGTAGTGGTTGAAAATGTATCTAAAATCTTCCTAATTTCCTTTTCTTTCAGGATATTCAACAACCCATATCTGAGGCATCCTTGAGACCTTACAGTAATGTATTTTGTATGAACAGAAATGAACTGTTATTAGTTTTGGAGGATTTAGTAGAATCAGGGTGGTTGCATCCCCCTTTATTTTTGAAATAAATATTTGATCTCAGGAACATAAACAATTATCTTTCCTAAGGCCTTTATAAACCTATCATTTTGTAAATAGAGGCATCTTGGCCTGGGGCTTATTGTGAACAATTTATACTCAAATTTAGACATAACAAATATTTACTTTATGCTTTAGTCATCTGTGAATGTTGTTGTGATCTATAATTTGTTTATCTTGGTAATTGAATGACTGTAGAGAGCTTTTGTCTTCGCAGATTGTTTTGTTGTCAAGATAGTTTTTCTTCATGGTTCATGATTTTATGCTTCAGTTTTATCAAAACAATTGAATGATATTTGAATTCATATTATGAGGTTTACCTTAAATATGTTGATTGATTCAATGCAAGCTGTAACTGTAGGATTTATCTCATGTGTTATCGCTTGTAGTCTATTATATCACTGTAATTATTTTGCGTCCTGTTGTTTTATCAATTAAATACACCAGTCAATGCACAGTTTAGCTTTTGTACCAAACAGTGTGAAGATGCACAACATATTTATCTCGTGGATGGACTGATGCATGATTTACGCAAACAGTTGGACGCATACTCCTCAAGTGATTAATAGGTTAGTATGTTCTTTTATTTCATTTTCTTTCTTATTATAGAAGTTTTTATATATAGTATAATTTTCACCATCTATATCTTTCTGTTTAATTAAGTAGTTTAATATTTGAAATTATGAATGCATATAAACAAGAAAACAAACCAAAAACAATTAGTACTTTTTCTTTCTTTATTGATGTCATTAAAAGAACCATTTTACATTCGATTTTTATGAGTTCAGATTAAAAATTGTGATTTATACATATTGCATATATGATAAATAGAAATATTATATAAATATTATTTAGATAAACTGTATATATATATATATATATATATATATATATATATTTCAGTGATTATTATTTAGTAAGTTATTGCATTTCTTTTAGTTATTTTTCGCTTCCCTTAGGACTTTAGATTGGCCAATGGAGCCATTAAACCTGTCAGAGTGAGTCAATCCAAACGGCTTGGGTTAATTAGACAACCCCAGACCGGATTCACTCTTTCAGTTGACGAGCGGTCAATTTCGCCCATCAACACCTGCCAAGCAAAGGTGCCCGACCTACTGCCAACCATTCATTTTTTCTCCTGCACGACCATACTCTCCCAACAATTAGGGTCGCCTAGGTTTTCCTACTATCTAGTTTTTATGTTCTTATGTTATCAGGTCTAGAGAGGCCACAATTACAATTTGATTTAGGATTAGTTTTGTTTTGGCACTGTGAACAAAAACATGCTTGTCTATTTTGCAGGTCACATGTTCTGGTTTCCATTTGTATGGAAGAACAAGTGGAAAATCTTTCCATGTGTATTGCTATGAATACTATCTAGGGAAATATATTTTTTCATATATATATATATATATATATATATAATAATAATAATAATAATAATAATAATAATAAATTTTATAAATACATTCAATACAAAGAGTCAAATATATAATAATATTGAATAACTTACCATGGGACGATATGAGAGCCCCCCTTCAATGTGCCCATATTTCCAACAATGTTTCTTAACTGTGTTAAACAAAAGTCGTCTTCTATTAAAACCCTTGCATTTATTGCAAGGGCATTCAAGTTTCACATTTTCCCTTGCCTCCAATTTCTCCTTTAATCTAACAATATTCCTTTCATTTTCTTCATGATGCGTAATGTTGTTATTATTAATTGGCATTTGGATTTCTTATTACAAAAAAAAACACTATGGATGCAATATTAGTATAATATACACATGTTTTCTTATAGTACAATTGTCATCGAATACTAACCCCGTTTGTACGTATGGAGTTAATTAAGCCATTGTTGTCGTTGATTTACTAAATGTTTATAAGATTATTAGTCAACAATTAGTCAAGAGATCAAAATTAACCATATAAATATATACATTTTTACCACATAAGCTTCAAAGCTTCACTACAAGAGAGTAAGTAAATCATTAAACAATTATAAAAGAGAACTAGGCCAATATAAGCAATCGAGTAGACATGTTCATACCTATTTACTATAGAAATTAAACTTTTGTCCCCACAAAAAATAGTTGGTCGGTTATGTCATGAGTATTTAAAACAAGACAACGAGATATTAAAAATTTCTAATTTAACCTTTAGACTACGTCCAATATCCAAGCTATATAAATCAAGAATTTTATGTGAAACAAGGCACAGGTCATAGAAAAGATAGTATTACATGCATTGAATAATGAAAAAATGATTAAGCTTTTATAGATGTCATACCTACAACTAAATTGTCTAAATATCTAACTTTTGTCGCACTTCTGACGCTTGTTGACCACGTCAAACCTGAGTAAGTCAATGACCTTGAAGTACTTTCAAACGACTATTTAGTTTTTTTAAATACCTGCAAACATTTTCGGTATATCGACGGATGTTCAAACTTCTGACGATCATTGAGAACATCAAATATGACTAGGTCAAAGTGTTATGTTGTCGGTATTTTGATGAGTGTGTGCGTTTTAGTCGGTATATGAATGAAAATTTGCATTGTTATCAATAGAGAGAAGCATGTTTTAACTCTCATCTATATATGGACAAAATATCGAATTTGCGTTGTTATATCAATGAGCATACCTTGCCGACAAGAAGTGAAACTTTTGTTGATATATGGCTCCCTGACGTCATGATAGCGACATAGTGAGACGTACGTTGAAAGTACAACTGAGGCAATGAGACGTGCATTAGAGGTATGAAAAACTTTGGGGAGCTAAAAAAAATGAATTAAATAGTAGTAATTTATGATGGCACAACTAATTTAACTCATATCGTCGTAATATTTTGTCGAATTTTGACCCCATATGTATTAGTGTTAAAACCCATGGTTATGGGGCCAAGAGTGTGCAACCATTCAACACCATAAGAATGTCACAACCAACCATGTCAATTACAAACATGTGATATTTCAGGTTATACTGACAAATTTGTAGGTGCACATTTTCACAACACCCCCGACATTTCATGGAGCCACCATTGGAAATCATGATTTGAAAATTGTTGACAACATAGATATAACAATTGAATTCTTGAGAAAGACAGTGTTGAGGTCATTTCCCACTTCCGAAATTTTCCTCCCCTTTTCTATTTTACCAAATTCTTTTCTCCCTTTCTTTTCCCTCTTCTATACTTCTCCGTTTTTTCCATTTTCTTTTTTCCCTCCTACTATCCCTTTCTAGTTCTACACTTAGTTGCATTTTTCAGACTGCGGGTTTCCGGGATGTTGGACTTACGGTTTCTCATCTCCATCTATAACTTCACATCACGAGTATCACATACCACAATATTGTTCCATACTTAACTGATTTTATGATCGCAGGTTCCTAGGTTGGTCGGGTCGAACTCTCATGCTCCCATGTTCCGTGATGTACACATTACACCAAAAAGTTTTGTGATCTACATTTTGATCCCCAGAATCCCTGAACTTCCAAGTCTCATTCCGCCTATGATGAGTTCGTCCGACCGCCTTGTCATTCTATACTTATCCAATTTTACACCTTATACCATCGTGGACCTGCGGGTTCACAAAAATCTCAAATCATATTTTTCTCTTGTCCGTCCCCACCACCCTCACGCCCTTCCCAATTCACATTTACTATTATTTTAATGCTAATAAATTACCATATAGGTCTGAAAGGATTGTCATTAATAAGAGAAAGGCTCGAGGATATCTCCTATTAAAACACATTAAAGCAGAATTTACGAAGGATTATATTATTTCCCTCTAGCGTTCATTTTAAACATAATATAGAGCAAGGGAACGTTCTCGTCAACTTATGGCAGCAACTCGACAACATTTATGTGGAGATACATTAAATATTTTCAGGCACGAGTACCATAGTTTTTAGTGGTCCAGAGCATATCCCTACTACTCATCCCCTTTTGCCCAAAAGGAAGTAATCTGAAATCTAGTGTAATCATAATTTGAAATAAATATTTATTAATTTTTTAAAATAGTAACCACAACCTATTAGAATTAACATTCTTTCTAAATGGACAGATGGAAATGTTTGAGTGATTTTCAAATTATTGTTTTTAATAATAACCCTAAAGATATTGCTATTAGAAATATAAATTAATTTTTCTATGTGGTGTAAATAGAACAAACATGTAAACAAAGAGAACACACATTGTTCCCTCTTGTAAGGCCTTTTGGACACCCCTTGAGTGCTCGCATTCCTTGGGAAGATTCGACAACGGAACGAATGCAGAGCACAAGGAGGAAGCAAAGAAATTGTATTATGGGTGTGAATATGAGCACCTTGGGGCACGATGGTGAAATGCGAGCCCAAGGGAGCACACACCTTTCTTCCCTTGCGACGGATAACGAAGACTTGGGTTGTGTTTGGGAAAGGGTGAGGCAACTTGGGCACACTAGAGAGGTTGGATGACTCCATCAACACACCCACGGAGAGTCACAATGATCGACAAAAGGAAGAGCACAAGGCAAGGGGCATGCATCCAAGGATGGGGTGTGTCGGTCCAATAGATGCAACGATTGATGGGTGAATGGGCTTGCTTGGATGCACTGGGTCTATGGAGGGGCATGGCGGTTCGGTTGAGTGTGACGATTCATGAAGGGGCACGACACACCCAAAAGACATGATGTTTTTCACAAGTGACCCTTGGAGTCCCTATAAGATCAAGGGCACACAACCAAAGGAAGGCAAGAAAAAAGTGAAAGCAAGAGACATGGCATATGAGGCTAGGCACACAAGTGGGGCACACCTTAGGCTAAGACAAGGAGGAGAAACACAAAAAGTTTTGGTGTGATAGAACTACAAGTCTGGAGAGTTCTGATGTGTAAGGTAGACTCGTGAGACTCTACCCATCTATGTAACTGGGACGATAATGCCTTATTTGTAAATATTTGTTTATGTTTCGCAATATAGTAAACGAAGTTGGGTATTAGGCACCGTTGGTTCCGCCCACACTATATGTGTGTGTCTTGTGTTCGCATGTTTTATGTTGTATTCCAAATTGACTATGTGTTAAAGAATGCTAACAAATGTCTAAGTATACAATTGAGTTGCATAGAGTAAGAATGTGACTTGTTCGTAGAAGAGAACAAAGTATGGGTATGCTCTAGGTGAAGAGGCACAGTTTGGGTGAAATATCATTGGTTGAGCCAAGCTGCCAAGTGAGAATCGCCGCGGTGCCACACGTCCACGAGATGCCAAGGATGGACTTGGGCATGACTCTTGGGTGTGTGACACCTCCCAAAAAATGGCATAAATTTGGATCTATCACTCTGTATCTACATCTGTCAACATATGCTTTCTAAAGCTAATGTGGAATTGCCATGAATATAGGTGCTTATAGCATTGTGAGGCTTGCCTTCTTGTGATGAGGTTAGATGTATTCAACATGAATCAACCTCATGAATATTACAAGGTTACAACATTTTGTTGAGGAGGCAGGGTTACAATGTTGTGTTGAGGAGGCTCACCTCCTTGTGATGAGGTTTGATGTATTTAGCATGAATCAACCTCATGAAGATTAGATGACGTGTGTCTCAATGTTTTTTATCATGATCATCCTCATAGTGTGACAAAATCTATTGTAATGAAATCGATATAAGTTGAGATTAGATGCAACCAACATGTTATTAAAATGTAGTTTGTGAGAGGTTATTAATGTGACGAATTTTATGATGAGACCTCACATCATGAATATTTTTTTTTTCACACATGATGAAAAATTTAAGCAAAATCCAAACTTGTTACTTCCATTGTCAAATATTTGTGAATTCCACTGAAATAAAAGTTAATACATGATTAGTATGTTTCATACCATCTTAATCGATTCACTATTGAAGTCTTATTAATTGTGGGTATAAGAAGATTAATAAACCGATCTTCTTCCAATTCATCAGTTGAAGAAAAGTTGTGGGTGAATGAGTAGTGTTATGATAATAGGATGAACTGAAGAAAAGTTATGGGTGATGAGTAGTGTTATGATAATGGTTTGATTCAAGGGATTTAAGATTTTGAAAACCCTTGTTGAGATTATAATTCATGTATAACTGAGAGGGATGTACATCATTGTTAGAATTGCATCCATAGATGGAATGAATTACTTTATTTTTGTGAGATACAAATTGAAAAAGTAGCTACAAATAAGTAATTTGAATATATAATTAGATTCCTTCCTAAATAACAGTGAGTTTTTCTATGGGATGTCAATTTTGCAGTGGCCATGATATATATTAATTTGTGGATCTCCTTGCATCTTATTTCACTATGTTATTGTCTATTGGCATTCATCCTCTAGAATTAGCGTTAACATGGCGTTGTTATTGTCTACTTGCACTTGCATTCATCTTCTAGAATTACCTTTGCAACATAGGCATATCTAATCAATTATTAATGTCTCGTTACTAAAACCACTAAGAATTGCTATTTTCAAGGATTGCACAAAATCCCGGTACAGATTCTGTGGACCTGATTCGTTTTCCAGAGCCTGCTCCTTCCGGATCTGATAGACCCTTTTCAGCCTCCACTGTCCCTCCTCCAGTTCAAAAGCCTGTTGATTGTCGAAAAGTATGGAAAGCTAATAAGAAATCGGCTCGACTGGTGCTTGGAGACGGGGTAGGGCTGGAGGATTTATGCAAAATGTCAACTTGTGCTC
>ML784100.1:78463-106528 GCA_009831015.1 Picea engelmannii | reverse complement strand
GTTTTTCCCTTTTGACTGTTTTGGATTGATCTGGTCACTCCCCGGTTGGTGGACTTTTCCGGGCTCTCGATTGATGGCAGCTTGCATTTTGTAAATACATTTATACATTTTATAAATGGGAGTAATTTTCACTTGGAAAAAAGGATTGTACTACACTTGTGTATATTTGATATAGTAGCACTAAATCTAGTATCCATTTTGACATTTGCTATGGCCACATTCCTAAATTGGAAGCTACAACATGTTGGAAATCTAAATTCTGAAAACAACATATGAATTTTATTCGGATAGAGAAATAAACAAAAAAAAATTAATCTTTTTATTTTGGTATAACTTCCCAATTATAAACATCTACTTTTTATATATAATTAATTTTTGAACGATTTTTTTAAGTGGATAATAATTTAAAAAAAAAATCAAATTACTCATATTTTACCTTTATATATAATGATTTAAAAAAATTATCTATTTTCATATAAATAGAGTATATAGGTCTTTAAAAATTATCTATTTTCATATAAATAGAGTATATGGGTCTTTTCTTCACAAAAGAAAATCATAAACATTGTAATGGCAATATATTCTTCATGTTCACAAAAAAAAATCGTAAACATTGTAATGGCAATATATTCTTCATGTTCGTTCATCCTGGTTTTTCTTCCCTAGAGTGGAGAAAGTTAAAGTTAATATCACTAGACAAGAAAAGGTCGTTGGCACACTTATGTGTGTCACTTGTGCAATGGTCTAAATATGGGTTGGTTATAAAAATCTTATCACATGGTATAAAAAGCCATCTAATTACATTCAATTGTATGCCTAATAATGTTGCATAGGGCTCCATCTTGATATTTGGAAGTATCCTTGTCATGTCTACATGGTTTTTCTTTTTGGTGAGAGTTAGGTGTATTTTCATTTTTATATATACATATTTTAGATGGAAAAAAAAGATCTAAGTGCTAACCTCCCTGGAGGATTAAAAAAGATCCACGTGCTACCCTATAGAGTTTAATGAAGGTTGTGTTGATGCACATCTAGGTTGTATATATTTTAGCGTCACATACATCAAGAAACAAGACTCTATACACATATAGATTTGTTGATGTTGATTGAAGAACAATTAGCTCTATCTGTGAAGAAGTTTGTAGCTCAATTATCATTAACAACATTGACGAGTCTTATTGTAGCAATAGAGTTTGGCTTAATGGATGTTACATGTGATGTAATGTACCCATCCCCCAACTGGGTCACATCACTACTAAAATGACTTAATGAAAATCTTTGATACTAAATTTAAATGCGGAAAATAACACATATCATGAAATTCAAGTTCATTTAGTTACCCATACTCAATAAAAATGTAAATACAATTACTCTTATTGTACACAACAACAACTAAATACATAAACCAACACTCAACCACATAAACAGGGATTAAAGTGCATCATTTTGCTCACAAAAAACAATAATAACCAAATATATTTTAAAGTGAATTGCACAACAACTATATAAGCATTATACACGCATGAACACCATAAATAACAATACTTATCTTATAAAATGTGTAGCCCGCTGTAGCAGATGGAAGTTCCTCCCAATCGTAGTCTTGTTGTTCTAGTTCTCAATAACAAGATACCTTGAGATGGGTCTATGAATCCAAAAGAGACGATGGTCCCTAAGGCTGGCTAATGTCCCCCTCTCAACAGTCAAAACTCATAGTTAATTTCAGTCCACCTACTCTATTCTCCTCAACCATCATAATCCAAGGGATGGAATCCCCCTTTACTGCTCACAGTCCCTCGGGACTTTCCACTCCCTTCCAGGGCTTCCAACACAGGTTGGACGATAATTCTATTTGTTGGGGCTTTAAGAATTCTACAGTTGCAACACAAATTCTCTCAATGGCCAAAACACATGTTTCCTTATGAATTTTGAACGAATCCTTACTCCCAGACACACAACCTCTTTCTCCATGACATTACAGCTCCAAACAATAGCTAAACATGCCTACAATAACTGCCTTCAAGCTTCAATACTCATAACTCCATTGCTGGCCAGAAAAATCCATGTAAAAATTGCTCTATAGGCAAAAACGTGAATGCATAATTCTGGTCTCCCCCCATATGAATTTCCTTCCTTTTTCTTTCTTGCTTGAATTGTACTCTTCCTCAAGCTGATTGTACTCAACCCCCATGCTCTCAATAACTATGGAAAATGACTCTCACACAAACCCTCTTACACGAATTCAATGATTGGGCTCTAGAACACTCAACAACTAACGAAAAGTTCATGGTAAGGATAATTTATAAGGAAATAACAAATGGGTTTTGGTTTAATAGACATGGGTAAACTATCCCCCCCCTTGGATCCCCTCCCTCTCTTGTGCATACTTATCTCCCAGGTCTCTATCTCTGTCCATTTACAATTGACTATACATTTATTCATTGTATTTCAGTTTACATCATTTACATATTGTCTCTCAGTCATGCATCACATTCACAATATACATCGCTTAGCTCCCGGTCACATACTACATTTACAATACATATCGCTAATTTTGGGTTTGAAAACGGGGATGTTACATTCCCCTCCCACTACAAATTGCATCGTCCTGAGTGCCCATAACCATATAGTTTACACATTGACATATATAAAAACATTATATCAAAATATTTGATAATTCCGCAACTTAATAACTCACACAACAATTCAAACCAACAAATCACTTTTCCCCTCAACCTACACATCAGTTGGACAAAAAATATCAGAGTTGTGGCTCTGGGAACTTCAGTTGTTGAAATGGAGTCTTCATTTACTTATGTACAAATTTACATTCAATTTTCTTAAAATTTTTCAAAACTTTGCGGGTATGCTTCCATCATGGCTTGTTCGTGCTTCCATGTAGTGTCTTCAGGACCGTAACATGTCCATTGAACCTTTACCAAGCCGATGAATTTGTTCTTGAGCAATTTGACTTTCCGGTCTAGGATGTGCACTGGGTCCACCCAGAAATATCCTTCGTGTTCCCCCCTAGATCACATTCCAATCAATCACATAATTAGAATCAGGTACATACTTTTTTAATAAAGACACATGAAACACGTCCTATATTTTATGATGAACGCAGATAATGCTAGCATGTATGCAACTAGTCCTATATTTTCTAAGACCTCAAAAGGCCCACAATATCTCACTGCCAACTTTGAGAAACTTCCTAGTTTCAACGATCTTCTCTTGGCTTTAACTTTAAAAAACACATGCTCTCCCACTTTGAATTCTCTATTTGTTCTATTTTTATCGGCATATATCTTCTTCCGATCTTGTGTGACTTTCAAATTTTGCATGATATTTATCATATATTCTTCCATTTCCTTTAACAACTTGGGCCCAATAACGACTCTGTCTGTTGGGTTATCCCAACTTGTATATTGCATTTTCTACCATATAATGCTCCAAACGGGCTCATCTTCAATGATTCATGCTACCCATTATTGTAAGTAAACTCAACTAAATAGATATAGTCCTCCCATCTAGAAGGCTTGCCCATTACATACATTCTTAACATATATTCAATTGTCCAATTAGTCCGGTGGGTTAGCTCAAGTGGATGAGTGTCGTTGTTTGCTTGATTGAGGTTCCGGGGTCGAATCCCTGGCCAGGAGCTTTTTTAGGGCCTCACTTGATGTCCCTACCGGGTTAAGCCCGTAATCAGGCCGAACATTTTACCTCGTTTACCATTCACGAAATGTGGGGAAGTACTCAAGGGTTTCCTGTGTTGTATTCCTAGGGAAAAAAATATTCAATTATCCGATTAATCCTTTCTGTCTTCCTATCTGACTCTGGGTGATATGATTTACTAAAATTTAGATTGATCCCAAATCCTCTAAATAAACCCTTCCAAAAATTGGAAGTGAACTTAGGATTTATGTCTGATGCTATTTCCTTAGGAACACCATGTAGCCTAGCAATTTCTCTCATATAAATTTCTGCAATATTGGTTTCCTTATGAGTTACTTTCACAAGAATGAAATGTGAAACCTTTGTAAGATTTTCCACCACTACCATGATGGAATCATGTTTCTTTATTGTCCTAGTAAATTTGGTAATGAAATAAATAGTAACAACTTCTCATTTACATTCAGGAATGGGCAAGGGCCGCAACAATCCTGTTGGATGTCGATGTTCGACCTTTACCTTCTGACATTCCATACATCTGGTCAAATAATTAGTGGCATTTTTCTTCATACTAGGCCAAAAATATTGGCCTCTTAGAGCTATAATAGTTTTATGGTATCTTGGATGTTCGACGTATGACACATTATGCATCTCCTGCAGAACTAAATTTCTCAATTCCTGAGAATTGAGAACATAAAATTGGTTTCGAAATAAAAGGATTTGATTATCTTCCAGCTTAAAATCCTTATATTTATGTTGTATATCATTTTGTTATAAGTTTTTTTGACTTGCACATAATGTTGATCTGCTATTACAACCTCTAGAATTCTATCTTTTAAATTCATCTTGTACATACTAATGGTTGTATCATGTATTTTATGCACCCTTCTGTTTATTGCACCAACCACTTTGTTCTATTTTTCCTTTATGTGTTTGATGTCAAATTTGTATTCACTAAGAAATTCTGGTCATCTAGTTTGTCTAGCATTAAGTGTTGATTGTTCAAACAAATATTTCAGACCATCATGGTCCATCCTTAATTCAAATTTTATTCCCATGAGGTAATGCCTCCACATTCTTAAAGCAGGTATTATGGCTATCAACTCTAATTCATGTGTAGCATAATTTATTTCACACTCCTTCAATTTTCTGGACTCATCACAAATCGCATGTCCATTTTAAATCAGAACTCTATTGAGACCTTCCTTGCATGTATCTATGCACACAACAAAATCCTCATCTGAATCTGAAACTTTCAAAATAGATGTAAGGCCTTCATTTCAGGGCCTCAATAAAATAATAAATAATTCCTTATCTCCTACTGAATAACTGCAATAATGTTTAGAATTTTCTTTCATGATTTTTTTTATACCAGGAATAAACTGGTAAATAGACATAATAACAAATTAGAAAACATAATAACACCAAAAACAACATCATAATAACGACAACATAATGATAACATACCAACTGGTAAAATACCTACCTCCACCTGCAGGTTGGTTCATTCAGCCCCTGGTTCACTTGTTCTTGTGCTTGCCCAAACTACCCAACTGAATATTAACCTCCCAACCAACTAGGAACAACCTCTCCGACTCCCTAGCTCCCGGAATCCTTGTAGTTTCCTGACCCCCAAGCCCAAGGTTCCCAACAACAACAGTTCCCTGTGAGAGTTCCCAAAACAATTTTTTCTCCCAATTTTCCTCCTCCTCTTCCACCTCTTGCAGAATTTTCCAAAATAGAATGAGACCCCTCCTCCAAGTCCCCTTCCCTCTTCCTTATCCTTCCCTCTCATTCAATTCCCCAACTACCTTATCCCCCTCATTAATTCCTCAACAACCTCATCCCTTCATTAATTACTTCACTTCGATGTTAATAATAAAATAATAAAAGACTTATTGAATTTATTTTAATAATTAATTAAATTTAAATTAACAACTATTAACATTAAATAATCAAATTGGGTTGTTTCATACACCCAACCTTCAATAAATTTCATCTTGAAGTTAGAGTAATTTACAATACAAGGGTAATCACATATGGTTCATACATCCACATCAAATAAACAACATCATCAATTTAAAACACTTATACATACTAGTGTACATGTGCAAGGCATGCATGTGTAGCTAGCACATACATGACTCACACATGTACTAATGAAAATAATTATCACAACTAAAGTAATTCTTGTATGCATCCAATCTAATCAACAAGATCATTCATTTCATAAAAGATAATAAACCATTTAAAATGTTCGTGAAATCCCTCAATTACAATAATTTAGCACAATCAACATTCACTTAGATAATTGTAGTTCAATTAAGTAAATATAAACATACATATGTACATATTTTTTTAAAAATGAGGAAATCAAGAAATTCTACCATAATGTGAAAGCTCCACACACTCTCAATTACTTCTAGTCATTCTTCCTCCCTAAACTACTTCCATCTTCCATCCCTATCCTTCCTCTGGCTGGACTATCTTGGAGTGTTAACTATATTGACCTAACTCCAAATAGAACCTATAAGAGGAAGTGTCAACTCTCTTAACCAAGATTCCCTGACAGGCAACTGGAAGTCATCATCACACGTCTAGGGGAGCGTGAGCTAACACTGTCCTCCCATGACTCCAGGTTTGACAGGATACAAGGTGGGAAATGCCTCCACCCCTCCTAATAGAACTAGGGTCAACACCCTACCATGGACCATACAGTGGCACTGTGTTGCTGAGAATTTTCTCATCGTATATTCAATTTCAGGCAATCTCACCACCTGAAAAACCTGCACTTGTCCACACATCATAGCAATGCATTTGAACCAATATAATTTCATATACAAAATTCATACCATACTGTTTCCTGATCGATGTTCACGAACACAAACTCATACATATCCATTGATTATCATCATGTAAATGCATTTAATCATAATCTCAATATGGTATCCACGTACCAACAACTTTAAATGTGAAAATTTTCAAGTTAGAAATAGCTTGCAAAATATCCATCATAATTCAAATAACGATAAACATTCATAGAATTGACATTCACCTACGTCCATATGTCTTAAAATTTCAAGTGTATCATTAAAATTTTCCCAGTTAATAGAAAATAAAATATGATTAGGCCTTAAGTAATTCTAGTTTTCTAAGTCAAAAGAGGCATTAAATCCTCCCCTTGGCTTTGGTTATCTGGCGGCATTTAAAATACAACATATGAGAGAAACTCCAAATAAACTATCAAGACTAATAATTTTAATGCAAATAACTGATGCATTAATTAATTTAAATATCATGTAAACTTCCCTACATCTGATTTCTGGTTCATTTGCTCATGATTGGGGTGTTTCATTCTTTTAGATTGCTAACACGGTGTTAGATATTAATCCTAAAAATTGAAGAAAATTGGTAAGCAATTCCTTAATTTATATAACTAGAAAATCCTATATCTCAGAAATACCTTTCCAACGGTATACAGAACGCACGAAATGGACAGACGAGTCAAAATGTATGTCCAAAATACGAACAATAGTCTGGGAGGTCTTCTCCCTCATCGAAGGAGTTAGTGGGAACTCCTACAAATGGCATCGGAGGAGTTTGAATGAACTCCTCCAATTTGTATCGGAGGAGTTTGAAAGAACTCCTTCGATTTGAATCAGAAGCTGAATTATGACTCTTCCAGGTGAATTGAAACTAGTCTTGGGAACAATTTTGGGGAAAGTCGGCATGTGTGAAAGGATTGCCTCCAGAAGCACGATCAATGGCTCATAGTCATTGAATTTGATTCCATTCTTTTATTATTCTTGGGTAAAGAATATTTCTCCTTTTGCTAATTCAAATTTATACGTGGACTGTGTTTTCATTAACTTGCTTGTTTCTACAATATGCACATAGTAGTTGGCAAGGGAATGCTTTGAGGCTGTGTAATATCCCAGCTAATTTTTTTTTGTGTTTTTCTTGGTTTATATAGTGTAGAAAATTTATCAAACAGTTTGAAAATGGCTATTCCAACACCAAATTCAAAGTACTTCTACTTCTACTGATAAATATAATGAATATGAAATGGAAACTCAAATAGCTATGATAATAACAAGTTTATATCAATTGAGAACAATAAAATCCACAAAATAAAACAACATTAGCAACTTGGAACTTGGTATATTTATTGTTGTAAATTTCTTGGTAAATACAGTCATAGCACTGCCTACAGATAGTTGAAGCTTGCCCAATATCCTTGTTTACAACAAATAATATCTTCTTATCAGTGGTAACAACAAATGTAGATGATGGAAACGTCCCCTTTCAGTAGATACGTCCCTTGTCATAACCCACTCGACTCCTTGCTGCCACAACCCAAGCGACGACTTGGTTTCTCATTCCCATGACTTAAATTCGACCCATAGAGGTAATGGCCTCCAACATGATAAACTCGGTCATAATATGGAAGAGTTTGACCCTACAACCAGTGCTCAACCAACCAAATGAAAGGTTTGACCAACAAGGTATTTGTGCTGCCCAAATTCAAGAAATGCACCCAATCTAGTATGAAACTCGATCGACACTCCCAGATCTCATGCCTCTTTAATGAAATCAGCTCCTTCAAAGAGATTCGACTCACAATCTAGCGAAAATCGACCTCACAAGGAGAAATTCGACCAAAACACTAACCAACTCCACCGTCACAAGAAAACTCAGCTACAAAATAGAAATATCAACCACAAACTATGATCTTCACTGCCAAAGAAGAAAAATTCAACCACATTGAAGCACGGTGAATAAATATATGTGATCTATTCCCCAAATGACTAGATAGGGTGGATATGTTGCACCACCAAAACTAATCTCTGAAATTTCCCTTACTGTTTCCATCCCGAGAGTTTGCAAAGCCACAAAGAGTTTTCTCAAATGATTTTTATAAAATCACTAGCAAGAATGAGAGAGGGCATCCTCTTTTTCCCCTTTTATTATTTGGTTGACTCTTTTGTGACCATTTTACCTTTTGATAAGTTTAAGTGACTTTTCATCTTCTCAATAGTCACTTAGGTGCCTTTTTTCTATTTACTCAATGTCACCTTTTAAAATTAATTAATTATCGCTCTGATAACATTAAATAAATAAATAATTCTCGTTTTTCATACTGACTATAGAGAACATGAATTACTTAGGCTCCATCTCCTAGAGGACTCATTTGGGAATGGACATTACAATCCTCCCATGTGGCATCCTCTGTTAGTAAATCTCTCCATATGATGAGGTACTCTCGGATCACCCTGTTTCTCAACCTTTTCTCCCTGACCTCCAACACCTCTTTAGGAACCAACACTAGTTGTGCCTCCTCGTCTAAAGGAGGCAACTATGTCGAAGTCGTGACTTGTTGTCCCAATTCCTTTTTGAGGCATGAAACATGAAATACATTGTGAATTTTTCTTCCCTCCGGAAACTCCAACTCATAAGCCATCTTTCCAACTCTTTGAATCACCTTGTAAGGTCCATAAAAACGTGGCTAAATCTTCTCTACTCCACTTTTCTTTGGGGAATATTATCTGTATGGTTGTAGCCTCGAGAACAATAAGTCCCCCACTTCGAAAGTGCGCTCGACCTTGTTCTTGTCTACATATACCTTTTGTTGATTCTGGGTCATCTGTAGATTGTCCTTGAGAGATTTGAGTATATCTTGTCTCTAATAGATCCAGTCCTTGGCTTTGGGAGCCTTTCTATCCCCAAAAACCAGGTCGACGAAAGAAGGAGCATCATAACCATATAAGCTCAGAATGGTGCCATGTCAATAGACATATGATAAGTGGTGTTTTAGCAGTGTTCTCCCAAATGAAACCACTTAACACATTCTTTTTGTTTCCTGGACGCATAGTTACATAAGTACCCTTCTATTGATTTGTTCACAATATCTGTCTATCCATCCATCTAAGGGTGGTAACTAGTGTTCACAGTCAATTCTGTGCCAACCATTCTGAACAACTCCTGCCAAAAATCACTAAGAAACATGTTGTCCATGTCACTGACAACATACATTGGAAACCCATGGAGTCTAAATACGTCCTTGAAACACAACTTTGCTATATATGCTACCTTATACTCGGAGGATATGGCATAGAAATTTGAAAATTTGGTTAATCGGTCGACCACTACATATATGAAATATCTGCCTTGGACCTTCGATAAACCAGTGATAAATTCCATAGATATGCTTTCCCACTTATGCTCTGGAATGAGAAATGGATGTAATAATCCAACAAGATGGGTCTACTCTGACCAATTCTGCTGAAAATTCACACACTCTCTTATGTGTTTCAGTACATCATCCTTGAAGCCCTTCCAAGTGAACCTCTCCCTGATGTGCTTGTAAGTTTTGAAGTATCTCAGTTTCCCTACCAATGGTGTGTTGTGCATAGCCTCCATGATCTTCTCCTTGAGTGTAGATTCTGGAACAAAGTGTATATGGTAATTGTAGTAGATTATGTCATCCACCACCTTCTACGGGTCATCCTGCACACTGCGATCCATCAACTCACAAGCGAATTTGTTCTTGGAATATTCCACCAAGAGTTGAGATTTCTAGTTAGCCAAAACCTCTGCAAGGGAAAACACCTCTGGTCTTCTGGAGAGAGCATCTACAACTGCATTATTTTTTCCCTTTACATACTCAATGTCGAAATCACAGGCCTACATTTTTCTAACCCATTTTTGTTTCCTTTCAATCAAGTCCTTCTTCCATAGAAAGTTCCTCAAGTTGTTGTGGTCCGTCTTAACCAAAAATTTTCCACCTACCAAGTACTATCTAAACTTCACCAAGGCATGCATGATGGTGAGAATTTCCTTATCATAGATGGAGTGGAGTCTCTGTGACTCTGTGAGATTTCTTCTCTCGTATGATATCAGATGCCTCTGTTGCATCAAAACTTCTCCTATCCCCTCACCCGATGCATCGCACTCAAGCACAAAAGGCTTAGTGAAATCATGAAGTGATAGAACTGGATAAGTGCTCATCACCTCCTTCATATTGTCAAGTGTCCTCTGGGCCTCATCTATCCACCTGAATGCCCCCTTCTTTGTTATATCTTTGAGTGCTGCAACCAACTGTGAAAACCATTTAAAACATTGCCTATAGTAGCTGCAAATCCCAAATAAACCATGTAAGTGTGAAATATTATTTGGTGGTGGCCAATCCAATATTCCCTGAATCTTTTCTCTGTGCACATGTACCCCCTGAGCACTAACCACATGACCCAAGTAGAAGATCTATGTCATGCCATACTCACATTTTGACTCCTTGGCATATAGTGATTCATCCTCCATGATACCCGGAACCTCCTCTAGATGTCTCAAGTGCTCCTCCCATGTCTTTCTATAAATCAAGAGATCATCAAAGAATACCAATAGAAACTTTCTTAGTTGTTTTTTGAAGATGTGATTCATGTAGGATTGGAAAGTAGTTGGTGCATTGGTCAACCCAAATGACATGACCAAAAAATCGTAATGACCATAATGGCATCTGAAAGTAGCTTTTGGGATGTACCATTCTCTGACTCTAATCTGGTGGTACCCCAATCGAAGATCAATCTTCAAAAAACACACCGAACACGGTTACTAACTTAACAATAACTCTATAGAGTTCTCATTTTTTTGGGTGTCACATTTTTTACCTCATTTTGAGAAGTTGTGTTACTGGTATCACCCCCCTCCCTTTTTAGGTTGTTTTTTAATATTTTAAATCTTCTTATCATAATGTATCCACATTATTTTTTATGATGGTTAAATTTTAGACCTGTCGTGTTAACAACTGATGTCATTGTGATGTCATTGTGATGTCATTGTGGACAAACTTTGAGTATATATTGGCTCTCCTGGATCTAGTCATTGGCTTTGGGAGCCCTTTTATCCCAAAACACCAGGTCGACGAAAGAAGGAGCATCATAACCATATAATACTCAAAATGGTTCCATGTCAATATAAATATTATAAGTGGTGTTATAGCAGTGTTCTCCCAAATGAAACCACTTAAACCATGTTTTCTGCTACCTGGACACATAGTTACATAAGTACCCTTCTAGCTATTTGTTCACAATCTCTATCTATCCATCCGTCTAAGGGTGGTGACTAGTGTAGGGAGTCAATTCTGTGCCAACCATTTTGAACAACTCCTGCCAAAAAGCACTAAGAAACCTGTTGTCCATGTCACTGACAACATACCTTAGAAACCCATGGAGTCTAAATACCTCCTTGAAAAACAACTCTCCTACCTATGTTGCCTTATACTTGGAGGATATGGAAAAGAAATGTGAAAATTTGGTTAATCGGTCAACCACTACATATATGCAGTATCTGCCTTGGACCTCCAATAAACCAGTGATAAATTCCATAGATATGTTTTCCCACTTCTTCTCTGGAATGGGAAATGGATGTAATAATCAAGAAGGATGGGTCTACTATGACCAGTTTTGCTGAAAAGTCACACTCTCTCTTACGTGTTTCAATACATCATACTTGAAGCCCTTCCAAGTGAACCTCTTCCTGATGTGCCTATAAGTTTTGAAGTATCTTGGATGCCCTACCAATGGTGTATTGTGCATATCTTCCATGATCTTCTCCTTGAGTGTAGATTCTGGAACTAAGTATATACGGTAATTGTAGTAGATGATGTCATCCACCACATTGTATGGGTCATCTTGCACACTACGATCCATCAACTCACAAGTGAATTTGTTCTTGGAATATTCCACCAAGAGTTGATATTTCTAGTTAGTCAAAACCTCTGCAAGGGAAAACACCTCTGGTCTTTTGGAGAGAGCATTTGCAACTGTATTCTTCTTTCCCTTTACATACTCAATGTCAAAAATGTATGCCTAGATTTTTCTAACCCATTTTTGTTTCCTTTCAATCAAGTCCTTCTTCCCCAGAAAGTGCCTCAAGTTGTTATGGTATGTATTAACCACAAATTTTCCACCTACCAAGTACTATCTAAACTTCGCCAAGGCATGCATGATGGTGAGAATTTACTTGTCGTAGATCGAGTGGAGTCTCTCTGACTCTGTGAGATTTCTTCTCTCGTATTCCATCATATGCCTTTGTTGCATCAAAACTTCTCTTATCCCCTCACCCGATGCATCACACTCAAGCACAAAAGGATTAGTGAAATCATGAAGTGCTAGAACTAGACAAGTGCTCATCACTTCCTTCATATTTTCAAGCATCCTCTGAGCCTCATATGTCCACCTGAACGCACCCTTATTTGTTAGATCTATGAGTGGTGCAACCAACAGTGAAAACCCTTTAAACAATCACCTATAGTAGCTGCAAATCCCAAAGAAATCGTGTAAGTGTGAAATATTCTTGGGCGGTGGCCAATCCAGTATGCCCTGAATCATTTCTCTATGCACCTGTACCCCCTGAGAACTAACCACATGACCCAAGTAGAATATATATGTCATGCCAAACTCACATTTTGACTACTTGGAATATAGTTATCTATCCTCCATGATACTCAGAATCTCCTATAGATGTCTCAAGCGCTCCTCCCATGTCTTACTATAAATCAAGATATCATCAAAAAATACCAATATAAACTTTCTTAGTTGTTTTTTGAATATGTGATTCATGCAGGATTGGAAAGTAGTTGGTGCGTTGGTCAACCCAATTGACATGACCAAAAACTCGTAATGACCATAATGGCATCTGAAAGTAGTTTTTGGGATGTACCGCTCTCTGAATCTAATTTGGTGGTACCTCGAACAAAGATCAATCTTCAAAAAATACACTGAACACGATTACCAACTTAATGAGAACTCTACAAAGTTCTCATTTTTTTGGGTGTCACTTTTTTTACCTCATTTTGAGAATTTGTGTTATTGGTAGCACCCCCCCTCCCTTTTTAGGTTCTTTTTTAACATTTTAAATCTTCTTATGCATAATGTATCCACATTATTTTTTTACGATGGTTAAAATTTAGACCTATTGTGTTAACAACTAATGTCATTGTGAGGTCATTGTGGACAAAGGCTTTAAAATTTATCCTTGAATAAAAAAGCCATGCTACTAGTAGCACCATTTTTTTTTGAGTTGAAATTATAACTTAACTGAAACTATGCCCTTGACAATTGGTACCATCATCGATAAACAATTCAAATCAACCCCTAAATCATTGCTTAGATTTGTATTTTTTATTTTTTAAAATTTACATTAAAAAAATAAATAAATTGGACAAAAAAAAACTTTGTTGGTTAGTTTTAGGATTTTTGTGCCTCAGCTCCATGTTACTCCCTTTCGCCACCCCCGATGGGTCTTAATATTCTCCCCACTAAGGAGGGGTTGCGGGCCACCTCCTACCGCACGATCATGGCACAAGAATTTGCTGGTGGAGGCTTCCACCGATTGTCCTTTGAGCCACCGTCGGACCAACGATCTCAAATTTTCTTTGAAGGAATTGCTAAGGGAAAGGAAATGGAGATCGAATCAATACCTGCTCCAGCAAAAATGGAACTCCCTTGTTAATTTGGTAAATGCATCCCACAGGCACCATTGGCCCCAAAATACGTGATCAATACACCTCACATCGAAGAATAGAAGCAATATATGAGGGACTATGCATTGATGGGAAAATTATTAGGTTTATGGCCCTCTGAGCGTGAGCTTGTCAAATGGATACAACAATGGTGTAAACCAAAGGGACATTATGACCTACAACTAGGCTCCAAGGGATTTTTCACCATCATCCTCCATAACCTTGAGGATCACAACTACATATTTGATGGAGGGCCCTATTTATTCAACTCAGTCGAACTCTTCCTTCGTTTCTAGATGGAGAAGTTTAGCCTTGAAAAGGAATATTTTTCTCACGCACCGGTATGGATCCGTCTATATTCCCTACCACATGAGTTCTAGTTGGCAGAGATCCTGACGGGCATAGGCAACACCATTGGGGCATACATCAAATCTTCGGAAGTGACCAAACAATGAAGGTACACATCTTACGCTCACATTTGTGTCTATCTCAACCTCTCGAAGTCCCTCCCTGGTTCCATATCCCTAGAATACCATGATGAAGACTGGTCTCAAACTATTGACTATGAGAACATACCATTTCGATGTCACAAATTCCACGAGCACAAACATCTATTCAGAGAATTCCCCTTGAATAATGTTGAAACTAAGGCCGACAATACTAAAGAAAATAAACCAAAGGATGGCTTCACACAGGTAGTGAGCAAGTGACACCAGGAATCCCGGAAAACTGTGCAAACAACCAACAAATAAGCACCATCCACCAACTCCTTCGACATCCTTCAACATCTTCCAGATGACATGGATGAGCCATAACTTCCTCCTCAGGAAACATCTTCCCACAATACTGCGACATTCAATCCCTCCACTACCCCTGTCTTGGAGTAGATCCACTTCTCCTCCTCTTCCCACGCCAAAGTGGGTGACTCTTCAGACCCTGAAGATAGCGACACTGAAATTTTTCTAGAGGAATAAGATTTGGCGGGTGTCGACCTTGAGCACTTAGAACAAGCATATCATAAGCATGAACTGTATACCATCCCTCCAGATCAGCTTTGCAAGGTACATAAAGTCTTCCTAAAATCCTCAGTGAGATCTACGGCCCAATCTAACACTGACTTGGGCATCCAATGCATCCAATAGAAGGAACAAAACAAGCCTTAGAAGATGAGAAGAAAAGAGGAAGAAAATCCACCCAGAAACTTATACAGGAAATCAATCACTTCATGGTAAAATTAGGTCAGATACATCTCATCTCTGACATCTTTCCCCCTCTCACCTCTCCACCCTCATCATGAAGCTCATCTCATGGAATATTTGTGGTCTTAACGGTCGCAGTAAGCAAAGGCTTCTACGAGATCGTATTATAATGGACCAACCGAACATTCTTTTACTGCAAGAAAAAAATGCGATGGGGAAGAAGTGAACCAAATACTCTCCAGATGATGGAAATAAGGGAAAATGATGAATATCGACTCCAAAGGAGAGACCGATGGCTTAGCCATCCTTTGGAAACCCAACACCATGCTATTAGAAAACTTCTTCACCACCAGATGGACAATATTAGCAGAGTACCAAATCATTGGCTCTAATAAGCCTGGTGTCCTTACAAATTTCTACGATCCAGCCACCCAGGGGGACAAAATCAACTTCATTTAGAATCTGGATTGACTAGCGAGCCTCATTAGAGAACGTTGGTGGATACTAGGAGGGGACTTGAACATGGTTTTCCACTTAGATGAAAAGAGGGGACGTACTCGCAGACTCGAGATGGAAAGTGAGCACTTCCATGCTTTGATAGACACTTTGGGTATCATAGATATGGAAACCCAGAATGGTCTTTTCACCTAGTCTAACCAACATTCAGGATCACAACAGGTTGATTGCCGAATAGACCTCTTTCTCATTTCATTAACCTTCTTAATGAAAGGACTCGTGATGTGCGTTAGCATCTTGGACATCTCGGGCTTTAACCACTGGCCTATTCAACTCTCCTTGGACATCTCTGGCACTCCTGGATGTAAGCCCTTCAGATTTGAGAACTTTTGTCTTAACCACCTAGACTTCCAAGCTCTCACTCCGAAATGGTGGAGGGAAGCTGCCATTTCTCATGGGTCCAAAATGTTCTATTTTAAATAGCGACTGAAAAACTTTAAGAAAATCCTAAATCTTTGGAACAAACAACACTTCGACAATATTTTTGAAGCTCAGTGAAAAATGAACAATCAAATGAAGAACATCCAGATCCAGATCAGGGATCAAGGCCTCATGGAGGACCTCAAAGAGCAGGAGAATTTACTCAAACAACGGCTGGAGGAACAACATTCTCAAGAGGAAGTCTTGTGGAGGAAAAATATCGAATACAATGGCTCCAATAAGGGGAACGAAACACCAAATTATTCCACCGTGCGACCATCCAACGTAGACATAGAAACCGTATTACACACTTGGTCACGGAGCAAGGAAAAACTCTCCATAAACATGAAGATATAGAGCATGAATTGGTCTCCTATTACCAAGATCTGTTGTCGGAACCTTCCATTGACAAAACCCCTTACACAGAAAAGATCACCCAAAATATCCCCAACCTCATAACTCGAGAATAGAATGAAGCGTTGTCTAGACCAATCACGATAGAATAATTGGACTCAGCACTGCAAGACACCCCCGTTGGCAAGGCTCCAGGACCAAATGGCTTCACGATAGACTTCTTTCATTTTTGTTGGCCCATGATTCATGAGGAAGTATGGGACATCGTCAAAGACTCTCACATCTCCCTGCTCTCAATGCCACTTTCCTGAAACTCGTCCCCAAAGAATATCAAGTCACCCATCCTAAATAGTTCATACCAATTGGTCTTTGTAATGTAATCTACAAGTTGTTAACAAAATTTATCGCCCAACGCCTCAAACCACTCATGACCTGCATCATCTCCCTGAGCAGTCTGCATATGTGGAAGGTAGAAAAATTCTCGATAGCGTCATCCTTGCCCATGAAGTCATACACTCACTTCAGAGCATAGGTACTATAGGTATGTTTTTAAATTTAGATCTTTATAAAGATTTTGAAAATCTCAGTTGGACTTATATGAAATCCATTCTTCTTATTTTTGGCTTTTCTTTGGATTGGGTGGAATGGATTCTAAACCTCACCTCCTCTGCCTTCTTCTCCATTTTTATCAATGGATTTCCCTCCCTTCCCTTTGTTCCCTCCCGAGGAATTCTTCAAGGGGACCCCCTATCCCCCTTTCGCTTCATAATTATGGTAGAAGGGCTCAGTCGATTCATCAAAGACTCTCTTGTGGACAAGTCTCTAGTTGGGATCCCCCTTCATGGCATGGATCCCCCTATTTCCCATAGCCAATACGTTGATGAAACCCTAATGCTGAGCTCCCCCATTGTCTATGAAGCTCTGAGTATTCTCAATATCCTACACATTTTCTACATCACCTCAGGAATGGACATTAACAAAGGAAAGTCTCAGCTCTTCTTCTTCAACACCCCCTTTCCTGTTCATCTTCACATCACTAATATCTCGGGCTTCACACATTGCTCCTTTCTGTCTAAATACCTTGGCATTCTTCTTATCACTAAGGCCCTTCGTAAATCCTCATGGGAAAGGATCCTCTCTTCCGTGGGAAAAAGACTCTCTTCCTGGACCGTTCGACCACTCAACCTACCCAACCGCCTCATTCTCCTTAAGTCAGTCCTTCAATCCTTGCCTATTTATTCCTTCTCTGCTTTAGCCACCCCAAGATGTATTCTTACAACCATCAAAACCCTTCAAAGAAAATTTCTTTTGAAAGGGGCAAAGATGGAACGAAAAATAGATCTGATCACTTGGGAAAAAAATTGCAAGCCAAAACTACAAGGCAGTCTCAGCCTAAGGGACCCAACCACTCTCAACAAAGTCCTGAGTGCAAAGATATGGTGGATATGGTTGAAGCGACCTAAGGAACTATGGGCCAGACTCTTGAGGAAGAAGTACGTTCCACATATTTATGAACACCATCTCATCACATGGAATGAAAACACACATGGCTCTCTAATCTGGAATGTTGCAAGACAAGGACACTCACTGATTGTCGATCATGCTTTCTGGGAAATACGAAATGGAAGGAAAAATTCCTTTTGGAATGACTCATGGCAACAATATCCATCCCTAAAGAAAAACCCTATTGCAGAAGTACTCCTTACCCCCACCACTGATTTTGATCTAATCAAGATCATAGACTTTTGGCTGGAGAACCCCCCAGGCGCAACTTGGCATCTTTGGAATCTCACCCCCAATGAACTTCACACTCCAGTGCACGTGGATCTTTAGAATTGGCACAAGACAATTGCTTCTAGTAAAATTCTTATCTCTCAAGGAGACAACATCTTAATATGGGGACATTCCTTACGAGGCACCTTCACCATCAAAGAGGCCTACAACATAAAGATTGCCTCACACATGCTCCCCCAAGAACCAGTCTGGGAGAAAATTGGGTCGATCAAGAACTAGAAAAAAATAAGCACTTTCCTTTGGCTCCTTTCACATAAGGCCATCCTCACTTGGGACAACCTCACCAAAAGAGGGTTTATATGGCCCTCCATTTTCCCTCTATGTTGGAAAGACTCAAAATCACAAAACCATCTCCTCCTACAGATCACAACTCCGGGATCACTACGCCTCTATCTTGCACACCACAAATTACAAGCAATAAGGCCTCAGGGAGACCTTAGAAGCATGGAGGGACTCAACCCTCTAGTCTCCCATCCTAAACTATATCTGGAATCTACTTCTAGGCTTCATTCTATGGCAACTATGGAAAGAGAGGAATACATGAATCTTCCTTTCGACTCAACTCAACTGGTAGAAAATCTGGCAACACATAACTGACAACATTGGGGAAACCATTCTCCTTCATCCGTTGTTATAACCCTAATTTTCACCAGACATACTTACCTGGCATCATGCCATCTCAGATTCCTTCTTTGCCAAACATTTCTGAACAACTCTTCTTAAAAAACCCACGTTCCCTACTCCATTACTGCACACGTGTACATGCTAGCTTACCCAAGACAACCTATGTGTACCTACAAAAGCACGGAAAAAGGAAAGTTGTTGAAGGAACACACAGCTTTGGGAAAGTTAACTAAACCTTTCATCCATGCATGGCTGGTCACTCGACGAAATACCTAGCTTCTTCTAGCCTATAAAAGAAGGTTTAGGGGTCCCATTTGGGGGAGGAGGATCATAGTAAAGAAACTATACCCGATTGAGCATTCCCTTTGTCCCAACCTTTAGCCATCCTTGTGCAAAGAGAAGTATAGAGAAAAGAAGTTGGAAGACATTGGAAGAAGAGTCCAGGACCAGGATTGAGGAGCAGTAGTCGACTTTATCATTGTAAGGTATCATTGTGAAGTTAATAAAAGAATTTCTTTTCTCGTCCTGCCATATGAGATTGTCATTATTGGAATATTGATAGTATGATTGATTCAATCTCTAACCCATTAGTTCATATATCAAATGCATGTGGAGTTCTTTGTTTGTCTTTAGTGAATGCTGGTCATCATTGGGAGGAGAGTTGCGGTCAAAGAATGACCAAGCGCGAAAAGGGATCGACATCAAACATGAAAAATAACGTACGTCAACTTAATCTCCTGAGCCTTGTATTTGCATATGAGTAATGGGGTTTAGGCATGGGATGATGGTAAAAAGTAAGAATCTTTAGGTCATTTTTGCATGCATGATAAAACCCTTAGTGCTAGTCCGTAGGAGGGATTTCCCACCCACAACAGTATTGGTGACCGTACTGGGGACTCTGTAGGGTTCTTTGGGGATTTTTTTTTGGGTATTTTGAAATTGGTTTTACTACCTTTTCTAAGTTTCTAAAAGAAGTCTGAGTGCTCAAGGGTTCTGGTTCTCAATACCAATCTTCCCTGCTCTGCTTACCATAATATTTATTTTCTCTTTTTGAGAGTCTTAAAAGGCATATGCGCCCTATAGTGGGACAACCCATGTATGCATGTGCCCTACCTTTAGTCAGCTCACGTATGTATGCCTACTGATGAAGTGCTAGCTGCGTGTCTGAGAACCCATGAAATCCTTCTTAGGAAGAGGCAGTCACCCTCTCCCTTGCAGAAGTGATCCTTCTCAGGGATCTTTTGGGTTCTTCTAGGTCTCTGATTGAACAGTCCATAGTCAGGTAAAAACCTTAGGATTATCTTTGTTTTGCTAAAGTTTTCTTGCCTCTTCTTTGTCAAAGTAAGTTTTTTCACCTTTAAGGGGTTCTGGTTTTCAATACCAATACTCCCTGCCTAAGCTTAGCTGCTTGTCCTCCTTTTTTGAGGAAAAACAGAGGCACACATGACCTGTAGTGGGCCTGAATGCGTGCATACATGTCCTATCTTTGGGCAGCCCGTGTGCATACGCTAGTTGTTGAAGTGACAATCGCGTGTCTGTTTAGAAAATTTTGAGGAGGCAGTCATCCTCTTCCCTGTCAAGTTTTTACTTCCCAGGTTTTTCTTGTTTCTTTCTGGTCTCTGTCATAAGAAGTTTTAGCCTAGGTTGTATTCCAACATAGCTTGCTTTTTCATTTAAAATATTTTTTGTGTTTCCTAGATTTTTTAACTTATTTTTAGCTTGAAATTTTAAGAAAAATGAGTTGCATTTTAGCTTGAATTTTTTTGTGTTTCCTAGCTTTTTGGGGTGGCCATGAATCGTGCATTCATCAATTTCTTTCAGAATCTTTTCTTATTTCTTCTTTGATTGGAAGAAAATATAAAACAAAACTTATTTTGTTAGATCTCTTTCTTTCCTGGCATTTTCTTTGCATTGTTATTTGAAAAAGAAAAAGAAATTAGCATAGCGTTGTGTTTTCTTCTAATTTTAAAATCATTTCAAAAAGAAAAAAATATATATATATATAATCATTCTTTGCCAGTGTTCATATAAGTTTCATCATTTTTCGCAAGAGTCTTAACACCATCAACTGCACTACCGTACCCTTTTGAGTAAATCAAGCCAGCAAAAAGAACGCTAATTAAAATTTACTAGACTTAATGTTTGTGGGGCCCATCAACTAGATTACGCTAGAGCTTGATTTAGGTTGGAGAGGAAACTATTCAAGGCTATAAAACAAACATACGAGTCTGTGCTAAGGAGTGTAGAAGTCTAGTAACATGGAAATTATCCAGGACCCCCCTCTAACACAGGGGCTAAACACGAGGTCGCATGCGGAAAGGTAGCGGAGATAACCCCTCCAAAGCTGGACCAAACGTAGTGGGGAACGCATATAGAGGACTTGTCTTGGGATTCTGTTGATCGCATTTCCCACGGAGATTTGTGGGTCTTGAATCTGTTTGAGGTCCTCAGTCATCTCCTGGAACACTTTCTTTCAATTCCCTTGATAGGTTTTGGGCTTGATACCCTGCTCATTGCGGTCCACCCGACTGTCGACTGTACCCGCCTGATGATTGTTCACGAGATGGAAACCTAGTTGACTTTATATTTGGGACTTACACAGGTGACCGCGGGGGTATACCACAGTACCTAGGGTAGACATCAGGCCATGCTTTGCAGAGTATACCTGGAGGGTGCTTCCATATTTGAGTTGCACTTGCACTGGTAAGTTTCTCTAGTGTTGGTTGGTGTAACTGTTCTTCCAACTAGTTAGTCGTTTGCTTGATTTTCCTTTAGGAACTTTTAGTGTGTGCTCTGTGCTCCCTAGTTTTCCATAGTGAGTTAGTCAGTTGTGGTTTTGGGTCTCTGACTTAGGGTGGTAGACCGCCCACTCCGCCAGTTGAGAGGAATTTTCAGTCTTCCGCTTAGAGACGAGGAGCCGTCTCTTTATAGGCGTTGTTTTGATAACACTGGTTCTTCAGAGTCAATGTGTGAGAATTTTACGTATTTGAACGATCCCGCAAGGGGAGAAAATCTGCATAAGATATTCATGGCTAAAGTTTCCGATGATACCAACCAAGGAACCCCTTCGCAAGGGGATTCTTTTGCTTTTCCTTTCTTCGAAAACGTTGGTATCCCTTTGATGGCCACTTTGTACATTCCTGGGTTGAATGTGGGATTACCGGTTTGGTTGGGTACCATTCCAAATGTCCCAAATGATCTTGAAATTTCTCAGTTAAGCACTTTATGTCATGGGCACCCTGTTGATGATTCTTCATCAGCAAAGTCTTCCCCTCCTCCTTCTCCCGCCTCTGGTGAAAGTATAGTTACTAGTAACCAGAAGTCTAAATGGAATAGAAAGAGGAAGAATAGGAAGAAGAAATCACCAACCTCTGCGAGTCATGTTGGAGATAGGTCAACAACCTCTACAAGTCATGTTGAAGACTAGCACCCAGCCTCTGCAAGTCATGCTGGGGGCAAGCACCCACCCTCTGCAAGTCATGTTGGGGGAAAAAGTCCAGTCACTGCTAGTCATACTGGCAATAGGTCTGTAGCCTCTGCGAGTCATGTTATCGACCCATCACCAACCTCTACAAGTTAGGTTGGAGATGTGCAACCAACCACTACCAGTCATGCTGGGGGCATTGGTTCTGTTGAGAAACCTAGACAGATAGGATGTAAACCTAAGTTCCCTTGTAAGCTTTGCAAGGGAGATCACCTTACTCATTTGTGCCTTGACCTTCCAGAGGTACGAAGATCGTGGTCCCTATTTGCAAGATCTTCTGATTCTGGGTCTTCTGTGGTTTCCTCATAGTCTTTTCAGCCATTGGTTGAGAAAGTGGTCACACCGACGCAGTCTTCGGTTGATACCACTCCTCTCTTGGGGAGTGAAGTGTCTACCGACTATGTTTTTAGCGTTTCCGGTTCAGTACTTTCAGAACAAGGGGGCATTCCGCTCGTTTCGAGTACACCCCCTCCAAGCCCTAGGATGGTTTCCTTTGATTGGAATGATCTTGTTGAGCCTCATCTTCCTTCTTATGCACCTTTTCAAATAAGGGTTGAAGTTAATTCAACAAACATTTATCGATGTATAGTGGATGAAGGAGCCTCTGCAAGTATTTTATCCTTCTCGGTTTGGAAAGTCTTGGGATCTCCCAAGCTTGTGTCTACTTCACATGAGCTGTTGGCTTTTGACAGACATCCTAGTGATTGTTTAGGGGTTCTTCCTCAATTGCCTATATAGTTAGGTGGGAAAACTGTCCTTGTTGATGTTATAGTGGTGCAAGGTCCGTTAGATTTCAATATGCTTCTCGGGCGTAATTATGTATATGCTATGAATGTTGTGGTGTCTACATTATTTCGGGTGATGCATTTCCCTCACAATGGAAGCATTGTCACTATTGACCAGCTGGCAGTTGATAATCACCATCCTAATTCGACATTATTTCATACTACCCCTTTACATGTTCCTAGTGTTCGTGTAGACTCGACCCCACCATGGGTTAATTATGTGGCATCTTTTCCTCGATGTTCAATTGCTTCTAAGCAGGAACTTGTGCAATCATGTTTGCCTTCCTGAGACTTGGTCTCAACAATTGATTCATTGGTTTATCCAATGGGGGCTTGGGAGCCCTTGCTTGCCCTTCTTGGTACGAGTGATTTTGAGTCTCCTTCTGAATCTGATCTCGTTGTTTGTAGATCCTCAAGATCTTGTACTTGTGATTCTTCACTGATAGACTCTGTCAATCCTGGCCAAAACCTCCATCGTCATATGAAATATGGTCAGTTTACTTCACCCTTTGGGACTGTCGACCCTCGCTTGCATGATTTCTCAGATTTTGAATTTCCTTCAGATGAGGCTATCCTTGAAGCCATGACTACAGATTCTATACTGTGGGAGGACTTACACCATGGTTTGTGTTTTCTTCCCTTATGGGAGACTTCTCAAGTTGACTATCGAAGAGACTCTTGGTATGAGCCTATCAATAGGCTCTACCCAAACCAGTCTCATATATGAGTCATAGCCCCCTACGAGTCTTCTTTTAAGCCCTATTCAGACCCTCTAAACATGAAAAGGTTGCCAAGCGATCTTGTGGCCTTTCACGCTTGTTAAACTGAAATTTGAAGTCACGTCTATCCGGCGATAGTTTACCCCTTTTTCGGTTCGGATGGTCAACTGTACGAACAAAGGTATACTCTAGAGGCCTCGAATCTCTCGAAGAGTATTCTCAGGCATAATTTTAACCCTTTTTCGGGCTTGAGGGACTAAATTTAAGAAAAAGGAACCTCCACGGAGTCCATAGTTAAGCTCTTTTCAGGCTCCCTAAAATTGAAAAGATCGTCGAGTGACCTTATTCTTTCACACTCGTTAAAATGGTCCAGAATAACATTCTTGACGGAGTCCATAGTTAATCTTTTTTTAGACTCCTTAAAAATGAAAAAATGGCTGAGTGATCTTGTCTTTATCACACTCGTTAAAATGGTTTTGAATAGACGTCTTGTCGATGCTAGTTTACCCCTTTTTTGAACCGACTAGACTACCTTCGAAAAAGGTACCCCAGTGGAGTCTCCTTTTATGTTTTTTCAGACTCTCTAAATATGAAAAACCACCAAGCTTACCTTCTCTGGGCTCGTTAAAATTACATCGAAGGACATTACCAATGTGTGTTTTGTTAACCGTGTTTGCATATCTGCGTCTTTGGTCTAATGTCGGCTCCATGTTGCTCTCAACTAAACCATATGAAGCATGCCTTATACGCAATCCCTGTAGCACTTTTCCTCTGCGTCTTGACACCTTTGGTCCCAGGAGGGATTTTTCCCGAGTGTCCTTTATTTGAACATTAGTCTTGTCCTTGTGCCTCGAACTTGTATGTTTTTGACACTCATTCCTCCTTTGTAATGTAACATTCTTTTATTCTTTTTCCAAAATTATTGAAAAAGAAAAAAAAATCAAATATACCCCAAAAAGAGGAAGGGAAAATTATTTTCTTTTTATTGGCAGCACAATGAGTCGCCCTTGGATAAAGCACATCTGTCCGTTTGTTCGTCAAACCCTGGGATTTAATATGACCTTAGGAAGTTGTTCCCACTACATTGAGTTGTGTCCTCCTCTGTTTGGTTATTCTTCCAAACATATGGAGAGTTTGCGTTGCCTCCTTCCTCATAAACTTATGTTAATGACATGCTTCCTGAGTTTCATCATTTGTCGTGCTATTGTCCAAGGGAAGTTTTTACCAAGCCTGAGTCAGCCCCTCTACAGTTTTTCTCTTGCCCTCATGCTCAACCATCCCGAAAGTCCAACCAAGTCTTTGTTCGAAATCAATGAAACCTTCAGTTTGATAATCAAGATTCTCTAGTCCATGGCCGACAAGCCATCGAAGACCTCTGGGTAGTGAAGTCGTACACTCATAATACACTCTTACCTGAGTTTTGAAGATTTTGAAGTTGTTACTTGATCTCTAAAGACCTCATCTCCAGCCATCAGGCCTTATCAGCTTCTAGAAGATGGATACTCTACATGTACATCTTTTTGATTTCGAGATGTAGCTTCGTTGAGTATTGCTCGCGGCTACACTTTATATAGTTATATGACATGGATCTACAGTGTATTTGATTGGTAGCCATGATTTTATTTTATCCCGAGCATGGGTATGCCCGCCTCGGCGAGACAATTATTATTTTGCAGATGACATCTCCCGATTTCTGGTCCCTGGGCTCACTTGTTTGGACCATCGGTGACGATTGTTAATGTATTTCGGCCATCAGATGCTCTTCTGACATCACACATTAGGGGGCATCTGTTATAACCCTAATTTGCACCAAACATGCTTACCTGGCATCAGGCCATCTCAGATTCCTTCTTTGCCAAAACACTACTGAACAACTCTTCTTAAAAGCCCCTTTTATAAAAACCCACGCGCCCTACTCCATTACTGCACGCGTGTACACGCTAGCTGACCCAAGACAGCCCGCGTGTACCTACAAAAGCACGGAAAAAGGAAAGTTGTTGACAAAACACAGAGATTTGGGAAATTTAACTAAACCTTTCGGCCATGCATGGCCGGTCACTTGATGAAATACCTAGCTTCTTCTAGCCTATAAAAGAAGGGTTAGGGGTCCCATTTGGGGGAGGAGGATCATAGTAAAGAAACTATACCCAATTGAGTATTCCTTTTGTCCCAACCTTTAGCCATCCTTGTGCAAAGAGAAGTATAGAGCAAAGCAGTTGGAAGACAGTGGAAGAAGAGACCAAGACCAGGATCGAGGAGCAGTAGCCGAGTTTATCATTGTAAGGTATCATTGTGAAGTTAATAAAAGAATTGCTTTTCCCATCCCTCCATATGAGATTGTCATTATTGGAATATTGATAGTATGATTGATTAAATCTCTAACCCGTTAGTTCATATATCAAATGCATGTGGAGTTCTTTGTTTGTCTTTAGTGGATGCAGGTCAGCATTAGGAGGAGAGTTGCAGTCAAAGAATGACCAAGTGCGAAAAGGGATCGACATCAAACACAAAAAATAAGGTACGTCAACTTAATCTCTCGAGCCTTGTATTTACATATGAGTAATGGGGTTTAGGCATGGGATGATGGTAAAAAGTAAGAATCTTTAGGTCATTTATGCATGCATGATAAAACCCTTAGTGCTAGTCCGTAGGAGGGATTTCTCACCCACAACATCCGTGGAAAGAGGAAGACTTATCATGTCCCCCATAGGGAAAACACATCTTGGACAAATGAATCATCAACTTTCACCCTCATTTTGCAAGGAAACCCAAAAATTCAAAAACAACTTGTAGTCCTTCACACTGGTCACGACCAACTCTGGGACTCATAAAATTAAACTTTGACGATGCTTTCAAAGGAAACCTGAGACCTGCTGGATTTGGCGTAGTTCTTCGGAATAGTCAAGGAAACATTTTACTCATCGCAGCAGGTAGAATTCAACACAACTCAAACAATGAAGTTGATCTCTGGGGCCTAATCAAAGGACTTCAACTTGCTCAAGACAATGGGTTTCACAACCTAATCGTAGAGGGGGATTCACAAATAATCCTAAGCCTCTTTGTAAGGATTCTCAATGGGTCGGATCCGGACAACATCTCCCCCTGCTGACGACTCACCATAGGAAGCAACACCATTGCAGCTCTCATTTCGCTTCACCTGGTGCTCATTCCTTTGCATGTGAGAAGGAAATCCAACCAAGTTGCATATCATTTGGCTAATAACATAGTTACCAACTTAACGAGAACTCTACAGAGTTCTCTTTTTTGGGGGGGTCAAGTTCGTTACCCCGTTTTTAAAAATGGTGCTACGGGTAGCACCCCCCTCCATTTTTAGGTCTTTTTTTATATTTTAAATTTTCTGATACATAAGGTTTCCACTTTGTTTTTTTAAATGCTCATTTTTCTATTTATTTTCAAATTCTTCAATTTTTTTTTGCCTTTTTCTCAACCATGTTTTTTCATATATTTTCAAACTTTTCTATTTTATTTTTATTTGTATTTGTATTCAATCGTGTTTTTAATCATATTTCCATGCTTCATCCAATGTTAAAAATGTTGTACACCATTTACTTTTTTGAAATTAAGATTTTTTATATAATTATGTGTCCTTAATTAAGTTATGTTTCCATATATTTTAAATATAGTGGAAAATATCATTTTTAAGACACTTTTTTTTACCTTACTTCAATACATAGAAAAAAATTGTTGTTAAAGAACAATATTTTTAAATATTTAGCAAAAAAATATAATTCATTTTTTTGGGATCAATTAAAAACTAAAATAAATAAGAAAACAAATAGAATTGAAATTTAAAAAAACAAAAACATTTTAAAAACAAATTTATATGAGAAAAAACCATTGAAGAAAAACTTAAAAAGCTAAAGAGGAAAATAAAACCATATATATATATATATATATATATATATATATATATATATATATATATATATATATATATATATATATATATATATATATA